>MU551695.1:3011997-3106033 GCA_024362625.1 Silurus asotus | reverse complement strand
ATGTTCCCTCATCTTATAGAGAGAACTCTTCATTCTCATTAACCCCAGAGAGTTGGTATACCCCAGGGCTATGTTCAGGGCCCTCTTTCTTTGAATCACTAGAAGTTCTCTATGGGATACTTTCACAATCTCCCTATTGTTTTCCTGAATATACTGTAATACACACTAGTGGTACTTTTTTAACCATTCCCCCAACCCCCCAAATTTCCCAGAACTTAAAAAACATAAATATGGACGTAGTCTACCTCAACAAAAAACAACAACAAAAAAAAGACATGTTAAAGTGTTTCTTACAAGTTCTGTTTTCATTTACAAGACTATATTAGCCCCAGACACTTATAGATCCGGGTTCATCAATGTGTCAGGAGAAGATTAATAACCACTGCCTGTATTAAAGAATGATTTTTTTGCCCTGTCAATTCACAGTGTAACCACAATGGAAAGAAATCTGTGAATAATACTTAGTAAAATTTGATAAAAACATTTGAAATATCAGCAAAAGTCCCTCCTAGCATGATCGCTGCTAGAATGACAAACAGGATAGCTTTAAAAAAGAAGTGTGGCTTATATTGGAGAATGACAGAATCAATTCTCATGTAATAGATATAGAATTGAAATAATGGAACGCATTTGTCATAGTGAAATATATTTTAAAGCCCAATGAACAAGACGGAAAATACAAAACAGACAGCACTCTGACACTCTGACAAGAAAGAGAAGGGTTTACTAAAAACATTCAAATTTAAACTCAAGCCACATGCAAGCTTTCTTCAAAATGAAATTAAAGGCTTTTGCCTGTTCAGTCACGTTCCCAAGCTGAATGTAGCTAATTGTCCTTCAGTCAATTTCCTCCCTTAGAGAAACTACAAAATCATGATTGCGGCTTTTGATCTCAGGCTAAATCTGAGCTTGCTGCAGCCAGCTTCGGTTGGGTGTGCCAAAAACATGAAATAGGAAAGCTTAGGACTGGCACAAAGAGTGATGACATTTTAGCTTACATCCAGCAAAAAGGTAAATCTTTTTGATTTGGAAACAGATGGAGGAAGGTTTTACAAAGATTTAAAAGTTCCACTCTGTCGCTATGTTCTGAGGATAAAAATCTTAATTAGAGGTTTGAAAAAAAATCCTGTGTCTTTGAATTAATACTTTTCCTTTTATTTTTTCCTCAACCGTTTATTTATAATTAATGCTTTATGTCAGAATTACAAGTGCTGTGTGTGTTTGTATTCAGTCTTGTCTCCGCCCCTGTCCTGTGACTGGTTCGTTTCCTCATTGTGCGCACCTGTTCAGTGTTGAGCGTTCAATTAGTTTCTTTATTCGTTCCAAGGATTTATTGTACATTTCTCTTTTTAAGAATTGATTTCCTGCTTTTAAGTTACTCTGGGTGTGGACACCTTGTGTCTTCCCTATTCAACCCACAATTTACATTTTATTTCTATGATATCTATAAGTTCTTTGCTTGTACATTTTTTTGTTTGTTTGGTTTTTTACATAATTTCTAAGTACTGAGAACTCTTTATGATAAGATTACCACCTATCCTCAAACCCCTCTGAAATCAATAATCCTTCTGTGCAGTTTTCTTACCAAATTCTACTCTCAAACAAAACCAGAAATTACAGAAGCCTCCATTTGTATCCAGTTTTAATGAAGTGACTAAACATGGCCTAGGGCTTGCTTTCCAAGCTGCATGGTAATGACCCCATTACCTTTACACGCACACACTCAGACCCACGCACCCTAAATGTTTTATGTTCAAGCTGAGAAGTCTCAGGCTTATTTTTTAAAAACCTAATAGCCCTAAAGTTGCAGCTTGCACAAAGCAGATAAGGACTCCACAGGCAGTCTTTCCTAATGAATTGCCTTGTAAGGTGTGATACCAAACAGATACTTCAAACCCTGTTAGTATTACATAAAATGGTGTTCACAAATAAGTAACCTAATTAAGGACAAAGAAAGCAAACATTAACATCATGAATAATTGCAGGCATTACATTCTATTGGCATTCCTTAGCTGAAGAGAATGCAGTACAACCTGATGCATTCGTTTGTCATGGTTTTCTTCTGAAATGCTTTCCTGCTCTCCACATTCTCCTTTACCTGATGCCACTGAACATCACACTGATTGCACACCCGAACTGTTAATGGTAAGGCCCTCCATCATCCTCACGCTGCTACACATTCAGCTGACCATTAGCACATCCCCCCCAGCTGAAAATAAGCATCCCCTGAGTGCAATTCGATCAGTCTGCCTCTTCCCTTGTCTTAATACAATCCGAAGCCGATTCCAATTTCTCACTTCTGTCCTCCAAGACTACTCTCATTCACACAGCATACAGCTGTTCACGGATGATCGTTTCAAAAGATTTTCTCAAACAAGTAAAGCAAACAGAGCTCAATCACCAAATAAATGCAAACAGTAATATAGCAGTGGTTCTTAAACATATCATAAAAAAACAGTGGTTAAAGATAATGAATGAATAAGCACAAAAACAAACATAAACAACACTGTGTATACACTTTGTGTATATTAAACTCTTAATCTGGTGGGCAATTCAAAGTACCTAATTTACATACGTTTCGCGAAGATGACAATGACATGCCGGATAAGAGGAGTAAGTTAATTTAATGCAGAATACATGTCAAAAAACTGATATAGGGACACATTTATGAGTTTATGTAAATATGAGGCCTTTGTCACTCAACCAAGATATTAGTCTATACTTTCTGGACGCTGCATGGCTGCGATTCATTATAACCTTACTCCCGCTTCTCCTAATCATTCACTTACTTCTGCAGATCATCCAGAGTCTGCCAGCTCACCTAGGACTGAAACTGTTGTCTCATAATGCATCATAATTGTTATATTAGAAAACCGCTATAGTCCTTCAAGCATGGTTATTCTGAGCTCTTCTCACTTTACCAAGCTGTTGCAAATATAATACTAAATAATGTTCTTATATAACTAAATAATGCTAGCATAAGGCACATTTTTTCCATTTTCTTCATCACTTATCCTACACAGGGTCAGAGGGAAGCCTAGAGGGAAGAGCCCAAGAAAGTCAGGGCACAGGGCTGAGAAACACGCTAATCACACAGTACATCAGTTTGGATGCCAGATCACAGTCTACAACACAAGTCTTTGGGCTAAGGGAGGAAACTGGCATACCCAGATGAAACCTCAGGGGAACATACAGTCGTTGAATAAAGGATGAGGGTGAGATTCAGCCCTCAAACACCAGTAGTGCTGTTAATAAAACTACTACTAATAATAATCATCATCATCATCATCCTCATAAAATAATAAAAGCAGCTTCATGTAGAGATTTACAGGGAGTTCAAGAACCATTCACTAAGAGTGTTCCCCAGTGTCCACTACTGTCTGTTAAAGTATTGTGATGGTATCTAACTGCTTGTCCTGTGGTATACAGATAGCTGCTGAAATCGAATTGGTGAATGTTTCTTAAGTAGCCAATGATTAGAAATCCAGTTACATATTAACACGTCAATGCAGTACACCAAATTGTCCTTTATGTTCCTTCACACTCTATATGGTTCACACACAGGAATATTCCCATGGAGTGTCTGAAAACTACAATTTATTGAAAGTTATTTTGTCACTCTCAGTAATAAAATGGTTAACTGGCAGATGTTAAAATGCGTGTCCAAATAAGCAGGTGCTATATATTCTTTCTGAAGTTGTTCAGCTGAATCAGAGAAGCAAAAAAAAAACGTTATATTAAAGTGTAATATAAGGCATCCTGTCAATTCCTGAAGTAAAAATGCACTTTTTATTTGCTGGTTGAATTCAGGATATGTATGGATTCAAAACAGCATTGGACAATTTTTTATCACCAAATGCCATGTCCACTAAATCTGTACATAAGCTGGAGATAACTTTGCAGTATATTATTATTCTGAGTGAAAATATGAAAATTTAGTTAGCCGTCAGCCACGTGTCAGGAGTAATAAGGGATTTATTAGGCTTCCCAAGCAGATTGTGCATGGACAGGTGAGAACATGGCGAGGAGCTCAGACAAGCCATTGAAGCGTGCAGACCTTCTCCAACTGCCAGTGAAATACTGTTCATTTGCAAAGACTATGTAATTAAAATTAGAAGGTTAAAGGAAAATGGAATGGTGAATATGATGGATTCTAATGTTTAAACTTTTCTACACCTTCAATGTAAAAAAAAAATAAAAAATTATATATAGAAAATATAAAAATATATAAACCAGGGGAAATCTAGTAAGGTATGCTAGTATGCTATTAACATTTCTTAACAATAAAAAAAAAAAAATCACTTTCCACTCTATAATAATTATAGGGCAGGTCTAAATCACTGCCAGAGTTACAGAAGAGATTACAGAAAGACTTGACAGTAAAATTATTCGTTCGTTATAAGGGCTGACTTTTTAGTTCTCTCTGTTTTTTGCAATGTCACTTGAAACCTGTGATAGAGAACGTCAGTGGAACCATAAAGAGTAAGAAAAAAAAAAGAGCTAGAAGTTACCAAATATAAACATGTTGCCAGTTACAAATCAAGGTACAGAAATGTTTGAAAGTGAGAAAATAGTCTTAGAGCCTCCAGTGAAAGCCTTGAGGACACGCTAGATAAATTTGTCCTTCCTATCCACAAACACGTTGTACAGCCATCCTTAATTAATTAGAGTTAATTAAGGAAGAATTAAAAGGGATTTTTTTTTGTATGGTTAGTTTCTTAATTCATGCTCTTATTTTTAGCTGGTTAGGTTTAATAGCCTTTAATAGCTCTTAATTTGGCATTAATGGATCTATACATGTTCACTTTTTCCTCCTATTTCTGTTATAGATTTTTCTTATTTTTTAGATACAAGGTGACAAAACCTTAAATAAAGGCACATTTATTCTTTTTTTAATTGTAATATGAGATTAACACAAATCAACTGTACAAACCAACTGTACATTTATTGTAATAATTTTGTTCAATTTAAACTTTTTTTTTAATTTATCACATTCTTTTTTTCATAATAAATATACGTATCATTATAAAAAGTAAAAGGTACATACATTTGACTATATTCAGCGTGTTTACTGAGATATCACTTTGTCCTCCATCTAACCTTTGAGCTACCTTGAATTACATGTAAACCTAAATATTCATTTAAAATAATAATATTTTTAATCCCACCCTCTAAATACTAGATATTATCTATCTTTGAAGGAAAATTTCAGGACGCAAAATATGATGGATGCTTCAGACAAAAGAAAACTCAACAGCCTTAATTTATACTAATACTCTGGTCAGACACAAGAGTACAGCACAATGGATAGAGATCCATCGACCAGTTCAGTCAAGCAAACGTCTATGCCTGATCCATAGTATCTTTGGGTAGCTTTGGTGGTTCAATCCAAGGGCACATGACAGCAAAATGAAGAACACCATACAGTATCATGTGCTTGGGTTAAATGACCCATGTAATATCTGGGCAGTCTAAAATACAGTACAGTGCTGCACAGGCTATGTGTGGATTATCCTCCCTTGAAGGTTTCATAGATTTGCTCATGGACAAAATAATATCACAGAAGAATGTCTCAAAACCTGAACTTAACCAAACACTTCATCATGATCAGTATGAAAAAAACTTGTCCTTCCTTTTCTCTGCAGCAAGTCATAGTTATAGAAAAACTTCCAGTAAGAGAATATTGACTTGAGAGCCTGCATTGCGTTAAACGATCTGCTTAACCCATATGAACAGATTTGCACTAGTTAAAGCATTAAAAGAGCATTTGAACTACCATCAGCAAGTTATGCAACTCTTCTGTTCTGTCTGGGTGGAAGGGCCAGGAGGCACTGAGGTACACGGGTTTCATCCACCTGATTAAATAATGTCTTGAATGTCATTAATATCTCTTGCTGGAGAAACAGAGGGTGAGAGAAACAGGCTCGAATTCAAAAACTTCAAGAGAAACGTAGAACTTAGAACTTCAAGAGAAATGCCAGAGGCCTCATTTTTAAACAGATATTAGGTTTGATTTCAAAGAGAGGCTTCTGCACTTAAGTCTCTAAGGTTGGATATGTATGTGTGAGAAAACATGACGATATAATCTGCTTTCAAGCAAACCCTGAGAATACATGAAGTAATTATCTGGTTGCAAGCAAACCCTGAGAATACATGAAGTAATTATCTGGTTGCAAGCAAACCTTGCCAAAGTGAGAAAGCAAATCAATCCTTATTTGAAAATGACTCAACTGAACCAAATATTTTATGTATTGAGGAAGCACTTTTCTCTGTATACCAGATGTTAAGAATTATCCATAAAGCAGAAGTGTAGCACTGCAGGTTCTAGATAGTATACAGTAAATATTTTC
Organism: Silurus asotus; assembly: GCA_024362625.1. Classification (NCBI taxonomy): domain Eukaryota; kingdom Metazoa; phylum Chordata; class Actinopteri; order Siluriformes; family Siluridae; genus Silurus; species Silurus asotus. Next base: position 3,099,683 of record MU551695.1, on the reverse strand, counting down.
CCATCACCCTGCTCACCAGTAGCCAAGAAATGGCTAATTCCTAACTAGCATCACAAAAACAAATTGAAGTAAAAATTACAGCCAAGAAAAAGGGTTATCGGACGTACTGTAGAACACCCATCGCTCTTACTTGTTAGTGAGAGGAAGAAGGATACAGTACAAAAGTAGACATTCGAAGCTCTCCTCTCTGCACCAGTCCAATGTATGCTGTAAATGCTTGACAATATCTTACCAAAGTGACTAAACCCCACTGTGCAGTGGTACAACTCGCAGCCAATTAACAAGGATAGCTTTACTGTTTGGTTGCAGTGCCTACAGGCTTGAATCACGTTTGACGGATGCTGTCAGCGGCACAACATCCTTTTCTTGTTGCTTTCGACTAGAGAGGCGAATAATAAAAAAGGGAGCGATTCACTTGTCTTTCTCACTTGAACTAGACTCTACCTTCCCTTTCCAATTCCTGCCTCATCTCTCACTGTCATACTCCTACTCCTCTTTTTTTTTTTTTTTAAAGTTACAAAGAGATCTTAGAGCTGTAGTTTTAACTGGCATACTGACAGACACAGAGAGCTACTTAAACACGTATCACTAATACGCTAATGTGAGAAGTTCCTGCATATACTGATGGAAAACTCGGAAATCACTAAATAGTTTTCCATGTTGCTTGTTTCCAAGGTATAATGAATACATGTATGTCAGGATACTGTCTGCATGTATGTGAAGAAAAATCCAAGTAGGTTTGGACCAAAATAAAAATGTATCATTCTCAATTGTTTTGGGGTTTTTTGTTAGTTTTTTTTGGAACACTACAGTCAATTACAGCCGAACACTCATCAAATGTAATGGGAATCCATAATTCCTAGGTCTTGAAATAAGTATACACTTAAGAGCTGTTGACCAAATTATTTTCCTGCTGGGAGAATAATTATACAAGAGCCATTTATCAGCATGAGTGGTTTATGTTCACGAATAAATTTCATTTCAAGCGCGATTTGGATAGCGTATCATTTTGCAAAAAAAATACCCTTTTTATTTCACATTATAAAGCAGTTTCTTCCAAACACTAGCTGCTCAGTGCAAGAAATGTACCAGCAAATGGAGTTAGATTTCAAACAAAGCAGATTTTTTTGTTTTAAGCGAGAGAGAGAGAGAGAGATAGATAGAGAGAGAGAGAGAGAGAGAGAGAGAGAGAGAGAGAAAGCGAACAGGTCCTTGTCAGTGGCTATGTGATGAAGTGATGAAGCCTGGTTAAATATTTACATTTACTCCTGACTTCTGTCAGAACGGATGTGACAAGGTTTCTCCAAAGTCTCGCCTCGGAGAGACAAGATGGAAAAGTTTGTGAGCTGCTTCTAATCTGACGAAAAAAAAGAATGACATGACAGAGTTGAACAGACAACCGTACTTGTTCAGTTAAGCTTTCATGGGCTTCAGGACACGAGATTTGAGGTGGTCGGTCTTCTCACTGGGTTCAGAATGATGATATTTCTCGCCTCAGAATGGCAAATTCTAGAGTGGCTACAGTTTATGGTTTAGTAATAACTGCTGTCATGCACTCTTGAACATGAAAACATAGAAGGTTAAGAACCGGCACGCATCAATACCGAATAGACCAGAAGGATGAATCCATTCTTTGAGTTAAGCATCATAAATATGTTCTACTTGGAACCGTTGCTGATAGTGAAAGCGTTCTTTGCATGCTACAAAAAGAAACAGTTAGGTTTTCACTGAGACACAATAGAAGAAGTGGCTTGCTCATCTAATTATACTGCAATTGAAATTTTGGTATACTGCTGCATAAGACTAATCTTTCCATAGCTCCTGCAGATTTTGGAATAATGCAGTCTACTGCTCAGCTCTTACACCATGTTATACATGCACTAGACGATGACACAAATTAGTTTCGCTCGAGGCAGCTGAGAAACATCAGAATACTTAAACAGAAAAATTGTCATAATTTTTCTCTAGTTCATCATATTTTGTCATTTTTTAAATCTAATTTGAATAAATAAGAAGTGGAATAAGTTAGAGTTGGAAATTACATTTTAAATATTTTCTTTCGGAAATCTTGTTCTGACTATGTCCGAAAGTACAACTTAATCGAAGCTTGTACAGATGGAGATTTGATACAAAAAAATGCCCTCAGCATTATTACATTTCACTGGTACGCAAATTGGATGAGACAACTTGGGTGTTCGCGTCCATTCTGGCAGCTTTTCTAGCATGAGTTCCCCCCAGGACTGGAATAATTAAGACCAATTTGAAATAATCCAGCATGCCAGAGAACACAGAGTGGGTCATCTTACAGAGAAGCAAACTAACGAGTGCAAGGAGTAAAACAAGTGTGATATTTATACTGGTGGTGTTGATTAATTTTTGTGTCTGAGGATTTTCTCGCTATTGCGCGTCCACTTAATTCTTTATCAAAAGAACACAAAATTCATGTTGTTGTTTTTTTTTATTTTAAAAAGTCATTTTTACATAACCAATCCACTTTTGAAACATGAAGTAATTAAGATACACAGTATTGCAATAGGACAACAGTTACTGAGGCTGGTTGCAGCTGGTTGTAAGCTAAATTAGTTTGAAATCTCTGGGTAATTGCAAAAAAAGCTTAATTAACTTTTGATAATGACTGGTTAAAGAATTGTAAGAAATATGAGAAACACAAACAAAAATATCCTAAAATCTTTTCTAAATCGAAACTGTGGTGCACACGCATTTAGGGCTGCTGCTATCGATTGTTTTAGTAATCGATTATTCCAACGAGTATTCCATCGATTCCTCGGATAAGAAGTACTCTTTCTTTATTAAAGAGCAATACTAAATATTCTACTAAAATTAATAAGTAATTTGTTACCTTTTCAAGAAAACATTTTATTTTTATTGCTGAAATTGCACACAAGAATATCGATAAAAACTAAACCCATTTAGTGCATTGAATTTTCCATATTACAACAAAATGCAAATACAGTGCGTTCAAAAAATCCCTCCGCAGTGGCCGGGTAAAGCAGGTTATGGGAAACTGTTCATTTGATGAAACTCAATATTATTCTAAATCATTTTCTAAACCCCTGGTGGTCTAGTGGTTAAGATGCAGCGCTCCCACCGCTGCAACCCGGGTTCGATCCCCGGTCAGGGAACCATCCCCAGCCACTTTCAGTGCCGGTCCCAAGCCCGGATAAATTGGGGAGGGTTGCGTTAGGAAGGGCATCCAGCGTAAAAACATGTGCCAAATCAAAACGTGCGGAGGATCCGCTGTGGCGACCCCTAACGGGAGAAGCCAAAAGAAAGTTTTATATATTTATTTCTAAAATCTCGTACAGTATTGCGATTTGGCAGCTTGAAATTTTCCACAAACTAAATCGGCCACTGCGGAGTGACTTTTTGAACAATCTGTATATAAATAAAAATATAAAAATCTATTGAAAATTACTTTCAAAACTATAAACGCACTGTATGGGGTTTTCTTCATGTTTTAGATTTAAATAATCCCAAACTATGGGAACTTCCTGTTATTTTCTTTGGTATAAATCTTCTCCTCAACCCTTGCTTTGTTTTCTTTCTGTTCCGCCATTTTTTATTTTTTATATTTTACTGTTTCTATTTCCAGCACGCTCGAGAGTTTAGCAGGTGGTGCATCAGTAAAAATGGTCTGTGGGAAAACACAATGCTTCGTGTGTAGTTACATAAGCAAATAATTTGCCGCGATGATTTTTTGTAATCCGATTACTCAAGTTACTTGAGGAATCGTTTCAGCCCTACACGCATTTCTGATTTTCCAGAAATCCAATTTGGACTTAAAAAGGCAACTCTGGCAAACAATGTATTTGTGTAAATAATGCAAAGAGCTTGAATAGTTTGCATTAGGCTGAGCTCTTGTATTTAACGTGGGCTTCTACCCTATGGATTCATGAAAAACATTGTTATTACAAATCTTTTACCCATGTAGCCTGTCCTGATTTGAGATAGAGAGAAAGTTTGAAGAAAATCATAGAAACTTTTAGATGCTGACTGAATATAATATGTTGTTTTTTATGTTAATCCATTCAGAATGAATAAGTTTCTTTTAAATCCAGTTCCTGCAAAAAGAAAATTCTAAGTAATGTTGCTAAAGTCATAGTTGCAAAGTGCATTATAATGATGCAAATATTGTACTAATAGCCGCTCAATTATTTTTATTTCCTAATACACATGTCCTTTCTGTGGTATGCTAATTTAATTTTTTTTCTTTTTTCGATGAACTTTTGTGTTGGCCTACATTAGCCTTAATGTCATCTAATTTTAATAATTTCTTTTCAGGAAATGTCTATTACAAGAGCAATGTGTCCACTAGGGGAGCTAATACACACACACACACACACACACACACACACACACACACACACACACAGGCATGCGCAGGAGTAAACAACTACCAGCAAGAACCACACAATCATACTGTGCAGCGTGGGTGTATGCAGATGTTGTCCTTTCTCCCCATAATAGCATGCAGCTTATATGAACTCAGTTGCAGCCCAAACATGGCCTGGCATTATTAATTTTACATTAGGCCACATCTACATTCATGTTTGATGGATTTCTGTGAGCAAGAGAATAATCCACTCTCAAGCACTGTGGCTGCCTTGCTAGTTGGTGTGCAATAACCCTGCAAAAAACAAAAAAAAAAACAATAGTCGATATTCATCGAGCTTCGAATTCCTAGTCGATGGATGACAAAACAGCTTTCAGCAGGTGGTCTTGTCTATAATTCCTTTGAAAATTGTATTGAATTTATGTCACAGGAGCAGTTTAGCTGGCCAAATGATGCTTCCTGTAAGACATGGCCTGCTAAAAATAGATTCATCAAATCAATTCATTAGCATGTATTCTATATCAACCCAATCATTTTACCAAGATTATAAACCTTAATTACAAAAAAACGTAAAGTTCATCCGTGGCTTTTGTACAGCACCAGCTCCTGTGAGCTTAAAAAACAGAGGCTCGCTGGTCAGATGTGATGCCAAGAGACGCCATGTATGGTCTGATAGAATACTAATTAGTCCCCCTTGCTGATAATGGTGAAAAACCAGTATTCTGGCCCAGGCTTTGGCATGGATTTCTTGATTTTTTTTTAAATGAAGCTGGGAACTTCATTACTGCCGTATTTAGTTGACACAAAGCTTTCGTTTTAAATGTCAGTTGTCTTTATTTAAGAGCCAAGATCTCTTAAATTAATTCTACCACTGGCTAAGTAAACAGAAAGAAGTTACTCAGGCATAAAAAAGAGAAAAGTGTCAGCGATATGTCTTCTGATTAAACGTAATTTGTTTTTGTTCTTTCAAGGATTTGAAAAAGCTGTCAATATTATTGTTGTAGTTGTTGTTATGTATTTTTTATTAACTCCTGTCTGACTCCAATAAGTTTTTTTTTTTTTTATCATTTCATATAATGCCTTGTTCGAAATACGGTCATACAGTAGAAAAACAAGTGATTTAGTTCATTTGACTAGATGAGTTTATCTAATCATATTATATACAAATAAAGCAACAAGTCAGGGTTTTCCTTGATGTTAACTGGAATCTTTCTAGAACAAATCATTCAGAAATCCAAATAGCCGGACACACACAAGCAAGAAAATACACACACACACATACACACACACACACACAACAACAACAAAATTTTTGGAATTCTAGTGTAGCAAAAATTTTTTTTATTTTTTTTTTTTATAGTTTTCCAACTATAAAAGGGGCGGAACACAACAGTTAGCATGATAATCTGACAAAGATGCCAAATAAGTTACACCATACATAAAAACCATTATTATTGTATTTCTATAACAAAATAACAAAATCTGTCAATAGTGTTTTTACAAACTACAGAGCTTTACAGTAGCTATTGGCAGAGAGCCTTATACATAGTGACTTACATCTCATTTATACATCTGAGCAGTTGAGGATAGTGGATGTGCTCAAGGGTCCATCAGTTGCAGCACTACCACCACCAATCAATGCTATACACATTGTCTCAGCTCATATATATTCCTGTTCCTGTAAAAAATGTATATTCTAACTAGAACTTGACAGTCATTCACAGAATCCTTCAAAAGTTTGAAGACTGTCTTCTTCCATCTGATGCATTACTGTCTCATGCTTCTTTCACACTTGGAAGTAAATTACTGTTGGACTGCCACCTTTATTACCCCCCTCCCCATCCCCTACTCAAATCCACATGGCAAGAGCCAGCAGCAACTCCTAATCAAATCGCGACACAGTAAGAGAGTGTCACGGCGGTTGGGGAACTGACGGGGACTGCTATAATTAATGATGTGAGGAAAATTATATATTTATTTAGAGCTCATTAGATTTGAAACCCCCTGTGGGGTCACATTCTGCTCTCAAAAGGTCTCCCAGGGGAGTGCTCGTTTTGTTTGGGCAGCGCAAGTAAGCTGGAACGAAACACAACCGATGTCCTTCATAAGTGGCCCAGCTTGTACAGTATTTCTTTAGTTAAAAATAAATAAATACATAATAAAATTAAATATTAGATAGAGTTTAATCAAAAATATAGGAGATTATTACACAATAAAGCATTTAGCGTTCATTAATCTAGATTACAGTTGGCTATTTGTGATAATTGCCTCATTTGTGTAGTAATATTGAGCAGTTTAGGTTATGGATAAGTTGAATATGTTACAAAACTGCCTAGGTGACACTGTGATTTTTTTCAGCGATCAAAAGACGATTAAAAAAACACAGATTTGAAGAAAATAAGTATGTGGTTTGCAGTGATTTACTTAATTGAAAGAAGTAATCAAGAAAACAACTTTAGAAGCAGTTAATGAGTCTGTTGCTGAAAATCTAAACTGCTGACTGATTTCTTAACTCAAGTAAACTAGCCAATAAGAACACCTAACTTTTCAGCCATATGTGGTTCGTCCCCAAATTGTAACCACAAAGTTGGAGGCACACCAGTGCTCGAATTAAGGGGGGCTAGGGGGATAGGCATTAGGAACCCTACCATGACAAGTAAATATAGACTTAGGGGACCTATAGACTTATGTATATAGTATATAGTCCCGGATATATAATAAGTATAATTCCAGGTCCTACATACTTATTATTTTAGTTAAAAAATATATGAATTACACAACTGGGGACTCCCCGTAAGACTTAACTCAATTCAAGCACTGAGGCACACAATTGTATAAGATGTCTTTGGATCCAGTAGCATTAAACATTTTACTTTTACTTAAACTTGGAAACCCAAACCTTTTCCAGCATGACAATGCCGCACTGCAAAAAAAAGCTTGTGGAAGATGTGGTTTGGAGTGGAAGATTAAGTGTCCTCAACCCTATTGAACACCTTTGGGATGAATTAGAATGCTGAGTGCACCCCAGGCTTCCTCCCCCTACACCAGTACCTGAATTTCCTAACGCCGTTGTGGCTGAATGAGCACAAATCTCCACAGATGCACTCCAGAATCTAGTGGAAAGAGACGTTTAAAAAAGCACCTAAGAAATGAAATAGTCAAGTGTCCACAAATATCTTTCATATAGTGGGAATTTCGCAAAGATGCTGCTTACATTGGATCCTGGGCAATACCTTCACTGAATGTTTTCAAAGGAGAAATCTTGAGATATCATCGTGTAAACCAGCAAAAGAGGTGTTAATCTAGTCTAGCTCATTTAGATAGCTACAGCCTTAGCTTGAAATAAAGTAGATTTTGAATTATTTCGGCATATATGCTTATTAGATATTGCTGCTAGTGGTGATAAAATAACTGTTTTATTGTGATATGGTCTTAAAAGAATGGTCTTCTAGTGTCTAATGCGCTACTGTTATGACCTCATTTTATTTTTCATTCTCATTTTAATTTTATTATTTTATTTTATTATTAATCTTTATTATTAAGTATTATGGTTAATGCTTTAAGACTCAACTGATGTCCAACTGTTCACAAATGATTGTTATGTCTAAGACACCAAATTCATGGCTATGATTTGAGTACATGATTTACTTTACGTCTTTTACACACCGCAGTGTGCAATATACAACAGGTTTACTGGCGGCCCTATTTTTTATTTTGTGTTTTGTGTATTTGTCTTACACCGTCTTGTGTTGTCTTGCAGTGTTTACACCAGGTTGCACACCATGCAGTTTATGTGGCAAGAACACTAGTCCTCAGCCCTGTGTTTTCCGTGATTGTTGTTGCATGTAGCACCAGGGTTCAGGAGGAACTTTGACTCAGCTATGAATGGTTGATATGACAATAAAAGCTTCTTGACTTGACTCTTGAATTGAATAACCTGAGCTGAAAACTTTCAGTTTTTCTTATAATACCATACGTATTTGCTGGCCTCTAGTTCATTATTTGCTTCAAAATGAAAAACAAGCAACATGTCCTATTTGATTTAAATGAGAAAATCAATGGCTATTAGCTCATTATTGTCACTTGCTTGTGCTATCATGGATTCAGACACCCGACATATGTCATTCGTATTTCATTTCTGGAGACATTTACAGAGCACTGTTACTGTGCTTCTGTAAATGAAACACTAATATAACAGCAATAGAGTTTAAATTTGACACTGTCCAGTGTGCTAGTTTCATTTTCACTGATTTGATGAGCACAGACCTAGTTTATGACCCTGTCTGAATGGGCTATAGAGAGAATAGAAGCAAACTGCAGAATAGATCACTTCTCCTGCAATATGGATTTTTATCCAGCAAATGAATAAAATAATGTTATTGTTCTAACCAAATTCAAAGAGGTGGCTATTTTAATACCCACCAGAACAATAACAGATATAAGCAATATGGCTGTGGTGAAGAAATTGAGATCATTTATTTTTGTAGCAAAGCCATTTATGAAAAACTGAATGTCAACACCTAGTGTGGACGTATATATTTATTTTTATTTTTTGCTTTATATATGTGCATTTATATTCCTTCACTCCCAATGTGATGTGCAAGCCCAAACTATGTCAGGCATGGCAACAATGACCTCTAGTCCACTGGAGGCAACTCAAGATCTCCCTATTTATTATCAGCAGTCTAAATGGCCTCAGAGGAATGGCATCCTTGCAAGAAGATGCCATCTTCTTCCTGTCTTGGCCCACAACATTCTCCACAAAACCCTTATCTTAAATCATTTCAAATCCCAGATCAGTTTGAAAGGGCAGCTTCTTCTCGCACTGGAAGTAAGTTAAATATACAGCCTGGCCCATGGGTTCTCTACCGTCTGTACAGTACTCACAACGGTGCGTCCTAATAGCCGTTTCGATAAGAACGCTTCCGAGAACTGCTCATGCATTATACATTATAGCTGAATTCACAGTAAGGGAATGCATTGCACTTTTTGGCACATCATGGTGTCATCTGGAGCAACAGTGATAAAGTCTTTGACAAAATGATCAATTTCGAGCAGTCAGAAGGCTGTTTTCTAGCTGGGCACTGTTTTCGAGCAGCATTGAATGTTTCCTGAATAAAAAATCTCACAAATCTAATGACCTCAATTATATATGTATATACATACCTATACATGTATATACATACATATATGGGTGTGTGTGTGTGTGTGTGTGTGTGTGTGTGTGTCTGTGTGTTTTTCAGTAGTTTGTTTCCTTAACATATAACAATGCATCACCGGCTCAAGACATTTCTGGTTCCCCTAGAAAAGCTAGCATGCTTTCAAGTTCTAGCATGACATTTGACCCTTCTTTTCTCTTCATGTCCCAATTTTTTGATCATTCTCCTGCAATGTCTCACCAATTCTCTATTTGTGTAATTCTTTAAATGTCAGAATTTGATCAGTGTTCACCTGTAGTGCCTGCATGACCTTATGTAGCTAGCGCATGCAGCTAACTTGCTAGTTGATTTAAAAGTTAGCTTCTGTTAGGGAGTTACTAGTTCTTTATGAAACAGAAGTCTAGTTGTGGATGAAGTTATACAATGGCTGAGAAAAAAAAACTCCAGGTCTAAAGCAAAAAAGCCTGTTTTTAAAAAATTCACTTTAGATTAATATGCTGCACAGTAAGGTAGCTATTCTGAATAGTGTGTATAACCAGTCCTTATTTAAGTGCTAGCAGAGAGTTTTTAGTCAGAATGCAAGCTGGCAACATAATTTAGCCCATTATTAGGAGCAATTTATTTCCACAAAACTGGCCCGTGAGCTTGGTTTGTAAATGCTTTTACAAACTGTAACTCTGCTGATTTAGTTTCTTCGAATGCTCTTTTTAAATGCTTCAGTTCTTTATCTGTTCATTTTATTACACTTGTAATTTTTTAAAAGAACTGTGCGAAGCCCAAATTAAGGCTTATAAAGGGTTAACATGCTAACGATTTCCATCTGTCTACAAAAGAAAAGACCTGTTGGGAGCCAGGAGAGAGGAAGAAACCGTGCATCGCCGCTCCTCACATCTCCCTTGGGATGTCCGTGCCTCTAGAAAACCCAGAGAATGCTCTGAGCTCCAACAGATGGGACAGGATTTAAAAGAGGCAATCCCCTTGATCGTGCTTAGCAAGCTGATGCTAGGCTATTAGTTCTAGCTGCAAAGAATTTGCCACTTTCACAGCAGTACGGCCGTCAAAGTGTGGATTCGATTCACACGGCCTTTAAAAAGCAGAAAGCTTTCCAATTGTTTTTTTTATAGTTGCATTAACATTGACAAGGATAATGGTTCGTGAAGGGATTATGACTAAAGAGTATTTGGTGCACATGTGGCCTATTATTTCTCGATTAGTTAATGATGGAAGGAATCAAAAATAATTCAATGCAGCTGTGAGATAATTAAACAAGTGTAATTAAAACTGCTGGACATGTGCATGAGAAAGAAAATATTATTTGTGTTAAACATCTGATGCCTTGTCAAATGTAAACCTGTAGCCTTTTTTCAACTACAAAGACATACACACAGTTTATCTGGGGAAAAAAAGGAAAGTGACAAAAGAGGACCGAAGAAATAAAAGCTAGAACCTAAAGTGTGCTACAAATCCCATGTTTAAAGCCTTCCTTATTAATCCGCCATTTTCTGAAGAAGAATGGATTGTGCATGCATATACAAAATGGCTCCCAACGGCATTGTCAATGAATGCAGTACCAGTATAATTATTGGGGGCAGTATCGGAACATACTCTCCATAACATACTAAACAAGCTAGTGGTGAAAAAAAATCGCATACTGTGTGCTAACTCTATACTGTAACTGAAGACTTACTCCAACCACAATGACCAGTTTTCTTCTTATCTCAAAATTTTGTAATTTAAGATGCGGCTCATTAAAACAACAGTGGGAAATTTATTATTAAGAAACCGTACGGCGTTTTTAACGTTAACCTGATAAACAGAGATATTCATCACTCTAATGTGCCATCTAGTGGCTATTGGTTTAAATCCATACATTGTCACCAGCGTATGTGAACAATAGCTCATCGTTCTGAATCTAAAACACAGGCATTAAACACAGTATCAGCTTTATTTTCTTCACTTGTTCCCAACCATCCTTTATTCCGGCAAGCAATATCTTCCTGCACAGCTCGTTGCCATGCTCTGAGCTTGGACCGATGCCTGCAGAACATTGGGGTGGATGTTGGCACAGAGCTGGTACATTTTATCTGGTCTTTTTTTAATGCAGTTTTATAATTGATCCTTCCTCTTCCCTCAGAGAGGATGTGTTCAGCAAAAAGAAGGGTATTCCACTTCCTCTTATATAACTATCGATCCCATTGCCTGTCACTCATCTGTACATGGAGCACGCCACTCTGTATTGACATGCATAAACATGCTACTGGAAAATGTGTGCGCAGCATTGGGCATAAATCAAAAAGGCACACTTAAACAGGACTAAGTCTTAAAAATAAACTAATCAAATAAAATGTGGGCGTATCCTGCACTAAGAAAGCAAGCAAAGCATTCAAACAAATCATAAATCTTATCTGTTTATTAATTTACATTTATTGTGCTCGCAACTCTCTTGACCTTCAGACGTAATCTGGAGAAAGCAAAGTGTAACATGTGGAGGGGTTCTAACAGATGTCCTGTAGAATGTGAGCAGGGTGAAGATCACAACTTGCGAGAACACAAAAGCTGTTCTGTGGAATTGAGCGAGCCTGCACACAGTTACAAAAAACGAATAGGTGGATATACAAAGGATTTAGAAAATACTGAACCAATTTCTCCTGCTCTCTTGAACGATTCTGGCGCTAATAGTTTTTGCTGTTCGTCTACTTTCTAACTGTTATGATAAAGGAACCATGACTGATCTGTGAAACCTTGTACACTCATCTTATTGCTGGTAATTTAATTACTTTGTCTTCTTTATCTTGTCCACAAGGCTTACAAACATTTGCAACAAAACCATTTTAAAAAGTATAATAAGCTTTTAATGGGAAGTTCAGATATACTGCAGTTTTGTACTGGGATTCTTTCAAATTTAGCTTTTATCCTTTTATAGTTACGTTTGACTAGCAATACAACAGTTTGAAGCAGGAGGATTTCTCTCCCACTTTTGATGAATGGCTTAAGGGAAATGTCAAAAATTACACAGGACTAAACAAGAGACAAGCAACTAAACTTCCCTTCAGCCTCTGCATCCCACCAATGCATTGTCTGAGCAGCAGTTCTACAGTACCTTCACTGAAAATTAGCACCTGAACATTGCCTCACCTTTCACTGCACTCGCATATTTGTGTTTCCATGATTGTCACTGTGGATCTTCACATTTCAGGTTATGATCTATGTTTCTTTGTCTAGTCGTTGGAGCTGCTAGTTGCTAACAGTACTCTGTAGACATGTTATTTTTTTTCCCCCTTAATTATCTTTTTACTTCTCTTGTGTAGCAAAGCAGCACTGAAAACAAAACTTTGTTTCACTTTTCGTGATTTAAAAACCCCATTCATGTTTTGCGTCAAAGGCATTCACAGCTTTTTCTGTTTGGCAAGCACACAGAAGGAAGCCAAGATGTACCAGAGAAAGATGTTTTGTTCACACAGCAGGCTGTTAGGGTCAGTATAGGTCTAGAAAATTGCCTAAAAATAAAGACGTATTAGGAGATGCAACACAGTTTTGTTTTTTTTGTTTTGTTTTTGTTGTTGCTGCAAGCTCCACATTCTTAGATAAATGTATCAGAATTGTACAGCTTGATCAGCATCATGATAGCCATAATGGTTTGAGGATTCCTGATACTATTATCAACCTTTTTAAGCCCAACCTTCAGCTTGGGTGGAAATCACAGTTACAACTCTGATTACTACAAAGTAATGATACTGGAGACTTCCAAAAATGCTGAACATATTCTTACCTCAAATCATATTAGTGACTGCACACTTTTTTTTGGTAGATGTACAGCATCTGAGGCAATTAAATGTATTTGTTGATATATATATATGTCGATGTCGTAGGGCAGGGGTGGCCAACCCGCGGCTCTTGAGCTAGTTTCATGCGGCTCTTACGTTCATATCGAAGTTTGTGTTTTTTTAATGTGCGTGTTCGCTTCGCTTGACTTTAAAACGGTATTTTTAAGACTTTAATTAGCTTGCCCCTACTGGGAAACTTTGCGGTATATTCATCTCACGCACATGCGCATTTCACGAAAATACCGTATTGGACTCAAGCGACGTGAACACACACATTCAAAAAAAAACACACAAACAAAGTTGGTGTTTTCTCCCCTGAAACACGTGAAATCAAAGCATCGATCTGTTCTGACTGACACACGTGAAATAATTGCTTCGAGTGGCGAATACGAGGCAGATTTGAAGAGGATTGTTCAAGGCAAGGAATGCTAAAAGTCCCACTAAGTAACATGCATAATAAAAGAACAACGCTATTGTAAATTATTATATTTTTGTTTGTGGACTTGGTTGAACTGAGAGTTTGTGTGTGTGAGACAGTGCACAGAATGTTAATTGTTGAAAATGACTGTCCTGTAGGAGTCGATTTCTGTCATTATGTTGGTGTGTGACATTTACAATAAATCTGGCTGAGCAGAGGTGTCGGTGTGTGTGTGTTAAAGTAAGGGATGGGTGATGTTCATGTGTGCCCAAGTGTATGATGTGGCTCTTTGGGGTAACACAGTAAAAAATGGGGGTGTAGGGGGTTGCCAAAAAGCATCGAGGTAACCGATGATCGAGATAAACAAAAATCAAAATGGCGGCAGTATATTAACGTGCTTGAAATTTTTTATGTACATGATGTGCGTTAATAAATGAGAATGTGTAGCAACGTGTTTTTGAAGGGTTTTTTACACAACAGCTTTGCTGTGATTTGTTTGATGAAGTCATGCTATAAAAATTTACATATGTTTGTTAACAACAAAAGGCATAAGTGCACCTACTAACAGCAGAGATTCACCAGTATACAATACAAACCACCGTCCATTCTCCATACAAACCTTTATTATATTCTCCAACATTATAATAAAAACTTATGACCATCAAGCTGAAGTAATCCGCACAAACACACAAAGCAAAGTGTCCGAAAAAACTTACTTCCGCGATGCCGAGGGGGGGAGAGAGAGAGAGAGAGAGAGAGAGAGAGAGAGAGAGAGTTTGTTAATGGAAAAAATATGGAAATAAAAAAATACCACGACCAGCGGCACGGCGCGAAGCCGGGAAAAAACCCTGGAAGATCCATAACCGAACCCGAAAACAAAAACGAGGGACAGAAAAGTCTCAAACGTGAACGGCTGAAGGGGCGTGGCAGGTGCTTTCTCGGACACATTTTCTGAAGCTCCCGGCTTCAACTCCTTACCCTGCTCGGTAAGGAGTTGAAGCCTGGAGCACCGCGCTCCCGTTCATCGCATAACATTTAACAAAAAAATGCATATGTGCACTTACTAACAGCAGAGATTCACCAGTATACAATACAAACACCTGTAGTATCTGTAAGGTTTGATTTTTCCGCCACTTTCGCGAGTTCTTCTGCGGCTGCACAGCCCAGATCGACATAACTGATGTTAAAATTTCAAATTTTTCCCCCCTTAGGCTCGAGATATTAGGGTTCCGCGACATAAAAAAGACATATCGACATAACCGATAAAAAAAGGCGTAGACAAAGCGAGAATTTGCCGGTTCCACTTCAAAAACGTCGACTTAATAGGGTTGTCGAGGAAACCGATGGCGAGATAACCGGGTTCCACTATATATATATATATGATACTATGTATATATATGACACATTGGTAAGGAATTAATATAATCTTGAGACCTACTGTCAGATCTCCTTTTAAAGAATATTAATAAATGTTTGGTCAACTGGAAATAATAATGTAAAGGTACCATGAAATATATTAAACAACAACCGTTAAATTAAATAAATTTGGGTCCCTACTGTAATTGGGCTTGTTTTATAAATTTTATTCCAAATATTCATCCAGTGTAATGACTAAACATTCTTCTTCTCATAAACAACGTTCTTTCATAAAAGTCTCTCATGTTTAATATTTTGAGAAACAAGACAGTAAATATATTTATGTGGAATTAGAATGTAGTGTAATTTGTCAGATGGAAAACTGAATTAGCCAAAGATGGTGCCCATGGGAGGTATTAAAGATAGAGTGTGGCTCCACACACACACACACACACACACACACACACACACAAACAACAACACCACCACCCCCACCACCCCCACGTCCCTTGGTATAGCTATATCTGCTAACAAGTTGAAATCTCCCAACTGTTACCAATCAGTGTCAAGGAATGTGTGTGCCTTTTGTCCACTGTTTTTTCCCCTTTTCCCAACAGTAATAATGTTCTTCACGACAGTCTAAAATGAAATATGTTCAACTTCTTTTTTTTTTTTTTTTTTTGATTAACTGCCCCATCCTACCTGTCCTCTGAGATCCCTTTTTCCACTTTTGTATATTAAACAGGTTTTGCACAATACCAACCTACTGTAGAGTTACAGTGCTGTCTATATATGAGCAGGATACGGGCAAAATGGAACAGCAGTTATGAAAAATTAGAGTCTAAATATTTAGGTAGCACTAAAAGAACACCTTATTAAGGATCTTGCACCAAGTAAACATAGTATTTGGCAGTAAATTTGCCTGTGAATAATCTACAGTACCAGTGGTGGACAGTTAGGAAATAACGTATGCGTATATAACGTAAACTTATCTGTACTTTACTAAACTACAGTGGTACCTTGACCTACGAGTGCATTAATGTATAAGTTTTCCGAAGTTCGAACGGCCACTTGGTCGATTTTTTGCTTTGTTACGCAAAAAATCGAGGTACGAGTTCGAGACGCCGCTGCTAGATGGCGAATCGAAGCCAGAAAGCGAAGATTGTGACGAAAATTAAGATAAGCAAAGAAGAGAAAGTAAAAAATTTTAAGTTCAGGGATACGTAGTGTACAGGAGTGATAGTAAAAAACTAGTTTAACCTCAGCTTCCGCCTATCATCTTTTAAGTATTTTCAATGTGGAAAATTGATATAATGTGCAAGCAAATTGAGATACGAGCTAGTCCACAAAACAAATCGAACTTGTAGGTCAAGGTACCACTGTATTTACATTTAGGGTGGCTTTTTCTTTAACTTTACTACATTTCAAAATCAAATGTCTTTTTTATTGATCTACATTTTGAGAAATCAGATGTTTCTTTTTATTTATGAGTGAATAAATAGAGCACGTACTGTTTTAAACTTGTTTGTTTGCTGCTTGTTGGTATCTATCTAGCATGAACATACAGTTTAGCATCAGTTTAACAGCAAACAGAACATATTGAGAGGAATAAAGTATGGACGAAACTCCGGACTCTAACTCCTGACTCTAAACAACACCTGTGGCCTTATTTAAGTAAATGTTTTGTTAAAATGAAGGTTTTGGACTTAGTGTTTGACTCATTAATATTATTTTTGGTGTGCTAATATAGTAATAATGTAATAATAGTACATTGGATACTTAAATACGTGTGAAGGCAAATACGTTTGTACTTTTTTCTCAAGTGAAAGTTTAAAGAAAGCACTTTTACTGAAGTGATATTTCTCCTTAGTTTATCTTTACTTTAACTCAAGTACATGCTTTGTGTACCTCGTTCCCACTGTACAGTACACAAGAACTTGTTTGTATAAAAAATATACATATGGGACATCAATCTACTTGCAAGGGGGTGGGGATATATAGGTGGACCTACTAATAGACTGTTATTATAAACAATAATATATAATGTAAATTTTTGTCTTAAGAAGTATAGTCAAATAAATGTGCTTGTGTCTTGTCACCTCTGTGGTTGACTTCGAATGTGTATTCGTCTCCATCATACAGGACTAAAGTGCTATGTTAATAAATGCATTTGCAAATGATATTTATGCAAACATTTACAAATACAGCAGTATAAAATGGGTTTGCCCTCTTACCCTGCCATTAAAAGCCATTTAGTCAGTGATGCTGCTAAAACTGACATTTTTAAGTGGATTCATGCCTATGGCTTGAATGTATGTACACCATGAGTTTGTTTATTTGAAGCAGAACCCGAGTAAATTATGCCTTGGGTCAATCACAGTAAAATTATATTACCAAACATGTAATGCTAATTTGAAGTATATTTACAGCTTCAAATGTAGCCTATTTGCAGCTGGTTTTAGTGTTTTGTGTCTGCTTTCACTCCTCTGAGAAGATGTTCCACCAGATTTTGGAGTGTGCTTGTGGAGATTTGTGCTTATTCAGCAACAAGGGTATTAGTAAAGGCAGATATTGATGTAGGAGGGCTTGGGGTGCAGTCTGTGTTCCAATTCATCCCAAAGGTGTACAATAGGGTTGGGATCAGAGCTCATACTAGTTTGAACTGACACAAAGATTATAATAATTCACATAACCACTCTTTATGATTATGTTGAGCGGAAAAACATGTCAGAATTTACAACACATTAATCCTTTAAGTTGAGTAGAAGTTTGGGGGGAAAAAAGTAAAGTCTGTCATATATCTTTTATATAATGAACAATGGGCTTTATTCCTCATAGTTTTGGCAAAGTTGTGTGGCATTGATTTTTGTTTGTGTGTATGAGGGTAAATAGCAATCACACCTAATTACCAGGTGCCTGCACATCACAGCTAATGTCTTTTTGTGACGACCACAAAAACCCATCAAATGGCCAGGTTCACAAAGCAAAAAACACAAAATGTCACTACAACATCCAAAAAAAACCCCCCCAAAAAAACAAGAGAAATTGCTCTAAGCCAGAAGTTAAAGTTGATTTTGACTCATCTATGAATGTCATCTATGAATCTTTGACATATCTAGAAATCTATGAATGTGTTTCAAAGAATGCAATGACTTATCACAGATTATAACATTTGAAGCTCTTTAGTCAATGATTACTGTACATTACATACAATTATTTAGTCTTTCCTATACACACTGACAAGCCAGAGAAGAATACAAAAGCTTTTTCTGAATCTGTTTTGTTTTCATATCCAGCTTGATAATAGAAGCACAGTGTATGTCCGTTTGAGATACCGGTATATTCCTGAGTTTTTTTGGGTGCTGCTAGACTTTCAACTGTAGATACTTATGGTATACATAGATACATATATACAGTATACATCACATAGTACACAGTGGCAGTCTGATCTTCTACCTCCTGCTGTATTATTTTAACCCGTGTGCACAGTCGAGGCACATAGTAGAAGCTCTGATCTCATGAGACCCAATGGAAAAGTTGCTGAAGTGGGTAGATTGAATTTTTTTATGCACTAGATACTGTAGCTGGCGGTTAAATATGAAGGCCATTTACAGTGTTCATAAATTCTTGCTAATTGCCCTGTCCTACTTAGTATTTCTGTTTTCTGTAGTTTCATTTGTTTAGATTTTGTGGAACAGAACCTATTAGAAAATGTGAAAACTACAGAGAAGAAGTTTCTGTTCTGAATTGTCGACCTGAACCAAGTTTCTTGAAGGTAGAGATACAGTTTTACCCTCTGGAAAAGTCTGAAATATAAATTGTTTAAAAAAGTCAGGTTTGGCATGGCTTTTGAGTCCACATATTAACACGTCAAACAAAACTTTCTAGCTGCATCATTTCAAGGTTTGGACACCTAGTCATAAAATCCATATTCAGTTTTTAAACAAACTGTTACCTCTAATATGGAAGTTATATCACTATATAGAAAGTCTTTGTGTGCTTTAGAATAACAGTTTCCCTTTACTGGAACAAAAACGATCAAACATGTCCCAACATTATAATGCCCCTGTGCACAAAGTAAGCTCCATGAAGACTTGTCAAGGTTGAAGTGGAGGAACTCGAGTGTCTGCACAGAGCCTTGAGCTCAACCCCAATGAAACCTTTTTCGGACCACAGATTTCACCTGAAGCCTATTTACCCATTATCATTAATACAAATGCTCTTGTTACTGAATAAACTCATATCCTTACAGCCATGCTCCAAAAATCTATGGAAACACCTCCTGAAGACTGTAACTAAATCTGAATTAGGACGTTTAAAATGCACACATGGGTCACAAGGTGTTTGGTCTTAAGTATGAATAAAAATATGTAACATTCTGGATAATATCGCTAGAGAATTTTGTCAAATCCGTAGTCAAAATGTTAATTTAATTATATAAAAATATCCGATTAATGTATCAGATGTGTATCTGATTAATTGGTTAGGTTTGCTAACCAATGCTAGCTAATTGCTTGGGGTCCTTTTAATGTACACTACATTGTTAGTGAAGCGTAGTGTTGTGTGTTTTCAATTGTTTTAAAATTGTTCATGGATGAGCAAGTTGTTTCTCAAATGATGTAGTATGTACTCTATCTTCTAGTGTATGTGTTTTAAAAGGAAAGTACAATTTCAAATGAAAATAAGTTTTTGCTAAATGGAAGTATACGCTATTTCTCAGTTGATAACAATTGAATGTGACACTGCCAGCTTTGGAGTCAACTAAGTAAAACTAAAGAAATGCAATTAATTGTTAATGTTACCTTTTATTCCCAAAATGATTTCATTGATCGCTCCCACAAGCAAACGTTGCTCACACAATCCAAACATCAGCACCTGTTCTACACTTTCCTTTTTTGACTATTTGAATTGCACTTTTTCTTGTTCACACTATGTATATTGCAAAAAAAAAAAAAAAAAAAAGGCAAAGAAAAGTTTATAATTTTGCCATTTGAGAGGAACCTACACTTTACATCCATTACTTGAAATACAACTGAATGCTCCAATGTACTACTCAGTCTCAGGCCTGTGCTATATATGGACTAAATTTAATGTAAGTCTTGAATCTTTAGCAGAGGGCAATTGCTAATCATGTCCACATACTTTTGGCCAGGTAGTGTATTATTTTGTTTCTGCCTTGACATAAAATATGATAATATAAAAGACATGACCTATAAAGTCCCCCTTTACATATAATAACATTGTAACTATTATATTGAATACAGACGATCTGCACTTTACGAACAGTCACTTTATGAACATTTATTTTACGAACTTTTGCAGATACGAACAAACCTGTCCTCAAAGTAAAATTTGTTCTGAGTCGAAAAGTTGACATGACTATTAAAAATATTTCCTACCAATTTGATTTGAGTGTGTGCAGCAGGTAGCAGGATTTACAAACGAGTAGGGTAATTAACTTAAAAAAAAAATAAAATAAATGCTTTCCTGATTTCTGATTCATGTGATTTCTGAGGGAAAAGTCTATTATGTATAGAGTGCAATATCCAGCCCACAAAACAAAACAGCTAGCTTAGTGTGTGCAGATCTACAAATAAAATGACCATTGAGTAAAATATTAAGTATTAAACTAGTATAATGTTATTGTTGCCAAATTTTACATGGGAATAAACAATACATTAAAAAAGGAATTCAATAAATCAATCAATCTATTAATCAATTGTACATAAAATTATGTTCAACTTGCCTGCAGGAAGTACTAATAATTCATCCGAGCCTTGAAAACAGAATAATAATCCCTGCAGGATTATTTGTTGTTTGTTTTAATTTGGGAATTTATATAATTACAGACTGTTCATTCATTTCACATTTAGACAGAATATTTTAGATGGATTCACTTTCTAAAATAAAAAAAGAGAGAGAAAGAGAGGGAAAAAACCAAGACCAGCCAGGGGCTAGAAGCTGTCTGATTAGGGTGGCCGCTCAGATAAATGTGTGCTCTCCAGTCATAGAAGCTGAGAGATTCGCCTGCTTTGCCCAACAGCAGCGTTTTAATTAGCAGCTTGTTGGAGCTGATCTGAACTCAAGTCTTTTAGCTTTGGATAGAAGTGGTCAAGGGTAAGACTGGCTATGAGGCAGGGTACTGAAATGAGTAGTAAACAGAGAAGTAAGAGGTTGACGATTGGATAAATCAGCGCAGCGGATTAGAGTCTGAGATGGGAGCTGTCAAAGTGATGACTCTCTCGCTCTGTATCATTACGTCTATTTCCTGGAAGAAGACAGAGGAGTAATCCGCATGTTACATACTATCTTTATGGTAGTCAGTCACTCTCTATCTATCCATGCACATGAAGGCTGGCCCATTTTTCTGTCTGCATTTGTCACTGGAGAAAATTTTATGTAAAATACTGGTGGGCACTGGTATTTAATCCATCATGTGATCAATTGTCTAATAATTTTTGCTCAGGATTAATTTGAACTTTTGTGAAAAATATTTAATTGATGGGATCGTTAGAAAAGACAGGTTCTTTTTTTTGTGTCTTTTCAGTCTGATTATTAAAGCCATAGCTAAACATAATGAACAAATAATAATACTAATAATAGCTTACACCAAAATAAAAAATAAACCCCACGACTATGTCCAGAACCCAAAACAGCAAAATTGGCCATGCTCTCATGGGAGGAGTGGTGTACTATGTTGCCCTTCTGTCAATCACAGCAAACTGTGAGGTCTAATATCTGGTAGGGGATAGATAGCACTTTACACTGAGAGTGTTGCACCATTAGCAGCAGATGTGGTTTGAAAATGCTGCTTTCCCATGATGATGGGTCAGCTGGCAGCTGGGCATAAATTGGCAGGTCACCCAATTAGTAAAAAAAAAAAAGTTTCTTTTTACAAATGGTAAGGCACATTCCTCTCAAACCTGATTTTGTGTGATATTTTAGCTGAAATGTTAGTAAAGTTCATTGCAATGTATGGAAAAAAACCATATAGGGGCTGAAAAATAGAAGCAAACTTTGCATTTCTTTCCCATAAATATGTCTGTCAATCACAAAAACTTGTAGGAACCCTGGAACACTGGGTCACCAAAAAAAATCTGAAAAACTTACTATAATAAGTTCTACAAACTGACGTGAGCAGAAGATCTTCATCCCTGCTGTAGCTAAGGGCTGTGGTGACATCATTACACACACTTTAAATAACATAGGATTATTCTTTTCCTCCAAAGATCCAGTGTTACTTGCTTATTATATAATACACAATATGCACCAAATATCAGAAAGCTAGACATACACACACGCATACACACACACCCACCCACCCACACACACATACAAAAAAACTCTGTCTGTGCGTTGATAGAACAGTTTCCAGTCCAGTGCGCTACCTCTCCCTAGCTGCTCTCAGGCAATGAAGCAAGAAATGATAGCTCCATAACTTCAGTGTATGCAGATATTCCCTCATCATCTCCCACCTGTGTGCATCGTAGAGTGTGTATGTGTCTGCGTGCCTGCACAGGAAATACTGCTTCTCGCCGCCAGCAATATGTCTCTCCATTAAGCATTTTATTATTACCAAGAAGGCATACACCAACTGCACTATTTCCAAGGGCACCTTTGGAAATATGTTTGTAAATGCAGAGCGGATAGCACGAAAGGTAAGCTGCCTTCAGACGGCATGGAAATTCTTTTCAGATGAAAGCCAATATCTCTAAGCTCTATGAGAACGCAATTTCTTTTTATACTCCAAGCTGGGTTTACCCAGCCTGTTTAATTTGATGGGAAATACAGGATAAGAATCAAATAAACATAATACTAGGAGGATTCATTAGCAGGCACGTAGGATGGTCTCCCACAGAATAAAGGACAGAACACAACGACTTCAGGGGGAAATATTCGACAACTACATACTGGTTATTATTTTGTTGTTGGGAACATACACAGTGTGCTAAGTGGTATAAACTTGTTTATTTGCCTTTGTTTGTATTAATTCACTTAGCTAGCTAACATGATCACCATATGCTATTGCTGTACAATATGCTTGCTAACACTTTTTAGCTGGCCCAGGTAACCAAAATATGGGTCACAGTAGAAAAAATATATGTTTGGTTCACTTCTGTGTGAAATATGACTTGCCAGATCAAATACATTTGGATGCAGCCCTAATCAGGTTCAGGCTCCTGAATTTCTATTTTATTTATTCATAAAAAAATAAAGAAACATTACTATTTCTGACTTTACAAAACTATACTATTTTTAATATATGTGTAAACAAATGTTTTCTCGATTTGTTAGTAATTGATGCAATCATTGCAAACTGCAAATACCATTTCATATAAAAAAAGAAAAAAAATCCCATAACTTTAATTAACTCCTTAGGCCTTAACTAACTCGTTAGCACTCATTAGGAATCAAGAACTGTCATGACTTGTACTCTTCAAACACTCACCAACCATGAGATTCTTCAAGTAGCTGAATAAGGATCTGAAAATGAAGCTAATTGATGCCTAGAAGGCAGGGAAAAGCTATAAAAATACATCAAATAACTTCCAGCTTGCAATTTCCACTGTTCAGAAAGTCGTTATGAAATGGCAGTTATTAGAAACTGGAACCCAAGAAGATTTGGAAGA
The DNA here is from genome assembly GCA_024362625.1 of Silurus asotus. Classification (NCBI taxonomy): domain Eukaryota; kingdom Metazoa; phylum Chordata; class Actinopteri; order Siluriformes; family Siluridae; genus Silurus; species Silurus asotus. Next base: position 3,075,942 of record MU551695.1, on the reverse strand, counting down.
CCGAAAGCACTGTTAGCGAAAACTGGCAGCAAAGCCAAAGCAAGACCCTGCAGGAAGATTAAGCTAACACAGCAGAAGTGGAGCACCATTCACCATTATTGTGCTGCACTGCTTATAAAAACATTATCTGCATGTAATAGTCATCAGGAAAACCTCAACTATAGCCCCAGCACAGTGGTTAAAGCTTAAAATATCTACAACACAATCTAGATAAGCTAGAGGCATTTTCAAAACAAGTGCTATGAAGTGATAAATAAAACTTTCTGGCCACAAAACCTGGAGGAGCAGCTTTGTATGCTATTGATCATCAGGGGGTTCTATATGCCAGAGGCTGAGGAAATAATGCCTAGGCACCGTGGAAGAACATGAAAAATACATTTTAGTACATATCTAAAAAATCTGGAAGCTAATGTGATAGCCAATCAAGAATCAGGAGCTGAAAAGAGATCTCTTCATGAGGAGAATGTAATACATACCTCAAAATACAGTTTGAGCTATTTCTAGTATTACAAGATGTAGCTTTTGGGAATGGTCCTCACTATCTGCTGACTTTAGCATCACTGAAAATCTGTCAGTAGATTGCAAATGTACTGGGAATGGATTTTTAGAACTTGATGCATTCTGCAAGGAAGAGTGGGTGTAAAGGCTGTGTAGCCTGTAATACAAGGTGTTCCCCTTCAGGGAACTAGGGTGACGGTCGTAATCTGGAGACGTTCCCCTTCAGGAACTCGAGCTATGGGAACGCATAGAGTTTCGACGGAGCGTCACTTTCCCTCGGGGGAACTAGGGCTACGGTCGTAACCTAGAGACGTTACTAAGTTTTGAGTAGTAGGATTTCAAACATTTGACATGCCTTAAATGCTATTTGACTTTATTCTGTGCTAATATGTGAATTGATCTGTGTTTTAATTAACTAAATAAATGTAATTTAATTAATATTTAACTGCCCATAGACAATTCAGTATACAGAATATATATATATTTTTTTATGTTGACATGCATTGTTTAACCAAAGTAGCCAAGCTATCATAGCTTCAAGACGCAGCCACAATGATAACATGGTCATGAACATACAGTATTTTGCATTTTTCCCTGAAATCCACCATGTGCCAAAATGGACTTCATCGCACTCCTTCTCAGAAAATTACCATGTTCTTTCGATCAGTTTGACATGTTAATTGCCTAAATGTTTTGAAGCACATTTATTCCGAGACATGTGCAGTGCGTTATATAACCAAGTGCATCAGCTTTTTTCAACTAGGGTGCGTTTTGTTTTCATCTCCTTTAACATGTTGAAATGACAGCCAAGTTTAGAGACGAGGCAGATCAGACTATAAAAAGAAGATTAAGTTAGAGATGAAGCAAAGGCTTAATCTCAGTGGAACCACTTTGTCGAACAGCAGTAGTTAAATGGCATTGTGGTCAATGTTGGACGCTTGTCAGCAATGTGCCAATAAACCAAAATGTCATATTTTATACAAAAAAGTTTGAATCTCATTACGAAACAAATCTTGGATCATTTTCAACACAATATGCAGGTTATTCAGATTTAATTTTTCCTTTGGACAACATTAAATGAAACTTTAAGACATACTGATGTATCCTTAAAACTTAAAAAATAGGCCAAATCAATTTGAATCACAGAAAAATCTATTTTGAAATAAGTAAACATAGAGAAAAAAGCAGATGACTAAGGATATAGTGAACCGCAATAGAAAAAAACAAGTCTCTGTGGTCAGGAAGCAGGAAGCCTCATGCTGGCTAAAGTGCTCACTCAGGATCCACCTTATGAATGTCACAGATTGGTTGAACCATCGCTTTGCCCTTATACCCTGTCACACACGATTGCACAGGAGGAAGCAAACACATAGTTTGCTTGCAGTTGAAAACTCCATGGTTCTTCAAGTGCCACAAAATCTCTCAAATAAATCTTTCATTTGGAGAGCATGGCTGAGAAGTTGAATGACTGTTTTAGAGCCAATTGTCTCAAGCTGACTTCTTGTTGTGGTTGGAGGTGTTAAAAGAAAAATTAGCTCCTGTGCTGACAAGAGCTGAGACTATTAGCAATGACATGGCAGCATCTTATTAAAGGCAACCCAGGTGAATTCAGCATTTACATTAGATTTACTCACTTGGCAGATGCTTTTATCCAAAGTGACTTTTAAGTGAGGCAGGCTGCAATTAAGGTATCTAGCTGTTACAGAAGTCGACAGTAATACATGTGCTGCAGGCTTCTACCAATGGACCAGAAACGAGACGGTTGTAAAGCAGAACAGAAAAAGTGCAAGTAAACATGGGCGCTTATACCAGTGAGTGCCACAAATACTACGCAATATAGGCAATAACTTTAAAAGACATACATAGGTATGGGTAAAGCAATAGATAGACCCAGCTACATCATTTAATTTCATAATCAATTAGATTTAATATCGGGGTTGTTGCATTAAAGATATAACAATCATTTGCTGAACACGCAGAACCTACAAACCTATGCTGAAGTTGAGATGCATGCCCTGATTGTGAGTCAGATAGGGGCCTTATTATCCTTCATTCACATAATTTAAATATAATACAATTATTAGTAGTATAATAATAATAACCGTGATAATAATTTGTGTTATTATCACGGTTATTATTATTCTTTTTCTTTGGATGTGTATGGAAACCTTGGTTTTATTTCTCAGTATTGTGTTGTCATCCCACATAATGTAGTCGTACTTGTATACATCACTTAATCCATCCCCTGAACACAAAGTGTTTAAGTGCCTCAAAGAAATATGGAAATATGGAACGAGACTATAGGCAGGTAAAGTTTTGCCAAATTACTATTTAAAGAATGTCATTTTTACAATCCTATGAGTTGCAAGCTGTAGTTTACTTCCTATCCAACTGCACAGCCAATGATTCCAAGTTCTGTTTATGAGCATAAAAAATGGACAATTAGAGAAAGAAATCTGTCATGGATGTAATTGATAGTTATGCTCCTTAAGCATAATTGCAAATCAAGTGATTAATAGGAGAACAGTCAGTTCCCTTCATAGACAATCAAGAGCTTTTTATTTTCTATGTATATTTAAAGGGGTATGTTTGTACAGTACTTCTCAGGGTTTGCCCAGTCTATCTGTTTTTGCAGTTGAAATCTGGTCATTAGGACACAGCTGAGTTTGCCAGATATTTTGCTAGAAGTAAAAAGCCTTTCAGTGGTATTAAAACGTTTCTTAAATAGAACACTGTAAAGCCTGTAAAGTCTTAGAATTTAAACTATTCGCTCATGTATCCCAGAGTATATTTTATATTTTGTATACTTGTCTGTCTGCAAGCTTCAGAATCATGAAGTATCTGATATAAACCACTGTTTATACACAGATTTCTATGCAGCAAACTTTTCACATTTTGCAGTAATCAGCCTAATCTTACCCCCTTTGGTATTCTAATACTGTAGAATGTCTACAACCTAAATGCCAGATGATTTGCCCACAGACCATTGAAACAATATTTTTGGCATGCAGAATTTAGTAGCATGTATGTTTCTGTATGCACAGTCTATCCCTTAAATCACAACAAAAAATTTTTTTAAACAACTCTACAGCAAAATGAGCTGGGCAAGATAAGTAGTTTATTTATTTACCAGAAGTGGATTCTTCATTATGACCGTTAAGGACATATTTTTATTAATTAATTTTGCATTTTTTTGACCAGCTATGATCCAGTGGTGATAGAAACCGAATTTAAATCAGGATGACTCTAAAGTTTTCAGTGACTGCCTGAATAGACTGCAGGTTATTGTCTTCCAACTAACGAATGCTAATTCTAAAGATCTCAATTATAGACAAAATCCCATTATTACAAATGCTTGAAATGAATTTCTTCTAAAAACATTGTCTGACCATTGGTTATTTCATACATAGGAAGAAAGCAATTAACATTCACACCTGCATTTTGCACTGGTAGAATGAAAAGCCAGCTCTTTCTACTCCTTGCTATCTACCTCTGCACAGGTAATGTCTTGAGATGTCGATGTTTGTTCAGCAAGCATCAGGAAAGTCCTTCCAAACGGCTTTGACAGTGTACTGGCAATACAGAACATTTTGAAAATCTTCAGCAGGCTTATGTTCACTTGGGAGGCAGCTTCAATGAGCAGTCTGGCATTTTTGAAGGCAGGTGGTAAAATGTGTACACGTAAAATATTTGAAAGTGGTTGCTTCTAGTTACAGTCTCCCATGCTTCATGCACTGCCGGCATCAGCTTGTGTGCAGATCAATGCACAAGCTTCAGAAATGGAAATCCTCCTTTAGCCTTTGCAATCAGGCGACTTTCTCCATCAGTCCTTGCTGAAGCAGCATATGTAGTAAAGCTTTCCTTAAGCAAACACCCCCAGCACCCCCAACTGACATATGTCTCACATCCTGTCTGCTTTTCAGTGATTGGCTTTGTTTTTTATTTTAGTTTCTGTATGTTCATTGCACATATCTTAGTGATTTTATGGATCACATCAGCATCAACAACAAATCGACAACCACTACCTCTTCTTGATTTTGCGCAATGTATATTGCACAAATAATTACACACACTCTGTATTTGTAAGAATGCAAATAGTCATTCTGTTTCCACTTTTATATATTGCTTAAATCTTATTTTCTAACAATTAAATTTGAGTTCTAATCCAAATTTTTGGAAACGGTTTCATCATTACTCATGCAGCAAAGAAAATTTGTTAGAATGACTGTTTATGTTTATTTGTTTGTTTGTTAATTAGGACAAGTGATGATGTCATTTGAATGGTTAAATGTGTATTTGAATATAAATTTGGTTACATGGACTAAACGATAAATACGATAAAACTGGATTAGTTTGTTTGATTTGCTGCCATGCAATGCAAATCCTAAGCATTTCATTAAAATAAAAAAAATGTATACCAATCACATGATAATATTAATAAAAATGTAAACAAAATTACAAATACAAAACGAAATAAAGATTTCAAATAAAGACAGAAAGTTTTATTTGTGATAGCCGGTTGTTTATAAATGCCAATAAAATATAAATCTTTAAATAATATCAAATAATAATTTTTGATTTCTGAAAATTTCTAATTTCTATATTTGAATGGGAATGCCACTGCACTGGGCTGCTGTTTACAGCAATAAAGAGAAGCTGATTTGATTGTCTCCATGCCGAGCCACAACTATTTATAACGCAGCCATTCGAACCTAAAGCCTCGATACAATTACACAGCGTCAAAATGACTAGAAACCCAATGTTCGTGATCTCATGCTATACAAGAACACCAAATTGTACTCTCATCTGAAGAGACAGTGTGGCGAGCAAGCAAAGTGTTTATAAAGCTCTGGCATTTACCTGCATGCCACTTACCCATGCACCTTTTGTGACCCATCTGTCATGTCCTATTTACTATAAATCGTGGGACTATGAGTTTAGCAAAATGGCGTGCTTGGTGTAGCATGAGAGCACCGGCCGGCGACAAAACGACTCTGTCAGCCAAGGCTGATGCACAGTCACACAGTGCAAATGCAAGCAAATGTCATTTATGCTGGAAAACCAAATTACAAAGCCGAGGCATTTGAGCATAGTTGACATCCTGTGGTTTGAGTAAAGACCTATTTTTAACAACTGCAGCAACTCGAGCAGGAAGGATTTTTCATATTTTTTTGCACATATCTCCAATAATAAGCGCACCGCCTAATTGCTCATCAGGTGATATGACTCAAGTCCAGCTCATATTCCTCAGGCTGAACACTCCCTCTGCTGAGCACAGCTGGCAATGCTTCAGAATGAACAGACATGGCGTGATTTAGTCTCAGAAGAAGAGGAAGGACACAGAGCAGAGAAACAGGATGCATTTACCTGGTTTTATGTACGAGAACAGTTTCTTGTGAGTCATTGTCTGACTGAGAATTGGAACATAGAAAAGGTGTGCAAGTTTGTATGGATTAGCAACTGTGTGTGACTGAAAAAGCATAGAAATCAGTCCTATGAGTTAATACCTGTTAACATTCTGCTTATTCAAAAATAAAATCTGGTCCAAACATGAAATAATAGGCCTTCTGGTTCACAAACCAGCATACAGTGCACTTTAGGTTGGTTCCTCTCATTTCCTTTCAAATGTCTTTCCTGCTAATTTGCTCATTACAGATCCAATCTACATCAGAATTTCTGTACTGCCGGATTGTATCCATGCGTGTTGTTATACTGCAACATGAATGAAACAGAACTGAGTCTCAAATAAATCACTTAGACGTTACACTAAACTAATAGTGTGGTTTACTTCCTGGTATCTCACACATTGCCAGAACATCCTGCACATGAACAACTGTTCCATTTAAAAGCCAACCTCTTCAGTAAAATTTTTAACTTCTAATTGGCATCTATGCGGTTGTGAAGTTTCTCACTTAGTGTGTTAAACTTTCAGCAAATTAAACGATACACACTTCATTTTTTTGAGTAGAGCATCCAAATTCATTAAGTATTGCCATGTTTGCCAGTTGCTAAAAGTGCCCAGTATTTGCTGCTTTTCCTTTTTTCTAATCACCAATTTCCTTTCCATTATGGCCCAGCTAATGATTTGCTATAAAACAGCTTGTTGATGATTTGAATTTCCTCAGCAGTAATAACAAAAATAACATTGAACAGAATGTAATCTCGCACTAGGATTCTGCACAAAACTCCCTGACAGGAATGCAACTAAAACAGCAATATGACTACACATTATAAGCCTCTGTGAGTTCATATCCCAAAACATAACTATATTTCATTCTTCTGCAATTTCTGCCAAAAAATGGTTTGTCCTGCTGCTGTCATGAATTTCAATTTAAGAGTGTCAAGATTACGAACTACGTTTCCCAGCAGTCGATGAAATTCAGTGTCTGCATCACATGACCTAAACACATGTCACTGAACTTTCTCTTACACACACACACACACACACACACACACACACACACACACACACACACACACACCTGTTTTAGGGGTGAGCACATTAGCATGTACCTTTTCAGACGGTTTGTCTTGTATTGTCTTTACATGGCTGTTATCTGCTGCCTCCATGTTTAAACTCAGGTTATGGTTCATTCATTCATTCAAACTTTCATTTGTGTGTGTGTGTGTGTGTGTGTGTGTGTGTTATTAATGCTTGCACCTTTTTATATAAAATACCTTCACTTGCATCTGCATGAGAAAAGTTGTGTACCCTGAATACTGGCATTCTTTTTTCTACATATCTTCAACAGGTGCTGAAAATTCAAGTCAAGTGGCTTTTACTGTCATTTCAACCACATACAGTGGGTACAGTACAAAGTAAAACAAAAGAATGCTCCTCCAGGACCAACGTGCTGTACGACATAAATTTACACGGGACAACACAAAAATACCTCCTACATAGCAGATTTATACCCGAGACTATATAAAGTGCATGTGTGCAAACAACATTTTTGCACTAAAAATCAACACTTAAGTGCATATGGGAACAATATCATCGTTCCCATAGTAGCCGCATCGACCAGTATACCGAGCTAACTGTTAAATAAAGGGCAAAGATATTGTCTGTGTTACAGTATATACTGTATATGTAAATAGTAAATTTTGGTGCAAAAATTCAAAAAAGTTTTCATTTATGAGTATGTGTATCACTTCACTTTCTTTTTGTTATGTTTATTCCCTCAAGCATTCAGACTCAACACAGTCTGGTCTTGAAGGCCCTAATACTTTTTTTTCCAGATGACAGAACATTGTGTGTGTGAGGGGTGTGTGTAGTCAGCCACAATTCTGGTGAACCGTAAGCCATATACAACATTGTAACTGAAACTATTTTCACTAGACTAATAGCTTGTGGGGGTTAAAAAAAAAAAAAGACGGTCTGTGTTAAGTGGTGGCAAAAGTTAGATTGTGTTAAGTGGTGGCAAAAGATTCAGTTACATATAAACATACTGGTTTTTACAAAGCAAACATGCAGGAACAGCTCACTTGTTTAATGTTTACACCTTTGAAATTGTATAATGCAGGTCATGCGAAGTGTAATTATAGCATAAATATAGTAAAATAAAGTCCTTTTAGACAGATTTACCAATAGATCTGAAGTAAATGTTTAGATCCTTTATGTATTATTGTTGTTTTTAATGTGAATTCTGAGCCACGTGGGCGTGATTCCAAGTAAAAGAACGTAAAAGTCTGGAAAGGTGTGAGGAAACACGGGAATCTGTGACAACGACAATGTTTACGTGCTTGTGTACAAATAAAAATCAACCCCAAATGTTTGACCTCTTCTTCCACTAATGTGTATGAAGAGAATAACCTCCACACACTTGTATATTCATCTCTGTAATAAATAAAACACACACACACATTGATGAAGGCATGTTCTTGTTACATGCTGGCAGAATGCTGGAAAGACTACCTTCCTTTCCTGAGTGCCTGGTTTTAACTGCTATAGAAAGACATCAAAACTGATCTTAGACATAGAAATGGCTTTGAAAGCAGCACGGTGTCGAGTTCAAACACACACTTCAGACAGTTCTTGCAGTCTTGCGGTGATATGTTGTGGTTAAAAGAAATTCATGTTTAAAAGAAAGAGACAGACTAATATTCAGTGTATCGGTTTCCTCAAAGCAATACAAAAATTATTTCATTACCACAATTCAGCCAAGAAACAGCATGTTGAGTGCCTGAAGTTGAGTGGCTTTTTTTTTTACCTAAGTTGAAAGGCAGTGTACATGCATAGCTAATCAGTAATGGAACCTTCTAGCTGTGTGCAAACTACATACTGCATCACTTGTCTTTTGCAGAAGCACATTGTATGATCTTGAATCATTTGTTTGGTTCTAATTATATGGTTAAATGTTGTATATCTTCCACTAATCACCAGGCTGATGTACATTTTTTCTTTTACATATTTCATTTGCCTTCCACTTTAAGTCTGAGTGAAAAAAATTGTAATTGACTATGCATAGCCCACTGTGATAGTTCTGTAACTCGAATCTCCCCATCTGTGCTTCATTACAAATCAAGTTATTTCAAGTGAATATTATACCATATTTCAATAATCTTGCATTTTTTTTGTCTATTTAATTCAAACTGATGGGCTTTTGTGTTGCATTTACTGTATAGTATGAATGTGTGTAGTATGTATTTGTATTGAATGTGTAGTCAGAATATTATCATGTTAATATTGATGTTATTACCACACAGTATCTCACAGATTGGACCTCTTAATCATATAAATCACTTTAGAACAATGCTATAGTCATGGATGTATATAAACCCAATCTAACAGAATAAGACGTGGATTATACATTACACTTATATATACAGTGGAACCCGGTTATGTCGATGTAGTAGGGGGTCGGCAAAAATCATCGAGGTAACCGATGATCGAGATAAACAAAAATCAAAATGGCGGCAATATATTTAGGTGCTTAAATTTTCTTTATGTACATGATGTGCGTTAATAAATGAGAATGTGCATGCACGTGTTTTTAAAGTTTTTTTTTACACAACAGCGTTGCCGCGATTTGTTTGATGAAGGCATGCTATAAAAATACATACAGTACATGTTTATCTGTCAGGAATTCACCTGCCACGCCCCCTTCGGCCCCCTTCAGTGTGTCAGGTGCTTTCTCGGCCGCTTTCTCTGAAGCGCCCGGGTTCAATCGCGCACATGTGGTGCTCTTTTACCATCATCACCAGCTCCTATTTAAACTTCCACACTCTCACTCTCGGTTATTGTTGGTATATGTTGGTTCACGGCGGTCGTTGTTATCGCTCATGCGTATCCCGGTACGTGTCTTTCCACTGGCACTCTCTCAACGACTGCGCTTCTCTTCCCAAAGCCGCGCCGCACCTCTACTAACACTACGTACACTAGCACTAACTAACAGCAAAGATTCACCAGTATACAATACAACACCTGTAGCAGCTGTAAGCCTTGATTTTTTCGCCACTTCCGCGAATTCTTCTGCGGCTGCACCGACAGAACCGACGTTAAATAGCAAATTTTTCCCCCCTTGTATTTGAGATATCAGGGTTCGGCGACATAAAAAAAGACATAACATAACAAAAGACATTTGTCGACATAACCGATAAAAAATGCTTAGAAAAAGCGAGAATTTGGCGGTTCCACTTCAAAAACTTCAAAAAATTTATGCCACTTCTTTAATGCAAGAAAGTCAGTGGCATCAATTACTCCCAGGTCTCCCACAAGCTTGTTATAACTTATTCTTGCTTTTGTAACTCACCCTTTCTTATAAGGTGTGTGATCAAAAGACTTGTATAATCAATACTAACGGTCTGGAAGATTTTGCTACGAATTTTTGCTGACAAATATTCCTGTTTCACACTTCAGATGCCAGAGAAAGAGACAAAGAGAAACAAATAGAATATGAGAGCGAGGTCTGGCTTCTGTCTGTGATTATACATGGAACAGCAGAAATAGCAATATCCCCCAGAACTCTCAAAAAATTTATTCTAAGAATCTTTATTACTTCTCATTACAACTCAATTGTAAAAATCTGCTGAGAATATTATGCAAATAAATGGTTAACCCCGGTATTCTCATTCATCGATATTAAATAATTACTGACAGAAAAGGTCAATCACTACAATTGGCAGTCTTGCCAAGCATAAAAATGAACTCTTGATTATAACAGACCAGAGTAGAGAAATTAAAACATTTCGATATTCAGCAAACCCTTGATAATAAACCCAGGTTGTGAAAGTCATAAAGTTAAATGAAAAAAAAATCTAAATAATTTAGTTCTGTTTAAATGATATCATCGAACAGCACTAAGTGTGCAACACGTTAACATACGGTGCCTTGTAAAGAAGCCAAATAAAGTATTAGTCAGGTTAGTCGGCAATTAAGAGGCAAACATGATGCTACCATCACTGTAATTCTCTCAAGATGATGCACCTTGGAAATGTTCAAGGAAGAGTCCAAATAATGATTGAAAAACCCTCAAAGTTCAAGGAATTCTATTTATTAGAGAAATGCATTTTTTTTTTTTTTTTTACTTTGTAAAGCTAAAGGGAAAAGAGATACTAAAGGTTACAACCTCCGAAATCACAGAATGACTTGTTGAAATATTACAAATTACTAACACTATGGATTTGTTTACAGCACCACCACCTCTATTTAAAGTTCTGTATCCATATCTTTAGTAGATACCAGGAATATTTGGCTTTAACATGATTTTAAGGAGCAACAAGGTTTAACAAGGTTTTAAATTCTTAAGATAACCACCTTTAAAAACCCGTAGTGTTGTATGTATGGTAAAAGAAATGCAATAACAAGAGTGTAACCAATTTCGCTTGCTTCTATTTCAGATTATTATATTCCGCTAAGTGCAGTCCTGCTTTTCAAACATTTATGGGCTTGTAATTAACTTGTAATTAGTTAGGAAGCGAAACAGGACACAAGCTTTTAAGCTACATGCATATTCATCTGTAACTATGTTTGGCAGTTGAACTAAAAGTCCGAAAACTAGCAAGAGACCGAACAGAACAGAAACGGACAGAGAGGCAGTATGAGATATACAGCAAGAGATCAGTCTTCTACAGAAACTTTGTTAGGTAAAGTTTATTTATAATTGTTTGTTTATTAATTTTTGCTTATCAAATTATATAAAATAATTTATGCCTGTTTAAAGGTAGTAAACATGTGCATTTTTTTTCCACACAGCTTTCATGGCTCCATGCTTTTTCCATATAAAGCAAATGTCATATAAAGCAAATATAGCAATCGAGAATGCAGAGCCCACTGTGATAATTCTGTAACTTGTCTCCATCTGTGCAGCAATGCAAACCCAATTAGTGATTTTAGGTGGATTTGAAGCAAGTGTTTACTTTTTTTGTTGCATTGATTTTTTTTTGTCTTTTTAATTCAAACTTTATGAGGCACTCAATGCAACACAATACAAAATGTTTAGTACATTATACACATTTAACATTTTTATTAACATTAATTTCATGTACAAATTGGGCTGGTTGTGCATGCTCGGGTCCATTATTCTGCTTATATTTGACTTTTTAGTGGGTGGTCCCATTTCTTTTGTAACACTATATTCTACCAGCCATATTTAGGATTTTCTGTCACTTTATTAAAGATATATTCCAAAACATATACAAAAAAATTACTCCCCTAAGTGCTACGACGTAAACAAAAGAATAACTATTTAAATTACAACACTATTGATTCTTTGGACCAAAAATGCTTTACGGCATGTTGTTTAGTGGACCCTTATCTTTCGAAATAAACCAGGATTTGCAGCAGTGGATGCGTTTGTGGGTCGTTATTACAATTATAGGATTCTGTTTACACAATTTCAGCAAATACTTTCGTTATGCATTTGCCATTGAAAAACAGTGAACTAAAAATTGATGCTTAAGGCTTAGACCTCTAGCATGGTATATAGTTTGTCATGGTTACTTTTGTCCCTTTTCACAACGCTGAAGGCTAAGGGGTTAAGAGATCATGTATATGTTTATGCATAATTTTATAGCATAGTTTTACTACTATTTCACATAAAAAAATACCTGGCAAAATTGAAACCTGTTTTGATATAAATACAATTTTACACATAATGATTTGCACTCAAATCAGCACTTGCTTTAATGTCAAATGACACAAATTTCTTTATAAGTGATTGCTTAAATCTGCATCAGTTTCTATACAACTTTGATGACTGCAGTAATTATAACGGATTTTGTCTGTATGATGGTCTCATTAAGCTTGAGTGTGAGCGTGTTCGAGTACTCAGAGGACAGGACGATGCTTTTGAAGTTATTCTTATAACGCATTAGCTGGTTCTTTTGCTATACAAAACGAAATGCTCTTAATTGCATGAGTATACGGTGATTGTTAAGAAGAAAAGGAAAAGATTAGTTAGATAAGCAATTATTAGGCCAAGGGTAAATTTCAACACAAAGAAACCACCACCATGCTTTACCAGGTGGTGTGGGAGGGGGATTTTTGGGAACAGGATGCTGCTCTCAGGGTCATGCACAGTGGAAGAAAGTTCAAAAGGATGTTAATAGCTATGTAAGAGAAAGTTAGAAGCATCATTAACTCTGTAGTTGGTTAGTTTTTAATCTGGAATGAAGTGTAGCTCAAATCTCACACACCAGACTTAGAAAGATTGGAAAGAGAACTCTTCATGGGATCTTTAAAATAGGATCTTTAAAATCTTGATCAAATCAGACATCTTGTTTTTGAACTGACATCAAGCTGTATACCGCAGCGAGCTACATGCGCATCAACAGTTATAAATATGAAGCCTCACTGAGTCTATGCATAAATTCACCTTAGGAGGAAAAAAAATCTTTCCCTACACTACAAACCCAAAGTGTGTGTACATATCATTTCAATTAGCTCTTTAATGCCCATCTTGCACTAGAGCAATCCGAGGCCTGTTTACATTTGGCACGCTGCAAGAGCTAGCTGTTCTCTTTCCTGTAGAATGAGTGTCCTCTTACCCCTTTTTAATATACTCTGCTTTTTTTAAAGCCTGGCTTCCTTTGGTGAATGCCGTTGCCATTGCCATGGCAACTGAAGAGCGGGCAGTTGTCATAGTGCTGCTCTTCCGTAGGTCTGTTAATTGTGCACCCTAATCCAATGCTCGTAATACAGAGCACATGTTCAGACACATTCACACAAGTGAACACAGAAAAAGGCACGAAGTTGGCCTGCTAGACCACCCCAAGTTTTTGACCCTCCTCAAAGTCTTATTTCTATTCTCTCTCTCTCTCTCTCTCTCTCTCTCTCTCTCTCTCTCTCTCTCTCACTCCCGCTCTCTCTCTCTTAGCCCACAATGAGTGTAATCCTTTTAATTTTTCCCCTGATATCACCCCAAGGAGATGCAATTACTGTGCTGTTATGTAAGTGTTATACGATTACCCAGAGTGAGCTTTGGGCTGGTTTTAAAAAAAAATAAATAAATACTATTTGTTGTTAAAATGGAATACAATCTGTTAACATGAGTTTCTTCCAAGGTTTTGTAATAGCACTACTTACGAGTGGGCAATGTGATGAAATACATCATATGGTACAACTTTATTTAACGCATTGTTTCATTGAGCTCTTTAATCAAGCCACCAGCAATATCAGTAAAACAATTATCCAAACACTGCAAGTCCTGAATATACTCTAAAATAAATATCTTTCAAATACACACTACAGTGACCTGTAATGGAGAAACTAATTAGCAAACCGTTATATAGCATCCTGCATATTAGAAAACCACACAGCAATTAAACTAAAGTTACATCTGTAAAAACAAATTTAAAAAAATGGCATAAATCAGCAGACAGGTTTTCACAAAACAATTTACAAAAATACAGCAAATCAGAAAACACAAAGTAATATATTAATTGCAAAAACAAAACATAAAAAAATCCAAATAAGTCAATGTTTTGTTGAAATTCAGCATTGTTTTAGATGTAATAAGCAAAAATATACTCAATTTACTACTAATTTCTATTGTATTGCACAAGTAAAAAAATATATATATATTAGTGTAATTTGCTGTGATTTCAATTTCAACAAAAAAATAAATAAATATAAGACAAGATTCGAACATTATCCTTACTCTTTGTAACTGTTCATACAAATTGCAAGCATTTCAACACTCTACATTTCTAATATCAAATATAATTTCTCTTATACAGTATTAACTATTAATATTAATATATTTCAGTACATTTAAATGTTGACTTTTATGCAGTTATAATTAGTATATTAATCGTCCATTTCAAAAACTTTTTGTCTATATGCTCACCAGAAATCATAAACATTTAAATTATGTGTGATATCAATATGTGGAAAACATAAAATGTGTACAATAATAAATACGTTTGTCCCAGATATGAGTACACTTGTACACTGACCCATTCATGCAAATATCTAATTATTTAATCGTGTGTCAGATTAAGCACAGTGGATAAGATAAAAAACATATTCTTAGATGCTTTTATTATTTCCATCATTCAAATCACCATTTAATAACATCTGCCTATTCTCAAAATATCAACTTTAGCATTCCAGCTCCACATACAAACTGTTCTGCAGTATTTTCCCATTTGTTCATAATAATTCTATCCAGGATTGCTTGTGCAGATATAAAGATTTGCATGAAACCAGGTACATGGTGTGCATCTATTTCTCTCTCCTTCTCACTCTTTCCCTTTCATAAAGTTTTGACTCTTAGAGTCAGCCACAGGAACGTCACAGCACCCAGGGACAGGGTAATAGGATGCGTAATTTCCTCCTGCTTATATTGAGCTTGAGGAGACAGGCAATAACCAGGCAGGCAAAGTTCTAGCCCTCTCCTTTATTATTTATACCCACTCGTTTAGGAGCTGTAACTCAGCGCCCGGCAGACGTAGCATTGATAGGGTTGGGGGCCAGCAACACACATACTGTACACAAGCACACACATATAAAAAGAAAACTCCAGGCGCAGGATTTAGTGTCTCAGTTTAAACACAGGAGTAAATAAAGACTGCGTATAGCAATTATATGCTGGAGGTTTATAGCAGTCAGGAAACCAAGTAATTCATTATGTTACTAACAAAGTGTCTGGAAATATGCATGCTGGCAACAAAAATCGCCATTTTGAAATATATGAAACATTTGAATCAAAATGCCATCAACATGATCTCTGTGATCAAAATATACACCGTATTTATTATTATTTTTAAGCGATTGAGTTTGATTAAGAAAAAGCTGAGGCAAGTGCACAGAAGTGACAGAAAGGTCATTTTAATATTGTTCCACTTTAACAAATGGGTCATTCAGACCTGAACAGAACATCCAGCGTGATGAAGAAAACACTTGAAGAAAATGAAGACAACACTTGTGTTAAACCAAATCTGATGGTCTAACAAATGGGTGTTTCACTCTTTTAATTCAAACTAAGTTGAACATGAGAATTCGCTGATATGGCCCCTTTTACCCTTTCTCATTACTTTATTCACATACGTTTGTGTGATTTATTACAAATTAGTAATTGTTTACACCACAGTCGAGGTAAAAAGGGATTGGCTATAAGAGGCAAAAAATTCGGCCATTGGATAAAACATTTTCTTATATAACACTGTTATGTCATAAATATCTAGACTACTGGTAATGTACATTTTCGTGAATAGAGTACAAGGAAACCTAAACCAGCCTTCTCTTTATTACGCATTACGTAAATATATTTCAATTAATAATGAAGTATCTTAAATAAGAGTACACACATTGTTTGGTGGACAAAAAACAAGGTAATTACATGCAAATTTCTTTAAATTTTAAAATTATTTAACCTTTCAGAAAACATAGGTAAGCTATGAAGAAATCCAGCTCATTTTAATCATTAATCTATAAAATCTACATTGGTTTTAACAGTAAAGTTACAGACATATTACTCAGTAGGCAGTTAACTAGGTAACTGTAATTCAGTCCTGAGTGACTAGTTGGCAGCCATCAGTGTCCAAAAACTTAAGTTTAATTTTTTTAAATATTTATTTATGCATTTACAGATGGTCCCCGAGTTACGATGGTTCGACTTATGATTTTTCGATTGTACGATGACGATAGCAATACGACACAATTGTACAAATATTTTAAAAAATTGCGAAACAGGCAGCAGCATACGATGTACAAGTGTACAATGGACGTGCAGCTGGAAAGGGGCAGTGTGTGTTTTTTTTCTGTTTCAAACAGCAATTTTAATGATAAAAGCATCTCTTCCAAGCGCCCAAGTACATCTCCTGCTTGTAGTAAAAAAAAAAAAAGGGGAAAGCCATCGGTTTAGAGGAGAAAAAAAAAAACAAAAAAATTCAGCATGAAACTATAAAGACTGTCACAGTCATAGTACCATCTTCAACTTATGATATTTTTGACTTATGATGGGGTCGTCATAACTCCATCGTAAGTAAAGAAGTACCTGTATATCCATATTATTCTAGCTTAAATAAAGTGCAACCTAATCCCTTTAAGTGATCACATTGCAAAACGTTTTTAATAAACATGAAACACTAATATGATTAAATCATTTCTGGTCATAAGCTAATGCTCGCTAATGGTTCAGTTATATTTGCCCTTTATAACATTGTCATAAATATCCAAACTAGTCAGATAGTATTAGTCTTGGCTAACAATGTTGAATAAAATCCTGAGGTAAAATTGTGTTATTGTGGGCTGGTTTACTAGCTAGCTTGGTTAAATAAATCAAATTGTATCCCAATTGTAAAAGTCCTGTGTGTCAATACACTGATAGAGTATATTAGCTTGAGCATTAGCATATGTTACTGCTTTAAGTAATGAAGATAAATCTAAAGCAATTGCTTATATCTCTATATCTGTACATGTTTGAGTAACATGAATAATATAAATATTGTACAGGACTGAATCTAGAATTCTAGAACACTGATGAGGCTCAATAGTGTTGTAAAATTGGCAATTACTAAAAACAGTTAAGGGCTATATGTTAGATAACAGTTTATTCAGGGAACATGTATAGGAGCAGAGAGAACATATACATGTAACTGTTATAACCACATTTAAATCATCTACCCTTTCTCTGTTCCTCACATATACACGTGATGTCATCTACAAAGAACAGTGAAAAAACAGGCTGAACACATCTTAGTAACACTTTTTTTCTGTCACCCATATCCTGTCACACCTCAGTTCCTTTCTCTCGCTCTCACTCTCTCAGAGAGCTGTAGTTCTTAAAAAGACAAAAGAAAAATCCAACATTATTCATTCTGCTCAATAGCAATCTACAATACAGTATATCCTCAAACTGTGTTAAATAATAAATGCAATAAATATTAACAGGCAGCTCAATAGTTCAATAAAGAAATAAACATCAAAAATGCTTTTTTATCTCTATCTCTTTTCCGTCTCTCATTTATTTTTTTTCCCTTCGTTTAGCAGTGGTAAGCATTGGCTGTGTACAAGCTGCTCAGCTTGTGTATAACTTATTTAATGCCCCCATACATAAAGTCTCCCTTGAAGAGTCACAAATAAAGTTAGAGAGGTTAAAAAAAAAAAGATGTTAGAGCATAGTAAAACACTGGCTGTGAAAATCTCGCTCTGTCATAAACATCTGCACAATTTTCACACCGCGAGGTTTGCGAGTTCACAAGTGTGTACGTTTTGATACACACACACACTTTGATACTGGGTTAACAGATAGTGACAGCCTATGCTACTATTCACAGAGCTTGCAGTTGTAAATTGCAAAGCCTTTCATCACTGTTACCATGGCGTCTGAAGAACACCATTCCTGTGAGGATGCTGAAAAGCTAAACCCCAGTTCAGTTGTCCCCAAAAACTTTAATAACTGAGGAACATCATGGGAGTTTGGTTTCAACTCACACTTTGTCCCACTTTAAAATGGACAACTGCTGAGCCTCTTTTGTGTCAGTTAATGGATGTGAAAAGTAGAATATGCTAATGTCAATCAGATATGAATACATTATTCAAACTGGAGAGATAATTTATTCTAAATATTTACCAATATGCAGTATATGTGAATAGGAGACATTTGAATTTGTTGCTGTTGTTTTTTAGAACAGTTGCCATAAATGTTGACAGTTCAACTGGTTCATTGCAAGAGATTTGTATCAGGATTTAACATCAATCGCCTGCTTGTTTGGTGGTTATTTTAAGAAAAAAAGCTTTAACCATCTCGAATGAAAACACGTCTTTAGCTTTGCAAGCAAAAGGATTCTTTAGGCGTAAAATAGGGGTTTGTCAACAGCAACCCGTGGCTTTAATCCAGCAATCTTTCCAATTAATTAACAAAGTTTTCTCTTTGAATGTAAAATACAAAATCACATTTCCATTTTGGACTTACAATAAATATTTAATTACTTTAATGTGCAAAATCAATATTAAATATAGCCAGAGCCAGCAATCCAACCAGGGTCTAAACTGTGTTTGTAAATTGCACCCTAAGTTGCCAGTTCATGTCAAGTTACACTAGACTATTTAACAGACCAAGAACATACAGAATGTTTATGAAGGAACCTTTAAACAAACCACTCTAATACTTAACTTTTAAAAAACATGTTTAAACACACCTGAAGACATCAAATAGGAACACAATGTGAAAATATTTTGGTCTGACCACAAAATCGTGTGCTTTACTTTAAACATAGGTATATCAGTATCATAACTGTTTAATTAAGGATTGGGAAAAATCCTAGTCAAGGATTGATAGTCAAGGATTGGGGAAAAAATAAGCATGATAATGTCAATCACAGTTGAATTGTAACTGTGTAAATAGGTAATTGGAATATGGGGTTGGTAAATCAGTTAATAATACTGATTCCAATAAATTTACTGATCAGGCATAACATTATATCATTATAGTATTATGACAAGTGAAGTGAATAACACTGCTAATCTTCATCATGGCACCTGTTAGTGGTTGGATAGATTAGACAGCAAGTGAAAAATAGGCAGGAAAAATATGCAAGCGTAAGGATTTCATTTTGACAAGGGCTAAATGACTAGATGACTGGGTCGGAGCATCTCCAAGTGGTCCGATCCAAAAGAAGAGCTCTAGTAGCTCAAATTGCTGAAGAAGTTAATGCTGTTAATGCTCGAAGGTTTAGGACTGTTTTGGAAGCAAAAGGCAGAACAACACAATATTAGGCAGGTGATCATAGTTATGCCCTATCAGTGCCCGATTCTAAACTTAACATAACAATATCAGCTCTTGGCCAAGGAAAAAAGTTTTCTAGTAAACTTTCTTATTCTGATTGTGATAAAGCTCATTCTGACTGCAGGGGTGGAAAAATCACAAACCTGAGCCAGGGACACATAGAATCTTTGTCTGGGCGATTAATTTTTTATTCACAGTTGCCCAGTGGACATTTGTGTTCAAACAGAAAAATAAAAAAAAAACCCTACTTATTGACTTTCAAAGAATAAAAGTTTTATTTGGTAGGTAGGCTATGTTTAAAATTAATGTACTTCACAATGCTGTGATGCATCACAATGTTGTAACTAAAGCGCGTTTCCGAATTCCACTATTTGCTACACTACGTGCATCAGATGCGGAGTGATATACAGGCATTAGAATAGTCTGTACTTGGTCTTTTTAATTAGCATGCAACATTTTTTTTATAATATGACGGTGACAATTTACGCTAAGCAGTATGATGACTTGGGATTAATACTGTGATTAATTATGTCAAAATACACTTTTCCGTTATTTTTTCAAGACAAAATTGTTGAATATTACAAATATTTGTATTTATAGTCTTTGGCTTTCAATTTCTGAATCTTTAGATTCATTGACAAATGTAAAAAAAAAAAATGCATAGTATTTTTCCTTTCTTGTTAAATGGTTTTAAGATTTAAAGAAACTAAAACTTTTTTTTTATGTAATCATGATTTCAAAACATTAGACTGACAATAAAAATAAACTTACTCAGTTTATACTGTTTTGTTGGAAATTTCTTAGCAAAGATTTTTTTCTTTTGCTACACACATTAAATTGTGTTCTGTTTCACAGAAATGTCTATAACATTTCTGTAACAAAAGATATAACTTTGTTATATTTAATACAAAAAGATAAAATAATAAAAAATAAACACAAGAGGTTTTAATATAAATAGAAAGTTAACAACAAACCACAACACAATTTATCTGGGAGTATTAGAAAGAAGACTTACAGCACCACCAGGATCATAAACCTAAAATACAAAAACTCCAATGAAGAAACAGTCAATGTGTCCTTATAAACTGTAAATAAAACCAACAAATAAATGAGGAAAAAAAGTGTAAACATTGTGTTTATTTTGCTGATAACTGATTTTGATAAATAGTTTTTTTTTGTTGTTGTTGTTTTGGTAGAAATTCCTTTTGTTTGTTTGCTGGATTTGTTGTGTTTGTGAAAAGTTTGCATTGTTAACTGGATTTTAAATTTTTTTAATGAAAACGTTTGTCTTCTTTGTTAGATTAGTTTTTGCTTAGTTTTGTTAGAAGGTTAGGTTGGAAGCTTTGGCTTTTTTTGCTTTAGTGGGGACAAGTTATGTTTGATAAGTTAGGCTTTGATTTATTTTGTTTTGGTTTCTCTTTTCATGCACTTTATTGGCAAAATAGCTTGCAATATTCAGTGGCTTTAATTTGTAACCAATTATATTTTTGTGCTGGCATGTGGTTGGGCA
Organism: Silurus asotus; assembly: GCA_024362625.1. Taxonomy (NCBI): domain Eukaryota; kingdom Metazoa; phylum Chordata; class Actinopteri; order Siluriformes; family Siluridae; genus Silurus; species Silurus asotus. Next base: position 3,054,762 of record MU551695.1, on the reverse strand, counting down.
CCAGGCTGAAGCTTACATGCTAAGTGGACAAGCTAATTAATTTATTATTTGCTCGCCCCTGCAATTTGCTGGTTTATGGTACTTTATGGAGGGAACAGAAACACAACACAATGGTGGAAACAAGTTTAGGTCAAAAGAAATTAATCAGGATCAAAGGTGACACTGTTATATCAATGTCATTAACACCAGTGAGCTATGTTCTTTGCTAATACGATTCCAGCAGTATCATTTACACTAATGAGGACACCTAGCTTTGTGAATATTGCCTCTGCAAATCCCTCACGCAGTTGAGGCTTTTTTCCTTTTTCAACATATGAGTTATACATGATGTCGCCCGCCAGGAAAGAGTAATGCTGGAGAGAAAAAAAATCATACACGAAGCGTCACAGAAAATGAAAGAAAGTGGTTTTGCTTTGAATGGGAGTGAGTAAGGAACTGTGCCCATTTCACATCACTCTGTCATTTTCACACACGATAAAGGTCCGAAGCCCACAAATGCTGCGATGATACTCATAGTTTCTTTTGCCCAAAAGAATAAGCAAAGCCTCAAGAGGAGCTCGGAAGCACAGTGGGATATAAGTGATCTCTGCATGAAGACATTTACTTGGCACCATCAAGGAAACATCCTCAGCCAAGATACCAGGGTCCCAGGGCAACTCAGTGATAAATCCTTGGAGCGTGGCATCAGGCCACACGCTACTACTACCATGCAGTGGAAAGCAAAAGGGGGCTGGGAAGTGAATTTGTAAACACTAATTACTAAGAAGGGGGTAGAGCAATGTTTTTGAGGGAGTAAATAATTAATGACATCCCTCTGCCTTTCTGGTGAGTCAGTGTTTACTCTGTGTTTAACAAATGCAGTTTCATATAATCCAACAAATCATTGCTGGTACGTAAGACTGCCAAACTCAGTGTAGCACCAGACCTTAGTTGAATTACATCCCTTTTCAAAAGAGCTCATTTGGAGAATTCATATGTAGATTTATTTTATTTGTAAATCATTTAGCAAACATGCATTCTTTCCACATTCCAATATAAATCACAACTTAAAGGACCAAATACTTCAGATGGAATTGTTGTTAGTATTAAATAACGCAGATTATTAAACACATTTAAGAGGACCTCTCTATGAAATATTTTTTTTTATCTACCTGACTTTTCTTTAAAGAAAGCTTTTATCGATTTTATTTAGTAGATTGCCAAAAAGTAGTTTGCGTGTTCAGACATATGACATTTTTGAGCATTAGACTATTTACAAGGGTTAATATTTTTTATCTTTTCACGACTGTACAAAGAATTGTACATGAAAAAAATCTTACATTTTTTTTAGATGAACCTAATGCTGCTAATTTGCTTTTAATGCTAAACACTTATAAGCTATAGATTTCAGATTAAATTAGATCAGTATAAGTATGAGGTGACAAAAAATTCTGCATTGGCGCTTCATCTTCACTGAAAGTCCTGAAGTGCATGACCTTTGAATGTACAAGAATGACTAATGTCCCTGTGAAGTGTGTCTGCATTAAGTTTCCCTTTGCCTAGTCTGCAAATCAGCATGAACATACGACTTTTAAAACAAAACAAGATTTGTGCAGCATCAGAATCAGAATCAGGTTTTTTGGCCATGTGTGTTGACACACTAGAAATTTGATTCCAGCTGTTAGTATCTCTCAAAAGTACAGACATAAATACCACAATACATTTAGCTTGGAATAAACAAGAGACAGAATAGGGATACAGAGTATATGACAGATCAGTAAAAAACGAGAGAATAGTCAGAATGCGTTTGATAAACTTTTGTGTCTGCGTCATTCTTTCCATTTTCTTGGGTTGCCCTCCAGTGAGTTCCAAACTAAGTAAAGAGTGTACATAAGACCGGCGCTCAGCGATAATGACACAGAACAGGAGCAAGGTAATGGCTGTCACTTCACGTCTGTCAGAATGACTGAGGCTGAAATATTGCTCATGAGCTGTCAAGATCACGGGATGCCAGAGGGCTTTAGTAAGTCGTAGTCCACACAAGGAACACTGAATGTGGTAAAGGATAAGAGAAGAAAGAGCGCAAAGTGGCAGCAGAAGAATATAGCTGGATCTCCGACGAGGCAAATGGATACAAAGCATCGCTATGCACTCCTGCAAAAGATGTGGCCGACTATGTTCTTCTTTAAGTGATGCTCAATGGCTGATTACACTAAAAATGTACAGACAGAAAAAAAGAAAGAAAGAAAGACACAATCAGAATTTAAGCATCCCCAAAGTGCCATTTTGGCTGCAAAATGAAGTCCTTAAGAAGAGCTTAATCTTGACAGGGCCAGGATGCAGTGGTGATTTACGGTAGATCCCTGACTCTAAGGGCTCAAGGTTGGATAAGAGGATAATAACAAATTGCAGAGTGTGGCTGATAAGGCTAAGCCATTGGAAAGACTTTGGACATTTCCAGTGGTAAAAACGAACTTAACTCAGTTTAATTCTTTTTACATCAATAAACAACAATTTTTAAGTAGACAAGAATCAACAGTGGTGGATATTAATGGGCTGGAAGGGATAAGCCCTCTCATCTTTCAAACATAAAAAGACAGCAAGTAGTACAACAGAAAAGCTCTTGCTTGATTGTCTGGAGATCAGGAGTTCATATCCTGAAGCTGCTACAGCTATCGACACACCCAGGAGGCAAAAGAGAAACATGATACTCTCACTATACCTTACAATCACAGTGACACAAGCCAATCATTAACGTCTGTGAGCTGGGGAAGGTTGAGTCGGAGGATATTGCTTTCCTCTGAAACAGCATGTGTAGGTATAAACATAGAAGTAAGCTTAGTTGTCACCCTCCCTGTTTGGTAGGTGTCATAATGATGAGGAAAACTATGCAGTTTAGAAGAAAATAAAATGGAATAATAATAAAAAAAAAATAACATGCAAGAATTTAGGGCTTATTTATATAGAAAAACTTAAAAAATAGTGGTGTCTGGGGCTGATTTCTTTCTAGCTCCCACGGTAGACAGCTGCATTAAGTAATTATATATTAAATTCATGTTTACTATGTTTCATAGTCAGAGCATGGCATGAACCTGGCATAGCATTGAATTGGAACCCTTCAGAAATAAATGATAATTACGACTCTCTATCTTTCTATAAACGTGTATAATAGTCCGAGCCACGTCATTCCTATTGCTATATCAATAAGACCTTGGAATATAATGAATTACTCGAAGCTAATAGGTTCACTGTTGAGCTATTGATAGATGGTAGATTTTACCTTCTCATATATTATCAAGAAAATATGTCACTGCAAAATGAAAGAACCGACACAGATTTAGCTTTTCATTTGGGTTGTGAGTTTCACAAAGGTGTCTAGATCTGCTACAACTGTGAATTTGTAAAATGATCTCAGGCAGATTCCAGAAATAGTTCTGCCATTTTAACCAAGCTGCAAATAACAGAGATAACACCAGTGGGGAAAAAAAAAAAAAAAAAAAACTAAAACGCATGAAAACTGTTTATATCTGACAATGCTCAAGATCATGACTGCATAATTCCGGACTATGTCAAAGCTATTTGAAAACACAAGCTTTGAAAGGAAAAATCTTGACATAAAAACAGTATGCAACACTATAAAAAAACAGCAATAGCAGCAAAAAAACTTAGAACAAAGCCACAAGACAAACCAATGCACTTAACATAGATATCAAATTACAGTCACTATTGAATAGTTGGCAAGACTTCATGTTGTTGAAGGTGGCAGCCAGTGCCAGGTCAAAAAAAAAAATAAATCAGCCCCAAGAAACATGCTTTTCTTTTCCCTCACTGCTACAGACTGCTGGTAACTAAATGACATATTGCAGAGTTCACATAGTATTTATTACACTGGCTGTCATCTTGCCTCGGTGCATTTTTCTGTGTCACGATAGGATAAGGATAGAGGCAAAGGAGTAGGGGTATAGCACTGGGTTAATGTAATCACTTTTTTGACGCAACTCATTATTCTCCAGTGCGCCATGAATTAATAATCTGGCGATGAGTCAGGATTATTTCGCTAAAACACTGAAAAAACGTGTAGCCTTTTTCATTAACTTTACCGTGCTCTAAAAGCCAAAGGGTTGTTTTAGTTGCGTGTCAATCCAAGCTACTGTTCCCATGTTAAGTTAATCATTTTTCAAAAACAGCATGAGTGTTTTAATCTTCTTAAATAACACATATATGTATAAATTCGAAATTGAATGTGTTTTTTGATTATTATTTAAACAAATATGAACCCTGAACTTTTGATTTCCTCATAGTTTTTGTTGAGTGTACTTATTTTCTTTCCTGGTGTAGTATTTATAGTATCGCTAACATTATAGCAGCTGAGAATTATTGTTCCCTAACAAGCACCTGTAATCTGTAATTCTTTCTCTCTACTAAAGATATAATATGACCGAAATATTCAGCTTGTCATGTTACAGAGAAATTAAAATCACAGCTTTACCTTTACTTGAAAATTGGGACTCCTTCCAAAAATGGAAAATAAATAAATGCATACGAAAGATCGGTTTAGGTGGCCACCTCGCACCTTCGGAATAAATAGGGTTTTTTCCACAATGTTTTTAAAGAATATTCTTTGGCCAAAAATAAATAAATAAATAAATAAATAGAACAGTCCTTCTGATTAGTGTTCATTTCAAATGCCATGCCCCGAAAAAAAACACACATGCACTGGGCTAGAAATACACATTACAAAATTACCACAAACTTATTCAAAATAAGCTTGATTGAAGAGTTAATTTAATTCCAGAGCTTATTAGTGTGATGACGCAGATGTTCCACAACTGGAAACATCTGTGTGCACATTTTGTACAATTTTGCACAAAATCTATCAGACAAGGAAGAATGCTGATATTAGATAGGCAGGAGACTCCGGTTTAACACTACCACCACCGTGTTTTTTGTTTGTTTGTTGTTGTTGTTTTGTTTAGGAATATTAAATGATATGATAAAACTATTCATCCAGACTAGTCCAGACTATGCACATCTTGTGATTTGTCTGTGTGTATCTTCTGGGGAAAAAACACAAGGTCTGTGTGTGTGTGTGTGTGTGTGTGTGTGTGTGTGTGTGTGTGTGTGTGTGTGTGTGGCTCTCTATACCACCTTTTCGGAGCTCAATAGCAAATACAATTCTCCTCACACGTTAAGTTTTGACTTTTCCCCACCCTGACTATCCAGGTTCGAAACAATCAAGCTGAAGGATTGCTGAATTATTCAGGGCTCACACTAGGAAATTAGAAATGCTCATACCATGAAGTGCCAGCCACCATCTCATGCATCATAGATATTCCAAAAAAAAGAAGCAAAACCTGGAGTCAGTAGGTCTGCTCCATTATGCCAACATCACACCCCCTTCTCACCACACACACACACACACACACACACACACACACACACACACACCATTCCCAATACATATTAGGCATTTCATCACTTGCATGCATTAGGAGATTTATATGTCTCCTGATTTATATCCAGTCACTTCAGCATGATGTCAGAGGTCTCCATTGCATGTAAACTAATCAATGATCTTAAGCATCTCAGCTGGGATTGTATGATTCTTAAAAGTATTTCCACTTCCTGTCAGTTCACAAGCGCACACAAGTGAGAGCAGAAGCAACACCATGCACCTGCTGCAGAAGTCTGAAGAACTCAGAGTATGAAGGTACAGTTTTAGAGGGGAAACCAAATAGAGGGTTCCTAAACCTCATGAAGGTTTTTCAGCCTAAATATTTCCAAACTCAAGTGTGTACTAAATGAACGGATGCATCAGACTCACGCTGCTGTTTTGTCCGGTCCAGTAGACGACAGCGTGGTTGTGAGCGGAGTCTCCAGCCAGGGCAAAGGTGCTGCTGATTACTTTGGGCTCCTCCGCTCTGGAAGTGGCGACTTTCGCGTCGTCGCGGTTGCGTCGCAGCTTCTGTCCATCCACGAACATCAGCGCGTCCAAAGACTCTGCGGAGTCTCCGGTGCGCGCGCTCGCGCCGAATTCCTCCGGTCGCGCCTCCGCGTTCCTTTTGCCCCTCAGCAACGCGCCTCCTGCGCCCGCTGCGCCAAACACTTCCTCGGGTTCCCTGTGTCCCCGTGCGCTTTGCTCCTCGGTTCCCAGTGCGCTCCACTCCGCTTCCACTTTTTGCGCGCTCGCCTCTTTCTCCAACTCGTGAACTCCATCCCGCACTGGTTGGAGACTTACGCGCGAGAAGAAACTGACCAGCGATTCCCCGGCCCGGCTCGGAGCGATGGCTAAAGCGCGTGCGTTGTTCTGGACGTCCCCGGTTTTTACGAGCGCCGGTGACGGGCATGAGGCGCAAGTGACCTCCGCTCTGGCGATGGCACCGAAATACAACGAACAAACAAGCCAAGTGCACAGAGTCAAGTGCATGCCAGAAAACGGGTCCATGGTCAAACCGGAGCTGGGGACACCGAATTGTCCTCGCTTGGGATCCGTTTGTAGGGTGGATGCTGAGCGCGCGCTCCCTCCTGGTTTTTTAAGCAAGTGCTCTTCAGCTAAACTGTTCACGTTCAGCTATCTGATGAAGTAAAAGGCAGACCAGAGGGGAGGAGCTGTACACTGGCCAGGAGAGAGAGAGAGAGAGAGAGAGAGAGAGAGAGAGAGATGCGCGCGTGATACTTCTTTTCTACCTTTTTATCCTTTTTTTCCCTAGGATCAAGTTGTCTTCCTTTTTTTCTAACAAAAAGGTTAAGTTCAGGAGCACGATGGCAGCCAGTAGTGAGGTGTTTGTGACGTGCATTAACATAAATTAGCATATTCCGACATTAATGTGTTTGTTCAGTGCATGTCGTCATGCATCCTAAACTCGCCACGATAAACCATCTGTTGTTTGGCATTTAAAAAAAAAAGTCAATTCAATAGCAAAACAGTGGTGGAATCGGCTGGAAAGGAGAGAGGAGGGAGAAAAAAGAGAGAAGGATGGAGAGAAAAGAATGCGTAGTTTGCGCACGTGCACGCGCAGTCGCGACGTTTAAAGCTTGCGTCTTGCGCACGGTGAACATGACGCCCAGGTCAGGGCTGTATAGTGCAATGTGTGTGTGTGTGTGTGTGTGTGTGTGTGTGTGTGTGTGTGTGATAAAAGACTACAAAAGGCACCCAAATGCCATCACAGTGGCATGTCCAGGTTTTAGACATGACCTGGAAACAGCACACACTACAGGGTGGCATGAGATCATGTTTTGCAGGGGTTTACAGAACGGAAGAAGAAAATCTGCTGACTTTCTGAACAGCAAAATGTTCTTTATCATGTGTGCAAATAAAGATTCTAATGCCATTTTTCATGTACTTTTAAATCACAAGAGTGTTATTTTCACTAGTGACATGTACAGGCCACTGACACATAAAATCTATTAAAGATGTTTTTGTTTTGATGAAGACATTTACACTTTCTCAAAACACACATCGTTAATCACACCGCCATCAGCAGATTGTTTTATTATATCTTAATTTTGCCAGTAAATCATTTTTCAGGAAGGTTGAATCTAAACAAGTTGCTAGAAAAGGAAAAAAATACGAGCACATTAATAGCTGATAGAATATGTAAGGAAATTGTATGCTGGCTGAATTAACTTTTTAAATTGACACCAATGGCATGGAGGTAGGAATAAGGAATATCAATTAAATGCAAAAGCTATAGAAGCTGGGCTTCAGCACTATATACAATATACACCAATCAGACATAATATTCAAACCACTGACACATGGAACGTATATAACATTGTCATATCGGTGATGCCTGTCAAGAAGTGTGATCATGTGTGAAAATGCTTAAGCATGTTTATTTGACCAACTTTGACAATGATTGCTGAATGACTGTCATTTTATGGGATCTTCATGGTATGAGGTGAATAGACCAAGTAAGGTGAAACAGCAACACACCACAAAATCTGATTGGCACGCATCTGGCCTCGTCCCAAAGTAAAGCTACACATGAACTCCTGAAAAAATGATTCTGACTGTCATAGAAAGTGACCATGCTGACCCCTGTCAACCATCAGAAAAAAACACCTTCAATTGGATTGTTAAAAATCAGAACAATATATGAATGTGGCCTGGTCTGATGAATCACGTTTTCTTTTACATCATCCGGATGACTGTTTTTGTGCGTTGCTTATATAGAGAAGAGATGGCACCAGGATGCATTGTGGAAAGAAGGCAAGCTGGAAAAGCTTGAGAGCTCAGATTCATTTGGATTTTACTTTAGCAAATACAACCTATCTAAAAACTGTTGCAGACCAGGAACGCAATGTTTTTTTTTTTTTTCTAATACCATCTGACACTGCAAATGTTGTTTAAGAACGGTTTGAAGAACTTCACAAAGGTGGTGAAGGTGTTGACTTATCAAAGAAGCTGCCATTGGAGCAAGATAGCACAGCATACCGGAGGTCCTGTAGAGTCCATGCCTCGATGGGTCAGAACTGTTTTGGTACCACAAGGGGAACCTATATAATATTAGGCAGGTATCTTTAAGGCTGATCAGTGTATAATCAAGATGAATCTACCCAACACTAGTCTAGAGATATTCAGGTGAATCTTATCTACCATAGTCCAGATAGCAAATCAGCCATTGCCCAGTGCTGGCCTACACTTTCATCTGGCCCACATATAGGGCATTGGAGTGATTGCAAGAAACTCATCCAAATGACTCTGCCAGAACACACCCACAGCTCAGCCTTAATAAACCTGTGTTCCAGGCTTGAGATTAACATTTGGCCACATTTAGCCAAAACTGAAATGAAGCACATGCATTTATTTAAGATTTCAAATGTTTTTAAAAACTTTCAGTTCGGCTACATGGGCCACTTTTGGCAACCATACATTTGTCATTGCTGTAACTCCTCTCATGTGTCTAAACTTCACATTATTTGGCCTGAAATATTCTGCTTTGGCTTTAAATATTCCATTTTTGGGTGGGTTTATTGTAAGGATGCCACTCATGAGATTAAGGCCAATCCCCTGCAAGATGCTTTAACGCTATATTATTGTTTTAATTACAATGAAAAATCCATTGATCCAATGACTCTGAATGGCATCACACATTAGAGGCATTTTTGCCACACAGCATTTCAGAATGATCTCTCTTTCTTAAACACACACACACACACACACACATTTGCTTTCTCAGCCCCAGAGGAAATTGAAGAGACATATTGATTACCGCAAAAGGCTTAGTATATGATTTATACTTCATTCAAATTAATGGTGCGATAGATTTTTTCATGTTGCACTGCTTGGACACTGCTATTCTTCCCACAAGCCAGTGCAGGAATCTTCCTTTTAGCCTGCTGAGATGTGCTATTTCAGTTATGTTAGCAAATGTCTGTGCTGGACAAGGGAACCTGATTGAACTTTGAAGATTATATTTTAGGCTACTCTCAAAACTCATCTCGCCTCACACACTAATAAACAGATGACATTATGGAGGTGTTATTTATGCTAACGCTGATTACGCTGCATACTAAATGCCAATAAATCAGTTTCACTTTGCGATTCGAAAATGACCATCAGTCAAACCTAGCAGGGGAAAAAATGCCTTGACATTTAATTTTTATTATCTTGCTATTAGAATTTTGGACAGAGCTGAGGCATCCATAGACTCTGTATCCACAAGTGCATTTCCTCGCATCCACTGTGTCTCCCAGAGAAATGCTATTATTTTCCCTAGCTTACAGGAATTCATGGTGGTCTGAGTAATTTTCTCACAAGCTCTGATTCATTATTCAGATTCAGCTCTAAATAGAAACTCGCTAAAATAAGACCCAAGAAAACTTATAGCAGATTTTTAATTCATGGCCTTGTGGATACCAATCTGTAAATTACAAACTGTTAAGGTGAAAGTACAGAACATAGTTAGCATCTATCACTAGGGTTTAAAAGAATGTCAACAAACAGAAGAGTCAATCCTCAAGTGTCTTGCTGTAACATTAACTACATTAAATGCTTACACAACTTTGCAGTGTTATATAGGATAGTCCAAACACTTTTAGACTTTAAATGCCCATATACATTAGCTTTCTAACAAAAATGCATTTCTTATCAATTTCTGATTTTTTTAACCACTTGTGTTTGCCTACATCCTTAATACCTACATAGACAGTATATATTTAATTTTTAAAGCATTCCGACAAGAAATGCTGAACCAACCATCGTTGTACTTCGTCCTGATAGTTCTAAACTTACGATGTAGGGGTAGCACCCTGGAATACCTCGTGGACTGGGAGGTGTACAAATCATGTGTCCCCAGAGTGGACGTGCTGGACCCGGCACTCCTGGAGGATTCCACACCAGCCACCCCGACCGCCCCGCACCTCAAGGCCGTGGGCGCCCCAGGTGCTGAGTTAGGGCTCCTAGAGGAGGGGAAATGTCAGTGCCTCGCCTTCATACTAATCACCTTCACCTGTCTCCAATCTACACCCTACTCCATTTATAAGGCCCCCCGTTCGCATTCACTCATCGTCCGGTCTACAGCCCATTCTGGCGATCATCCCTGGACTACCTGTGCTTCGGAATATATCTGTTTTCCGGTACATGCTGCTTCTTATCTTCTGTTTGTTTCCCAAGTCTAATAAACGTTCTATTCGCATTCTTGTTTCCAACTCTTGATCAAAGCGTGACAAACTGAAGTTAGAAACTCAATGCTGTTTAAACAAACTAAAAAAATTGCATTTTATGAAGGTGTTTATTTAATATTTAAGGTAGGAGTCTCCAATGTCAGCACTTTTGTAATGGTTGGTGAGATCTTAACAACTGGAAAGTCTTCATAACTTTCTGGGCTGGAATGCTATTATATACTATCATATGAATATTTGGAGCTAACTTGTCTCACAGATATTGCACAACAATAAATGTAAGTATTTGTAGATGCAAGTAGATGTTCATTAATAAATGTAATAAGGCACTCATGTGACAGTTTGTTGTGGTGTAAGAAAGATAGAACTCTTTTGGGTGTGCTGTTACAGCTAAACAGCACACCTAAAACTAAATCATCTATGTAGATATTAAAGTATGAAACAATCCACATTTTCCTATAAGGCTTTTCTACTGCATGTTTTATTTCCTACATAATCACTGCTAAAAGCACATCCATTTTTGGTGTATTTCTACAAGGATATAGAAGCTTCCTGTCTTGAAACAAAGCATCTTTTTTTTCTTAAAGTCACTTCTAACTTTTTAATGGCTTAGCCCTTACTCTTTATTGATTTTGTCCAAGGTTAAATCCAGATGACAAATCTCTCTCAGTGATTCACCTTCTCTGTTTAAGGAAGAACCAAACTGAACATTCTGCAAAAGTGTGCTTCAAACTGCAACTCATTTCAAAACCATCAAACTCACACAATTGATGATACAGAAAATGTCTGTTTTTTCCCTACCTTGTTCATTATTTGATAAATCTGAAGGGTTTCTACATGTAATGAAAACATCAAGGTTATCAGGTTTCACAACAGCAGTGATATTTAGAAATAAATGCAGAATGTATGCAGCTTGTAAGAATTATTAAGACTGAAAAAATCGGTAGGCAGTGCCCTTTTATTGTGTTGGTATATCGGCTGCACTTTTCAGGTTTTCAGTAAGAACATGTTTTTATTTATTTTTTAGTACAATTGAATCATATTGTAATCTGGGGCTTGCATTTAATGTGTCATTACACAGGCAAGTTTACAACCAAAATGCTCCAGTGTTAATGTTAAATGCAACCACCATAAACACCTAAATAATCTTACATACCTATAAGTGATAAACAATAACAAAATGTTTTTGCTGTACATAAGTACATTTTTGAAGCATTTATATTTTGTCAGGGTATTCTCATTTGGGGTAACAATATCTTCACTACATTTTAATTGGTAATATCTTACTTTTCACTTCACCACATTTCTGAGAAACCCTTCATTCCTCTCTACTTTAAAGTGAATCAATAAATTGTTCTAAATAAGAACCTATGACAAGATTACGAGCGTAACCGAACTGGTCCTGACAAGAATGAGAAACAATACTCTCATCAATGCAGCAATAGAAAACTCTACTTACAGTATGAAGGTATGATGGGCTAGGGAAATGGAAAATTGAATTGCATACATAATTTAAATACATTTCTTGTAGATCATTGCTTTTACTGTTAATACTTAAATACATTCAAAGCAGGATTTTTTTTGTGCATTTACTCAAGTAGAAATTAATAAAAAGTAATTTTACTCTTACTGGTGTTATATTAAAGCAGTGGATTTGTACTTTTAATAACCATAGCAAAATATATTTTTTTAAATCTAGTATGACGGTGATTCTTAGATAAAACCGTATGGGGAGCTAAGCATTTATAATTATACCCAAAAAAGGTAAATGAAGAACAGTTAGTGTAAGCATTTAGGATTTAATGTCAAACCTCAAAACAATAAAACCTCATCAATCTAGAAAGGTTTCCAAGACGGTTTAAGGTAGAACAGCATATTACTACTAAACAAAAACTGGTGCAAAATGTAGAATGTCTTTCAATCCAAAAGATTTCAAAGACTCTTTTGCACACTTTTACTTTACGAAGCACCGTTAACACCGTAAGTTCAAGGTAAAACACAATGTATATTTATTTTGCTTTCTTTCCAGAAGTTATTCATGTGGAGACCTACAGTATGAAAGTGTTTAAAACCTTAATAAAAAAATGAACCAATCTTAATCATTTAAACAATCTATAACATTTATAGGTTGTGTACTCTTTTTTGGAACTAAATTTTTGCCTACTTGTACGGACCTTCACTATAAACAAAATCTTTGCATTTGTTTTCTTTGTTTAATATTCCATTTAAATTTTACACTTGCAAAATTGCCTCCCAATCACAAAATACTCCTTTAACATGCACCAAGTTATGTGCCATTTTAGCTAAGAATATGTGCACAAATCAACAGTTCGCAGATCGCCCAGAAATAGTAGACCATCCGGTTACATGCGGGATGCTTATTTTAGTATACCACAATTTCAAACACATTAATTCTAATTTTGGATACTATTTTAAATGTATTGTGGGCAAATTGGGATGCACCCAGAGTTGTAAATAAAAAATACTGGCACCTATTTCAGAGTTTGTCTCCTTCAGTGAAAGATTCTATGTAAATAGAAACTAGGAGTCAGAAAAACAACCTTTATTCTTACTAATACCAGAGAACTGTTGAATTCTCAATCTGTATGATTGTTTCTATAGTAACAGCTAATTTACAGGGACTTGTCTTATCCATTTTGTCAGTGAGTACAAAACAGTGATATACTTTTTTTTACATACCTTTGTTTGTTAGTTAGCTGTAGCACAGGGTTAGCATACATGAAGCAAAGGTCTTGAATAAAGGTCCAGCAGGGGCAGCTCAGTGGTGACAGGGAATGAACTTATAACATTTTGATCAGTAGCCTGATGCCTTAACCACTAAGAAATTTTAATGGTAGAAAAGATTTGTTGGATTCTGTAGTCCAAAAATGAGGAAGTAAAATATCACTAAGGAGCTGCTTTTTAACACATCTCATAAAACCAGAAACAAACAAGGCTCATTATTTATATTCTTGATAGTGAATATAAATGTGCTGTCTGGCCCAGAAATTCTGCAATTAAACTTAACTTTATGAAAACTATAACTGAGAGAATCAGGAAGCTAGCAATGGGAATCAATGAGAATCACTGGACAGTATCATCAGGACAATGAGAGAAACCTCAATCGTTCCCAGCCCCACAATTGATCTTCTTCCAGCAGTTAAACTTACAAGGCTTTTTTTTTTCTTTCCTCCATTTCAGAAAACTACTTAAACCTTACAAAATGATGATACTTTTCATTAAAGTTAAATAAACATGTCTTTACAGAAAATGGCACAATGTGAATGATTCTCAATTTTTTTTTTATTGTTCAGGTTTTGCCTGCAATTTATTTCTCTGTGATCAGTTACTATAGAACCTGAGCTGAGCTGCAGCAGTTCCTTCACATTTATCTTATTCATTTATTTAGTTTTTTAAAGATTTTTACCCTGTCTAGCTGCTCTTCCAATGACTGCTCCCTGAAGAAACTTTCTTTGATCCTTTTTTCTGATCGAAGGCCAGCAGAAACACAAAGCGACAAGCGCATTGTTTTGTGCAAAGCATAAAAACTGATCATTTAAATTTCCTCAAAGGGGTTGTGCAAAAAGTGATCTGTCAAGGCCTAAGAAATACAAACAAATAAGGATACTCTCATATATTATTGTTGACATTATGGCATCTCTTATATAGTTTAACCTGGTATTTCAGGCCTTTAAAGGTCAGAGACTGGTAAACTGTACTGTTCCAGCCTTATTTGGCCTTTGAGTTGGGAACTAGAACTGCCAAACAGACAGAATAACAGAGTCTGAACTTTTTTCAAATACAACAGGTATTTTTAGAAACGCTTTATGCACACACATTCATATCTGTCGCAGATGCATGTTTATCCATTTGACAGATGCTTGTTTCCAAGGGGACTAACAAATGAGAATGTAAAAAGAAGATAGTTTAACACTTGCAGGGTTAAGGGCATTGTTTAATATGCAAGGGCAACGAATGGAAAATGGCCTTCATCACCCAGTCAGGACACTATGAGTACTGGGTCATGCTGTATGGACTGTCCATTTCTCCAGCAGTATTCCAGACGTTTATGAACAAGGTGTTCCGCCGGTTCCTTTATTGGTTCGTCATTGTCTACATCGACAACATCCTCATATACTCCCAAAATCTAACGGAAATCTAACGGGGTCACGTTACCCAAGTCCTGGAATTATTATGGGACCACCTCTACTTGAAGCTGGAGCAGTTTGAGTTCCACCAGTCCAATGTATAGTTCCTGGGGTACGGCATCAGTCTGTAGGGGGTACGAATGGGCCAGGGAAAGGTTAAACTAGTTCTGGACTGTCCTCGTCTGGGTTTTACAAAAGAGCTCAAATGCTTCCTTCTGGCTATCAAACTGGCTCTAGAAGAGTGGCACTACTGGTTGGAAGGGGCAACGCATCCGTTTATGGTGATCACCAATCACAAGAACCTCCAATATTTTCAGGAAGCAAAACGCCTTTATTCTTCACCCGCTTTCACTACACTATCATCTATTGTCCCGGCTCTAAGAATGGTAAAGTGGATGCCCTGTCCAAAATGTACGCCCCCAACAACCCCACAGACCAGGGAAATCTATTATTCCACCCGACCTCATCCTCAGTCCAATCGTGTGGAATTCTGATGAGGAGATTTGCACGGCAAGCTGTGGGGAACCTGCCCCACCCAAATGAGGAGGAAATTTGTCCCAAGGAGCTTCCATCAACCCCCTGTTGAGGTCTTTTCCATGAGGCTCCAGGTTCAGGCCACCCAAGTTCAGGCCACCCTCCTTATGCTCCGATCTCGCTACTGGTGGCCCGGTAGATGTTGCAAGATACGTTGCCACAACGCCATGTCTAAGACACCATGCCACTTACCAGTAGGAAAACTGGTTCCCCTACCGACCTTGATCCCATCTAGGAATCTACTTCGTCACAGATCTGCCAAACTCTGACGACAACACCTGCATCTTGGTAGCTGTAGATCACTTCTCCAAAGCCTGCAGATTGGCTCCTCTCCGAGGTCCACCTTGTGATCTGTCTCAGTCTAAGCATTTTATAAAAGTTCATAGCCATAACATGATGTAGGTAAGCAGTTGATTTAGTAAACATATACATAACATATCAAATAACGTAGTAAACATATTTGTGCTCCTTTATCTATGGATTGGTCATGTTTCTACATTGCATACCATATTATCTTGCCTTCAGGAGTACGGAGTTAATTATAAACAATTATGGTTACATAATGGTGCTGCAAATAATATGCCATGATAACTCATGACAGTGTATACGGGTTATGACAAGTATATACCAGTCTTAAGCCAGACTTAGAACTCGAATACACTGTCATTGTTATTAACTTGCCAAACAAAAAACACAACAACAACAAGTTCTTAAACTAAATTCTATTCATAACTCCCAGCAAAGTGAGTACAAGCCACAAACCATCAGTTGTCATGCAGTATTGACAGCTAAATCAAGACCTCAATAAGCCCTGCCAAGCCAACCTTGAAGGAGTCATTCATTGTTAAGAAGAGTGAGGTTTGAAATAACTTTGTCTTGCACCTGGTCATTGATCAAAAATTGCTCTTAGTGGAAATTGTGCCTTTTTATTTTAAATGCACAAAATGCCACTCTAGTCCTGCCATTTAAAATCATCCCTCCTCATTCTCTCTTTGAGATGCTTTTTTTCTATATATTAAAATGTATTTCTCTGCTTGGTGTTTTTTTTGTTTTGTTTTTTTTTTCTTCAGGAGGCTTTTTAAGCAGCGTGAGGTCCCATCAGTAATTTCCATCTCGCACCTAAAAGCAGACAAGCTCCTGTCATTAGTCACTCCAAAATGTAGTTGTTCATTTGCATTCAAGGTTCTCTTCTTCACTTTTGCTTATAAGCTTTTTTTTTCCTCAATGGAAAAAAAAAGAAAGAAAATGGAAAATAAATCTTACATTGTATTATGTCAGGTACCTCAAAGAACATCTCGAGGTTCATCTTTTTCCTCTAGAGAAGAAGTAGCCATTAGTGAGGCTATATATCTAAACTGACAAATATCATTTGAAGGAGGCTTTGAGGGACACTGCAAAGTGACTCCAGTCCTTGAGGTGAAAACAATCTTTAGCGAATTACAGAAACGCTTCGCAATGCCCATAAATTTCTTGGGCAGCCAGTGTATTGCTAGTACGAAAGGTAAGCCCCAACTGTTCTCTTTCTAAGTGACAGCTGGGTAATGATTTCTAATCATTCTGATTCACAAGCTCATGAATAAAATAACTGCAATGTAGGCTTCACTTAGACAAGTTGAGTTCTTTCTTTATCTTCTGCAGTCTTTTGACTCATTTTATTCAAATTCCCTTCTTGCCATCACAATGGGGTTTTTGCTGTTTCACTGTACTTTGAAGTATGCATCTGGAAAGCATTGAGTTTGCAGAACCAAAAGTATAAAATTCCCTATCAGCCAATTACCTCTTGTATTCACTCTTTATTTGCTAGAAAACACTTGGTGGGGCGACTTTAACGGATATATATAAGCAAACAATGGCCAGACTCAGCAATCTTAAGCACCAATTACAATGCACAATGCTTTGTGAAATATAAGTGCCACCTTCCCAACACTCACTTTAGTCTAATCTATATGGCTTCCAAAATAAAAATAAAATAAATAAAAAAAACCTTTCAAAACAAAACATTTGTTGCAAACTAATGCTAATCAAATGTTCTGAGTCATAAATGATGACTCTGAGAGAATTCCAGCACAGCCGTGGTTCACACTTCTTTAGCACTAAAAACTAGGCTCTTTGCTAACACCCCCACAAAGATTATACATTATAAGATGTATCTCAATTGCACTGAATTGCAATAGTGTTTTACACAAGCACAATGGGAACGGATAGAGAAAGGATCTGGTGCATTGATTTGCATTAATTCTAGGTTCAGATGGCCAAAGTCTTACAGTAAATGATTATATACTTAATTGATGTTTGACACCACAGTATAGATTATATTATTATTCAAGAGATGAATGTTGAATATTTATCAAGATTGTGTTGATGTATAATAATGTATCAAATCGAAATGTTTCAATATTAGCAGCTTTCACAGAGACTTGAATGATGCTCCACATAAACAGTGTCAATACTTATTACTTAATACTTTTTTGTACGTTTGTTTACCTTGTAAGACTTTCTGAACTGTCTCCATTTGAGCTAATTATCACATTAGAGTTAACTTTCTCACATTTATTCAGGTAATAAATGATTTAATTCATTTATCCAGTGTGGCCACATGCTCCATTTTAGGGGTGCATTAGTGCAGTAACAGTGCTTAATCAACTGTACATAACAGTGTCAAGGTATATTATTAGTAGTAGCGGTTGCTAACTGCTTTGGTGCCAATTAAAATAAACATTATAAGATAAACAGAATTATCTTAAAGCTTCAGTCACATGTAAATATATAATTTTTTGAACGATGTGTGCATTAGGGATCTAATATTTTCTATTTTCCATCTGCAGAACTAGAATTGTTTATATATATATATATATATATATATATATATATGCTTTGTGTTTGTATTTATGATTTATTTTCTTTGTTATGCAGGTATTTTAATGTATGTCACATTTGTTCAGCTGGCTAAATATCTAGTGTTTTGGTACACAAGGATATTTAGTGTCTTTGCATCTGTAGTCATCCATATTTATTTCATTAATAATTTTTATAAAGTTTTTTAAAGCAATAAAGATAAAGTCGTTTTGTTAGTATTTTTTTCCATGTGACGCTCAACATCATGTAAACTTTAGATTGCATGTGCTATGTCACTGGTTTTGTGTTGTACTTTTATTTTCTTTTAATAAAAAACACATTTTTTCAGTCCAAACATTTAGCCCTGAAAGGGGTCCATGCACTTAGTACTCATTTCCTAGATAGAATATTGCTTACAATATAGTACAGTGAAGGTTCAGAGAAATGCAAGTTCAGTTTAGGCCATTACGCCATGAAAAGGGTCAGGTGATTAGCATACAACAAACATGTGTATGATATGTTTGACATTAATTGGAAACATGTGTGTCTTATTAGAAGCTGGGTGACTAAAATCTTGTGAGCGTGTGCATTTTAGAAGCTGTAGTCCGTCATATCTGTAGGTCTTACAAGGTCCTGGGAGTTGAAGCTTTCAATAAAGCTGACATACATGCAAAACTTATTTTTTGTAATTGACCAAAAATTACCATTAAAAGTAACAACAAAAAATTCTGTGATAACAACAGCAGTTTTCCACTTTTCTGAAAGATAATTACTAAAACACAGCTTTTCATTCATCACAGAATGCCATTCAAGCCATTAATGCATTTCGAATAGAAATAAGGTAAAGGATAAAATTTATTTTACATTTCAGTGTGATTTTTGTAAAAAAGAAAAATATTGATGCGATATAATATTTCATGTGTTGTTGTTTATCTAAAAAGGTATTTACCCAATTTTTTAAACCTAATAAGGACTAGATGATTCCTGGTACATAAAACCATAGAATTCAAAGGGGGTGTACTTTCATTTTTACACGACTGTATACAGATGGGCCATTTTGCACGTGCTTTCTAGCAGTTATTTTTGCATCCTTATAATAACTACTAAGCTTGTAGCTGTTGGTTATTTATTTGAAGAAATATCACTGGTAGGGAAAAAGGGTGCATGTGTGAATAAACAAGCATAATAGAACCGCTGATAAAAACACTTTAAAAACAGTGATGAAAAGCATCTGTATTCTATAAAAAAAAAAAAAAAGTATATCCACAGACTTGAGTTTTTCTTCCAGGTTTCCAGTTGCTTTAGTTTAGAGCTAATTTGATAATAACTAATAACACAAACTCATTATAGACCTAAAGAGGTTTAGATCAATGTTGCAAAGATACTCTGTAAATATCAGAGAAAATAAAAAGATAATTAGTAGTTAATGTCTGTAATGATTCCAGCTGCAATTTCTCCTCCACCCCACCAGAGGGAACCATTGTCCAAATACTAAGCGTATCCAGGTCAAGAGATACTGTCTGGTTATGAAACTTCCCAAAGTTGAAAGGCACATGAAAGGCACTTGACTGAGCCTCCACTGTTTGGGACAGCGACAATCAGGTGTGGGGCTCATACACTTATTTCACACAACTTATGTGGGATGCGTTTGAGTATCCAGCAGGGGGACTGGACGTTTTTGGGGAACTGTTAAAACTGCACCAGGGATTGGACTCAGCTGCCAAGTATGCTGTGAAGTTTTGAACCCTGGCCACCCAGAGCAGCTGGAATGATACTGCACCTCAACCGATATTTTGTGAGGGACTTAATGCCATGTTGCAAACGTGAGAAGGCCTGCAATTATCAGCATGTCCCATAGGATATCATGCTAGCTCAACAACTGCATCCTGTATTGACAATCCTATCCACATCAAGTGCCTATCAGCTAACAACCTCTGTGCTCTGGAGCCAATGCACATGGGTAAGCAGGTATCTCCTGAGCGATAACAGTGACATCTACAACTCTGATTTAACTGTTGACAGGAGGGTCATTGCTGTGCCACATGCCTAGAGAAACTTTGATCACAGTGGTGGATATTTGTTCACACACCAAACCATACCAGTAACTCTATTAGTGGGGCTGTTTCATGTAGAGGAGCTTATTCTGGTAATCATCAAACCCCAACAAACTCCATTAAAATAGGATTACCCTGGCTCCAAGCATATGATCTAGTGATCACATGGCACCACACAGAGCTGTGTCGGTGGTCCCAGAGTTGCCTGAAACATTCCATAAACAACCACTTCCACCTACCCTGCCTTTCGTAGTCTGTAGAAAGCGCTGAGCCCACAATTCCTGCCTGTGTGCCATAGGAATACCATGACCTTCAGGAAGTCTAAAAAAGGATATACTCCCTCTACCCAAAAACCAAAGCAATGGAAGTGTACATTGAGGAATTGCTTGAGGCAGAGTTTATCCCCCCTCCACATCCCCAGCAGCAGCGTATCACCTTTTTCGTTGAGAAAGATGTGGATCTGGATCAAGGAGGGGAATGAGTGTAAAACTACCCTTTACATTACCAGGGGGCAACACGAGTACAGAGTCATTCCATGTGAACTTAGCAAGCTCGAGTAGTATTCCAAGCTTTCATTAATGAAATTTTTCAGGATCTGCAGAACTCTTATATTATCATGTACATCAATCTGCTCCAAGACATAAGACCTTGTAAGTAGTCTACTACAGTGTTTACTGCAGCACCAACTTACTGTCGAATGCAATTTCCACAATCAATCAACCACCTTTTTGGGATATGTCAGCATACAGAGTAGAATTTTGCACCACTGAGATTGCTAATATCTCCTTCCGGTCCTTTATACCATATGGGGATTTGACTTTCCAGCCAGTATACTGACATTTGTATCTGAAAGTTTCTATGGTCCTTCAACAACAACAACAACAACAAAAAAACAGCTGCTTAAATTAGTCTACTGTTGTTGAGGGTTAGAACAGGGTTTGAAGTGTCAGAAAATTTATTCTTGACCTGTTAATGAGTCCTAATAAGTCAATTTAAGCTTAATGAGTGCTGCTACAGAGGTTGTTTTTACCTTTTGATTAAAAAAACATTTTCTTCAATTTCAACTGCTTCCTTTGTGCTAAAAATCCAACCTGTGCTTAACCACACTCTAATAATCATATATTGCAAAAAAAACAATATGTATGAAACGTCCAATCATGGCTTACTGTTTAGAAAAGCCATGAGACACTTTTATTTGAATAGGCCAAAGAGTGTGTATACACACACACACACACACACACACACACACACACACACACACACACAAAATCAAAGCGTTGAAATTCACTCTCAATGTTCAACACAGAGTTGCAGCCTTGTTTCTAACTATGTAAAAATGTTAATTTAAGTTATTTCTAAGCATGGAGTGTTTCGAAACGTATCCAGCTGTACTGGGTGCTTATCACATTTTTCCATTATTTCCTTTTCTGTACAAATTGAGATGTTGGAGTGAAAGAGCTTTAAGGCATGTCTGCAAAAAAGACTGACAGGAATCCCATAAACATGGACAGGCAGTGGAGGGAACACAGTTTTCTCAGTGGGTTTTCTTGATGAAATTGTTTTTTAAATCATATTTGACATGTTTGATTTACTCATATTGGTAAGAAACAAAATATTTAGTTTTTTACCTAAAATGAACAACTTTATGTACCCTTTAGATGTTTAAATAGGCATATAAAAAGGATATTTGTCAGTAAAGCTCATACTGTCAGCTGTCGCCACCTTACCATGAGCTTTTGTATCAATTCTACTGTAATTCTATATCTGTTAAAATGGCATCCAAAGATGATTTAAAAGTCAAAAATAGCAATCTAAAGATAAAGCGAGCTACCCTCATCCCTCACAAACCCATCCTCATATTTTCAAATCCCATAACAGCATAGCAAAGTTTCTCTGGTATTGGAATTGCGCAAGTCGCACTCACACTCACACTCAGCAACATTGAGAAGTAATTTCAGTATCCATATAGAGTGAAATTTTCATAATCCCTGCTTTTCATTGTTCATTTGTCTTTGCTCTCCACCTTTAGTTTATGGAGAGAAAGGCGATGAAAGGAAGGGTGTTGTTCCGAGACGTTGAATTATTTATTATGCGTTTTTCGGCAGCATGGAAAGCAAGGCAACCCTTTCACGGTGACTGCCTCTGTGAGAAGGACATGATGCTCTCTAACTCCAGGAACACAACAGTGAGGGACAGAGAGGTATCAAGAGTGATGAAAAGAGGAGAGGAAGAGAGGGAGGGAGGGAGAGAGAGAGAGAGAGAGAGAGAGAGAGAGAACTTTAGGGGAAAAAAAATAAAAGTAATCCTAATGGAAAGCTGTGCAGACAGCCAGTTGCGAAGTTTTTTTTCCTGTAGACTTTGCTACACCTTTGTTTTTTACCCTGACTCTCTTTCTCTCCGTCTATCTCTCTGTTCTCAATTCATTACAAGGTCTCAGACAAATAGCATAATAATGAATCACCTGGTACAACATGGTCTACAATGTGAAAATTGTCTTGTGTGCACTAAGGGGAACCTGAAACTGTCATGATTTGTAGGAGTGTGAAGTTATTGTGTCAGCCTGTACATGAGCACTGTGTGTTTGCAGGTGTATTGTATGTTCTAGGACTTTATTTCTATTGGAAGGTCATGAGTTCAAATCTCAGCACCATCCAGCTACTGGAGCACATAGGACGGTTGAGTAGAGACTTCAACCCACAACTTCTCAGTTGTATAAATGAGATCATTGTCGCTCTGGATAAAAATGTCTGGCAATTGCTATAATTGTAAATGTAAAGGCAGTGTGAATGTAATTGTTAATCCGTGATCTACAAATAGTGTTTGCAATTGAACTTCAAGTCATCATGCACAGGAGCCAGTATTCAGAGTCATACACATTGTTCACTCCTAAATCTTCCACTTTGCAGTCAATATTCTCATTGGGTCAGGATTATGTTAATCGACTACACTTTCCCAACATTTAGAACTGCTTTAATGTTATTCATAACAGTAATTTATGCTTAGCATAGATGTCACACAACATTAAGCATTGAACTGTAAATGTTTAAAAAAAGCAAACAATGGGTAAAAAATAAAAAACACAGTTTTTATAAAAGTTAGCTAATTATATTATAGAAGAATTATGGAAGAAAAAATAAAACATTTTAGGGACTTAGTGTAGTGGTGGTAAAGCAGACGTGGCTTAGCAGACAAGGTGCAGGGTTAATAATCAGAAGGTTGGAGGTTCAAGTCCCAGTAGTGCTAGGCTGCCACTTTTCGCACCCATGAGCAAGGCCTTTAAATCTCTGTGCGCCAGAGCTGCTGATCCTGGCCGACCCTGTGCTCTGACACAGCTTCTTGTTTCAGTTTCACAAGTTTCTAACAAGCACGAATATTTGAAGAAAATGATTTTACTGTTTTTTTAATGTGACATGAATTTATCACACCCAGGCCACATCACATGACACTCATTATTATTGTATAACAGCATGGGCTGTTTCAGTTGTGTTTTATATCTAACCTATGATATTATATGACAGGGCTGGTGTGCTCAGGTAAGAAGTTTTTCGTGTTGTAAGGTAAATGTGGACAGAAATCTTTCTTAATGTTCCAAATGTTTTTAAACAGATAAAAAACTCAATTTTCAAAAAATTGGTCTAAAGAGGAGGTTTAAAACTGTAACCAGATAATATGCAGTACTGCATACATTTACTGATTATTCAGAATTTCCATACAATAATATATATATATTATATACATATATAATTTTCCAAGTTCAGACTCTGTTTTAAGGCTGCGTGTGTGTTTGCAAACGTTGGCTTTGAATAGATATTCTCAGAAACACAAAACTAGAGAACACAGGGTGAGTGAGAAGAGAGGAGTATGTGATTTTCCTGCTGAGCCATAAATATTTATGATGCAGTAAAGCAGGGCTTCTTTTAAAACTTGCAGCGTTATTATTGGACTCCGTCTCTGCATGCCACATGCCGCAAACAACATTGTTTTGTTAACCACGTGCTCATATAGCTTCATTATAGCTATAAATCAGTGGGTACAGGTGGAACATCTGGAATAGAGCATGAGCTAAGTAATTCGATTATCTTCTTGTTTGTTGTTAACTGTTTTATGTACATGGGCATGAATTTTTCTGTGACACACTTAGTTGCATTTTTGTCTATGAATGGTGCTTTATTAACATTATTTGACGTGCAATATTTGTAACAATTAATTATATATTATATATATATATAATTTTATATATATGACTAGTTTATAATACTTCACTTGTGTGATAAACTAAACTACAAAATCCTTCATGTGAAAAAAAGTTTTTTTTTCAATTAGGTCAAAATAAACAATGGATATACACCGACCAGGCATAATATTATTAACTTATAGCATTAAGACTGGTAAGTGAATAACACTAATTATATCTTCAAAATGGCACCTGTTAATTGGCAGGATATGTTAGGCAGCAATTGAACATTTTGACCTCATAGTTGATGTGTTAAAATCAGAAAGAATGGTTTGGCGAGAGACAAATTGTGATGGTTGCATCTCCGACTGGGTGCATCTCCAAAACTGCTTTTGTGGGCTGTTCCCGGCCCACAGTGTTCAGTACCTATCAAAAGGGGTCCAAGGAAGGAACAGTGTTAAACCGGTCACAGGGTCATGGGTGGCCTAGGCTCATTGATGCATGTGGTGAGCGAAGGCTGGCCATGTGGTCCAGTCCCACAGACAAGCTTCTGTAGCTCAAATTTCTGAAGAAGTTAATGCAATACAATTACGATTAAACAATCACATGATAACATAATGAGTAAGCGAATTGAAGAACAAATTAAAAACTTGTCAGAGGCATACAAAATGAATCAAGTAAGAATTGGAATTTAATCAGAAACTCACACACACACACACACACACACACACACACACAATAAGAAATAGATTGTGTGCATTGAAATCGCATGTGAAAATAAGTTAATTGTAAACAAATTACGTATAAAAAAAATGTTTTAAGACAACATTTTAATTGTTTAAAAAAATTTATTGAGAAAGTAGGCGAGATTTTTTCATAAACAATCACAAAAAAACTTGTTTTAAAATTGATTGGAATTAAACTAATCATATGAAGTACATACATTAAATAATCATTAAAAAAACACAAATTTATTGAATTAATTGAATTTGTTAAAAAAAAATCCTCATAGGAAAATGGAATAAAATATATCAGAAATATATAAAACAAAAAATCAAAGAAAACAAACAAACAAACAAATACCCTCCCATATGTTAGGTCAAAAATATGCAAAATTCTAATTGAACATTATTTTGAACAGGACATCAGTAGTTATATAGACATTAACTTCATCTAAAATCTCATTTTTAGGCTTTACAGCAATATAATTTTCTGGTTATTTGCCCACATTTACAAGTTTGCACCTGTACTACTATGTATTGGTCAGGAATGTATTTTTATTCTGCTTTATTTTGTTATTTGTTCCCCTGTATTTGACTCTGTGTGTTGCATTCTATGTAAGTAATTATAGCATCTGCATGCCGGAAACAATTTCCTTGTCAGTGCATAATTATGCATATTGGGCCAAAAAACTTTCCCTTTCAGGAACTGGAGCTGCATTAACAATGCTTTTGGAACAATACACATTGTCCATGCTCTGAATCACGTGTGTAATCTGTACAGCAGAGAGGTGCGACGTCCCCGGTGGGGTGACGTTAGGACCAGGAAGCTTTACAACGCGCATACGGTGGAGCTGACGACAGCTTCTGTTTGTTCAGGAAGCGTTCTGTGTGTGTGTGTTTGTCCCCTTACAGGTTTTTGGTAAGTGGTAAATGCCCTAATAAGAAAAATAAAAGAATAAATAAAAGCAAGCGATCGTTCCGACTGTGCACAGAAGACAGCTTATGCGTCACTTGCCTGGGAGCAGAGCACATTAGGTCAGTTACATTCTGCACATATTCTGCACATATTCAGTGCATATTCTCTTCCCATTCTGTGCAAATGCCTCGCTCCCGTAGAGCACTCCATAGACTCGCCCTCACAGCTGGTCCTGTTTGAGGAGCTGTTGGAGGTAGAGACTTTTGGTGTTGCCAAACTGAATGTCACTTGGCCGGCTGAGCAGCAGACCGGCGTTTGTCCAGTAAACTCGACGAGCGTTTTATGCAACCTGTGTCGCTGCCTCTACACTGGGGTCTGCCCCTTTTCTCTGTACTGCCCACCGAGCCCCTTCATACAACCTCAGTTTAAGTGGGCAGGGCCTACACCAGGAAAATGCATTGTGCACCTCAGTATATGTTGCCCGCACCACCCTGGCACCCTCAGGGAGCTGGCTTGTTAACCCTGCCACACAGGGCATGGCCAGCTTAGGCCTCTTAGGAGGTCTCTAGAGCTGCGCCAGGGTGTAGCCCTGGCTCTAGGTGTACCGAAGGTCAGTCTCGAGAGACTGATAACCTTAAGAGACTACCTGGCAGCCTAGGAAGCTCTGCCAGACTTGTCCTGTAGACAGAGGCTATATTCAGTTCGAGTTTTGTCCACCCCAGTTTAAAAGGCTCTGTTCATGGAACAAGAAGTACACACTTTTCTGAGGAAGGAGGCCATCAAGGTGGTCCCTCCATCAGAAAGAGAGTCTGTGTTCAACAGCCGGTACATAATAGTTCCCAAAAAGGACGGGGGTTGCGTCCTATTCTAGAGCTAAATCAGCTTGACTGCTCACTATTTAGGCTACAGGGAACCTGGGTTTCATTTGTAATCTAGAGATGTTTTTCATCAGCCACTGCACCCTCACATGTCATATAACATCTACTCACCTGTTTTACAGTAAGGCTTCATTTGCATTTGTATGTAAATGTCACATTTTGTATATTACTTCTTTGTTTTGCACCATAAATGAGTAATACCTGAACCCACCCTCTGCCTTATCACATGACGGTTGGCCAATAAAGCTGATTCTAATACATTCTGAAGTGCAAAAAAAAAGTTTTACATATGACTAATTAGTGCGATTATTCATGTGTGAAATTCAGTAGACTCTTCTGTAAGGGTAGGTCACACTTGTTGGGAAATGATGTGCCTTTCTAAACACAATAAGCAAATAACATGATCTCTAAAGTCTGTCTTAATTTGAATGAAATGCTTAACAGCTTAAGATTAGGGTTAATTGCAGGATTACTGTATGATTCTTTTTTTTAATGATATTCCTCCATATTAAAATTCCACCAAATCCACCCGAATCCGATTTCTTGCAAAGTCCTTAATGAGTTCATATTCCAGCAAGGTCATTGTTCGTTCTCCTGCAGATCCTCTTGCATTTCTGATTCACCTGCTCCACTTAGCTTGTTACAAGCAAAAGACCGCTCTGCATCAAAGCTTACTGAGTAACAAACATTCGCTCATGAAAGTGCGTCGGGATGACGAAGAAATCGCTAATAAAAGATGAATAGAGGTTAATTGACCCACTCATTAGCATTTTCATCATTATTTGACTGCTTCATTTTCATTAAGGCCTTTTGAAAGCATCTAGCTAAAAGTGCTGTCATTCTTTTGGTTTGGTGTCACTGTGCAGGGCTTTGAGGCTGAGCACTTATCCTCTGAAAAGTGATGGATTCATTTTCAAAGCCAGACGGTGGATTGGGGTGTAATTATCCGAGGTGCTGGCCTTTGATCTTTGCTTCTCGCCCTGTCTGTCTCAAGGTGCCCAATTTAAAGAGCATAATTTAGAGGAGGAAAACAGTGACACACTTCCTCTGCTAAGGTAAGGGTCTGATTAAGAATGGATATTCAGCTGATGTACCCAAATGAGAAAGCAGACAGCATATAAAGACATTTATCCATACAGTATAATTAATGTTGAAATATTAAAATGTTGTGACACTGGTAACTGATTTGAATCGTGCTATATTAGCAAATTGTTTGCAGGTAAGGCTTGCAGGACTATGGCCTCTGACCCAAAAACCCTAGAAGTCCAAAACACTTTAATTCACAAAACAACTTTTAATCATTAGGTGCTGCATTTCTCCTATACACCTTAATG
This sequence comes from Silurus asotus, assembly GCA_024362625.1. NCBI lineage: Eukaryota > Metazoa > Chordata > Actinopteri > Siluriformes > Siluridae > Silurus > Silurus asotus. The sequence continues at coordinate 3,026,562 of MU551695.1, read as the reverse complement.
ACCTAAAAACCAGTGTCCGATGTTTAAACAATGCCTGGACCCACTTTTAATGAGGCTTGCTCATGCTTAAGAAATGAGCCAGCTCGGTCTATATGTGCCTGGTGGATTTCTCTAGCCTTTCACATGGAGCCGTGACCTTTTTAAATACCCGAATTAATTGAAGCAGTCTAACCTTTTCGGAACCTAGTGTTGAGCCCTGTGGTACCCCGATAGACTCATTAACACTAGAGCTATCAGAGTGAGACTAACTCACTGTTTTTGGCTAGTAGCCACTGGCATTCCCAAAAAAAGCAATGCATTTCGACAAGAACTACTGCCCGAATCTCTACACTGGTTATATTTTGAAATGCCATTCAGAATTCAGAATTTTTGGGGAATTAAAAGCAGCACTTCATAACAAATGGTTCCAGGTTGAAGCTGCTTATATTGGTGCAATTGTATCCCCTTTGTACTATGCAATGTGTTGTTTTGTTTTGTCCTGTCTCCATTACTTTTATTGGTTGTCTTTACATGTCCCTATAGTCGGAGCTTGTTCCGTTCACCCCTGTGATTATTTTCTCTATATATTGTATTTTTTTATATGTGTCAATTTGTTCTTGGAAAAGTAATGTTCGGTTTTGCTGTATTTGCCAAGCTGTTTTGTTCCATGTTTGTTTTTCATGTCCACATTCTTGCTTTGCCCTATTATAGTCTATTTGCTGCTTAGTGGACCGCTGTATTGCAGTATGTCTCTGTTTGTGGATCTCGGTTTTTATTTGTATACTTGTATAATATTAATAAAACAGCTACTTTCTACTTGCATTTGCATTCGCCTGCTCGCCTATTAACTCACACCTCAGTTATTAGAAAATCGCTATCCATACTCATAGTTGTTGTGGTCTGGTTGTCACGAGCTGTATGCTACTTCGCATGAGTTTTCAAATATATTAATGTAGGGAAAGCTATATGGTGTTTAGTTACTGTGGTGTATTTTGCTGCCTTTTTTGCAAGGTCACACTTGTAAAAGCAATTTTATCTCAGTGACTTTCGCATCTCAATGAGTTATCCAAGTAAGACAAATGACACTACATAACAGCTAACTAGCTAATCATAATTGATCACTGCAAGTTTGGTTTGCATGTCACATTATGGTCTCCACTACAATATTATTATTATATATTATGCTTAATAAATTAGAAATGAGTTTATTTTGGGGGTGGCGCATGTAGGACGTTTTAGAGACAAGGTGAGATTGAAATGGTTTGGACATGTGCAGAGGAGGGACATTGGGTATATTGGTAGGAGAATGCTGAGGATGGAGCCAACAGGAAGGAGGAAAAGGGGAAGACCAAGCAGGAAGTTTATGTTTGTGGTGAGGGAAGACATGCAGGTAGTTGGGTTGGCAGATGTAGAGGACAAGGGTTATGGAGACAGATGATCCACTGAAAGAAGAACATCATTATGCTTATATAAGCATATGCACTTGATCCAGCAACACACATATTTAGCACAACTGAATATTTTTTTTTATTATTATTAATATTATTATTAATAATTTTGTTTTTCTTTTTTTATATGCAATGAGAGTCACCCATGCAAAAAAAATGATAAATGGTAATCGGGGCCATGAAATCATAGAATGCATGTAGGATGTAGCCTATAAGACCTTTTAATTTAGTCTTTTGCACCTTTTGTTTTTATTATTAATTATGTACATTTTACTTTAAAGAAAACAATGCCTGAGCACATTGTTATAATTTTCCTTCCTTCCTGAGCACATTGTTATAATTTGCTTCATTTCCTCCATAAAACATCTGTCTGTGACAGGTCAATATCGTAGATTTAAAAAATGCCTCCTCCTCTGATTTCATCCTCGCTTAAACTGATATTGCACAGAAATAACACAATTAATTTCAGGATCAGAACTGCCCCTAATAGAGACCTCTCAAACTCCACTACACCTGCACAAACATGTACATTTTACTCTTTAGTTACACTTAAGGCCTGAATACAAATGTGCACATTTCTATTATTAAATTCTCACATTCTGAACACATGCTTATACCTTTAACCTGATTCTATTACATCATACAAGGAGTTTTAGCATCTCAGCCTTAGCCTGCTTAGAAAAAATATGACCCTCACTCAACCGGCTAGCCGTGATAACCCTTTCAAATGGATAGTGCTGCCTTAAAAGGCTCACAGCCATGTTTAATTTATTTCTTCACTTTGCCACTGAACCTCGGCATCATCTGTCCTCATTGATTTATGGTGTTATGGGTGAAAATTGCCTCAATTGCCCTAGTGCTTGCACTGCGAGGCATTTTTATGTATAAGCTCCGTCCACTCGTGACATACCATTGGTAAGTTCAACTGCTAGGTCATAGACTGTTTGATTATCCTTTACCTCTGGTTTCAGGATACTGGCTGGAAAAATAGTGGGGGCCTTATACCTAAGCTACACAGATTACAAGGATTCACAGCTAATACACTGGTATAAAGGAGTGCTAGGATGTCCATGTCAAGGTTAAAAATATATGGAAAGCACTTTAAGGAACTATTTCCAAGTATGCCTTTACTATGTCAGCTGATGGGTGACATGTAGTATGATTGTATTTGTGGTACAATGTACAATGTGGTACTTATTTTTTAATTCCTCCAGCTTTTGTTTTTTTTAACAGTCCACACATTATTAAACTGTAAAGAAGTAAATGTATCTTCAGTAGCCACTGTATCCTGATAAGTAGATTCATGGCCTATCCTGGAAACACAGAGAACATGCACAAAACTCCAAAAAGACAATCCTCATAGCTTGGCTTAGCAATGCGTTCCACTATACTACTATAAAACAAAGTAAATTATTTATCATTAAGTCATTTCAATGTATAGTAATAATAAACTAACTATCTAACAATTTCTAACAATACAATCTAACAATACTAACAGAACTTTTTAGCAATACACTAATAGCATGAACATGTTCAGATTTCTTAAGAATATAATAATAGCATTCATTTTAGTAGCAGAAAAAAACGTCTTTAGTACATGTAAATCAGTAACTCTATTATCATAATTTTACCTATAGGACTTTACAAACAGATTATTGTTATGCAAAATAGGGCATTGATTTCTATGTGGAATTGAAAGTGAAGCTTTTTGTTCTTCTAAAATTCAATTATTTTACCGGCATAATGCAACAGAACACTGAAATTGCTTTGTGAAGGAAATGAAGCTGCACATATTATAAAATAGAGAGTTAAACATCAGAATTTACTCATTTTCGCGATCAAATCGACATCATATGATATTCCCACCTATGTGTATTGTGAGAGTGAGATTTCAGTTCAGCAGTCCTTAATTACTGTATAATTGGAAAACAAGAAGGGTTTACAGTATCACTATAAGTACAGTGTGATCTAAACACCAACACTTGCATTAGTTTAATCTCCTATAAATGGTAAGGAAGAATGCAGTCTGCTTTTAAAAGTTTTTAGGTTTGTATTGCCACTTTTTTATGTGAATACAAAGCTAATATTAGTGTTAATCCTGTTAGTAGTTTTGGCCTTTAACCCAAAACGTTCCTCAACCTCAGTTGCATCAGTTGCTTTATAATTCGTTTCATTAAAACATGTCTGCATGTCTGTCTTTTAGCTGCACAAAATAGCAGCTAAAAGAAATTGGTGCAAGCCTGAGAACTATAAAGTCTGTAAGTCACACAGCACTTTGTCCTGCAAGCTTCATATCTGAGCTCTTGCTTGCAATAATAACAAAAGTAAAACTTAGTCCTAATGCACACCTGTGTCTTAATTAAATGCACTGTACGTTTGTAAATGTACAAATAGATAAAGTAAATAACTACCGTAATTTCCGGACTGTAAAGCGCACCCTTATATAAGCCGCACTCACTGAATCTGACAAATATAATTATTTTTAACATAAATAAGCCGCACATGTCTCTATAAGCCGCAGCCGCAGTTTATCTTTTGTCATCGTCGTGCGCCAAGTTTTTCTCCTAAAGCTATGCAGCTCAGAACACAGGTGGGGTTCGTTTTTTCGTTTTTGTTTGGAAATTTCATTGGTCAAATGTTATGGAGTTCAGTTTTTTGCCTTGAAGTTTGTGAAACTGGGAAAAACCCAAGAAAAATCCATAAATTTGCTGCTTTGTTGTTTAAGCTGCGAGGTTCAAAATGTGGGAAAAAGTAGTGGCTTATAGTCCGAAAAATATGGTACCTAACCAAGTATATAATTAAATAAGTATGGTAAAAAAATAAATAGGGTTTATTTAGGTTGTGGGCAGCTGACAATAGATATTATAAAGTAGTCCAAGAAGATACTGTACATTATTGCTCCTGAAAAAAAAGTACAAACAGTAAAAACCAAGAAAGTGTAGAAAGTGCAGTTAATTTGTGTAATGTATGTTTTTAAAGACAGAAGATACTATGTATTTATGCTAGTAATAATGCCATGTCATTCAAAAATATTCCAATTGCCACATAAAAATATGGCTGACTTTTGGCTTTTGTAGTAATTTCAACATTAACACAGTATAAGGCATTGTAATCTCCCTTACAACAGGAACCCAATCATTCTTTATTACATTTTTATTCAAATATTTCTGCTGAAAAAATAAAAAATAAAAAGAAGTGGGAAAATAAAATGACACCCTGGCATTTCAAAACACACAAGGGAAAACTTTTAAAGGTTTATTACATGGCATATGATTATGATAAAACTCATATCAGAAAATAGACAGTGGTAAATTACTGTTAACCTTTTAAATATTTTTTTCAATGGATGTGATCTTTATTATTTTTAAGTGACACCCCTCCCCTGTATACTTCCTGACTAAAATAAATCCAATATCTATTTTTTCACCCTGTCATGAACTCCTGGATATACAATTATTTGCCAAATACTATCAGTGTGCCCCTTTTTTAGTTTTTTAGTTTAGTTTTGCCGAACTTATTTGACAGCATGAGCTTTTTTTGTTTGTTTTTTGTTGTCTTGCTGTTTGGGGTTGATCTAACGTAGCAATTTACTTTCCTTATTTCTATTATATGTAGTCAGTAAACATTTAACAATACAATTGAGCATTACTTATTATACTTCATCTATTAGGTGTAAAAATATATTCTCAGCACCCCATGAATATATCAATTTCTATCTATTTCTGTCTTCTGAGTGTTATTCATTTCTCTTCTGCAGCTGACAAACTGAAGTCCCCTGTGTCTTTCTACACTCTAAAGTAAAACCCCATTGTTTCTAACAATGTGTCTTCTTTCTGAAAGATGAACAGAAACTTACAAAACTAAGTGAGTTACACAACCTAGATGAACAAGCGGTATAAGGCTTGCAAACTGTGTAAGTTAAGTAAGAAATAAAAACATAACAGTGCATGCAATAGCTTCTGGTTCTTGATTGACAGGAGCAGAAGCTTATGTGATTTTCGACTTTGTAAGAACATTCACTTTAAGGTTTGTGTTTTACATTCTGAAATGCATTTCTGCTCACCACAATTGTAAAGAGTGATTATTGTGGTTACTAAAACATTCCTGTCAGCTTACACCAATTTGGCCACTTTCAGCTGATGTCTCTCATCAACAATGCTTTGGCCCTCATAAATGATGCTTAGTTTTTCACCATTAGTAAACGTTCATGATTTAAAGAGACAATCCTTTTAAAGCTTACCTTGGACCTCACCATAGTAAGTCAAAGTGATGCCAAGATCACATTTTTTCTACCTTCTTGTGTTTGAAATAAACACTGACTAAAAATTACCTGTATCTGCAAGATTTTTTTGCATTTTGCAGTTGGCACATGATTGACTGGTTGGGATGCATGGATGAGCAGATGTTCAGATTAAAATGGGTAGTAAGTGTGTGCATATATAATCATTAGACTAACCATGGCACTATGTTAGTCACTTTTACACTTTTTGTGTAAGTATTAGAATGATATTTGGGCTGTGTTTAAAAAGTAGGCACATCTGGAAGACACATATCACAATTTCTGAATATTCACCTGCTCCAATATAATGAACATTCTCTATCCAGATCTGATATTAGTGATAGAAAAGTCATTTATATTCAAGACATTACTTTTGCCAACATCAAGAACAGACCTAATCCTAATAAATATCCTTCATCCTCTGTTATCTGTACTCTCTCACCTGAGCCCTGGCTTTCGTGTCTTATCTCCGCTCTTATCTCTCTATGCTCTCCCGCTTCATATTCTCATGAAAACTGAACAGTGCAGTTGACTACTATTATTTCATCATGGATTTGCATTTTGTTTGATTACTTTCTAAAGAAATTGCTTAATTTTCACAGCACTTCACATGGGTCTTTTAATAAAATTGCAATTGCTAACTGATCTCCAGCTGTTATTTTATATATATATATATATATATATAATATACACACAGTACAGACCAAAAGTTTGGACACACCTTCTCATTCAAAGAGTTTTCTTTTTTTTCATGACTATGAAAATTGTAGGTGTGTCCAAACTTTTGGTCTGTACTGTGTGTGTGTGTGTGTATATATATATATATATAAGTACAGGGCTTTTGGTTCTAATCCTAATCCTTTTTACGTGTGGAAAATAGTCTGAGTTCCTTCAAGAACGTAATAATTGGCAGACTACAAGCTGTTTGTAAACTGTTAGCTTTTGCGCTTTCTGAATTATTATTAAAATATAATAAATGCACTTGCACTTGCAAACCTAGAGTTAGTGCAGTGTCACTGTAGCTTCACAGTCTGTAAAAGAAATAAGATTTGTTTTATACATGCATGGAAATGCAAAAGAATCTACAGTGATAGCGTTAGAAATTGGCTAGCAGCTAACTAATTTAATTGAATACTCAATTTAATCAATATAATAAAAAAGTGTTGCATTAATTTGATTGATTCTATTAAATTTTTGTAAAATATTATTTTATATATTATTCAATCAAGCAGGCATTTTATTTTAATTTGTTTAATCACAAATTATAATAATAAACTGCATTAATAATAAAAAAAAGCAAATTTATTTTTATCGCGTTTTTGCTCACTAACTGTACCAAAATTAAACTGAACTGTGACTTAAAAACTGAGGTATCTACCAAACTGTGAATTTTGTTTACCGTTACATAACTAATATTATACATATTTTATAATATTGTGAATTCCGTTCTTCAACACAACACTTTTGCATTTTAATTTCAGTTCCCAGCTGCAGCGTAAGAGGCTACCAGGCTACAGTAGGCTTCAGTCTACTGCAGTCTAAAACACATGCATTAAATAGACAACATTCTGCACTAAACATTGCACCCAGCTCATTGAGTTTTAAATTCAAGGCTTTTTATTGTGTATTATATTTTCTTCAATTAAAATTTTTTATATCTTCTATTTAAGTTAATTATTAATATTATTATTATCATTATAAAACTGCTCCTAGTGCTTTCAAGCTACACACCAACTTGCCTTTAGTCTTTTCTGACTCATTGTTTTCTTATTTATTTAACTACCGTATTTTTCGGACTATAAGCCGCTACTTTTTCCCTATGTTTTGAACACCGCGCCTTAACGATTAAGCGGCTAATTTATGGATTTTTCCTGGGTTTTTCTCAGTTTCACAAGGTTCAAGCCGAAAAACTGAACCCCGTAACATTAGACCAATGAAACTCTTTATATTAAATCAGATGCGCTCCCACTGAATCGGGCCGCACCACATCATAAATATGGATGAGTTTCCTCTGATGTTTGACCTGCCGCTCACTCGGACTGTCTACAGGAAATGTAAATCATTCGTCACGCTGAAAACAACCGGGCATGAAAACACGCACTTCACCTGTGTTCTGAGCTGCACGGCATCGGGAGAAAAACTTCGCCAATGGTGATTTTTAATACACGACGATGCCAAAAGAAAAACTCTCGAGAGAAATTGTTGTGAAAGGAAGGAGGAAGACAATGAACTATGATTTTTTTGGTAGGCTCCTGTTTGGATACAAGCCGTGTAACAGACCCTGTCTTTCATTAAAGCCTGTGTAAAGTTCATTAGTTTCAGTGTATAAAAATCTTTGTCATATTCAGTGGGTGCGGCTTATATTTGGGTGTGCTTAATAGTCCGGAAATTACGGTAATAAGAATTTCGCTTTTCTTCTTATGGAAGGTGTCAGAATTTCCCAATAAATGTCGATTATAAATATTGTACTGTTTTGTAATGTTACTTCCAACAAAGTCAGTATTGTATTTTAGTCTGATCTGACTCACCTATCACGCTTTAACTGATAGGACTATAGGACTAAACAAAAACACTAAAATAAATTGTGTCCTAAATTGAGCCTGGATTGATATGTTCATGATTGAAAATCTAACTGTTGAAACAAGGCCTAAAGCCTCTTCTTCATTCCTCTGTCTATCAGTGTCTCAAATACAAAATCTTACTTCATTATCTCTCAATCAGTGCCACATATTTATCTTTTGATCAATCTAATAACTACTCGTATTAACATTTGTTATCTATCCGTCCACCAGTGACAGTTGGTCTCGATGTAAATTTTTCTTCAGGCTAATAAAACAGATTCAAGCTTTCAAACTCATAGAAGTGGACTGTGATCTCATTCCTGTTTGCTTGTCACCTGAACTTCTGAATGTTTGTTTAATATATGCCCCCTTTTTAAATCATGCTCTCTTGCATGCCTTGTGTTAGCTATTGTCTTTCCTGATAGGCATATCTAACCATCATATCATTTACTGTGCTTTTAAGACACCCTTGTTTAATATGTATGTTCTCTTCATATGCCATATCTAACATCAAACTCTTTGCTGTCAGAGTTGAGCCAAGCCTGGTTGATGGATGTGCTCTAAGTAGTAATATTCTTCTTCAACCTCTACTTTATATTCACTTTGCTTTATTTTATATTTATTATTTTTATTAAAATGAAGTATTCGTTAACGTAAGTCCAGGCTTCAATAATATGTTAAATGCACTTCTTTTGGAATGCAGTCGTCAATGTCAGTATCATATTGCTAGCATGTGCACTCATCATGACACTCGACTGTGTATGTTAGGGCTAAAAGTTTATTTCTGTTACAATATCATGTCTTTAAGTGTCTTTAATTAAGTTCTGTGAATTGCAAGATATTGGCAGTAGGCCTATTTAATTACCCTGTTCCATGTCATGTTGTCGACCTGCTCAGCACAACCGATTCTAATTGGCACATCATGCACTTCTGTGAACTCAACCCAGATTCACAGTTACTGCACTGATCGACATTGCGTGAGCCAGCATTTAAATGCATTAAAGTAAAAGCCTTATCTATATGCAAATTAGACGAGATCAGCTTCAATAACGCTCTGGAAGATGTTCTCGCCAAACACACGGGTGGGATAACATGAATTACAGAATCCGGCCTATTGACAACTAATAGCATATTGGACCATTAGATGCTGCTAGCTAAAATGAGTTTGTTGCTTTGTTTCAACACAGTTTTTTTTTTATATTTGTTTTATTCAAAGCTGCAATCATCTTAAACTACAAATGAATGCAATTGATACATGAGGTGATTATTACTTAAATTGAGACATAGGCAGACTATTTGGCACACCAATTTACTCCTAAAGATTTTTTCACCTTGCATTTTATTTTTTTTTTTCGTATGTAAACCTTTTATTCCGATACAAACTGGTCAAAATCTGTGCTAAAGTGTTTTTGGTAAGTGCAAAGTGTATTCATCCTATTTATTTGGTCAAATTCTCAAACTAGTTATCTGCCATCATGAGATTAACTCTCACTAAGGTTATAGAAGGATTTATTAAATAATTGAATAGACATTATAATTGGATAAACAAACAAAAAAAAAAGCAAACAGGAAGCGAGGCCATTCTTTAGCAATGTATTTGGTGACAAATACAAAAAAAAAAAAATTCAATATTGGTCTATGATTTAGTCCCCACAATTTTGGCCCCTGACAAGTGCTGTCATTACACCATTAGGTGAAAAAAAATCTTTGAAGCAAAGGCTAGAATTGCAACATTTTAAGCTATTGACATATTGAAAATGTTTATCCTTTACATTATCAATCCATTTAAATATGTGGATAATTGAGTGTAAGCATATTATAATTTTGGCATCTTAAATTGTGTGTGTGTGTGTGTGTGTGTGTGTGTGTGTGTGTGTGTGTGTGTGTGTGTCCGTCCAGTCATCATCCAACTTAAACCTGGACTCACATACACCTTTTTATATTCATAACAATTTAGCAATGTGTCTGGCAATGAGACCCAGCAGGAGGTGAGGCTGTATATAACAATTCTTTGGCACATTGGTATTAACTCAAACTCTATCACCAGAGGGTGCTATAATTAAATTTCACATCCATATATACAGTTGAGCAAATTATGATTCCATTTTGAAACCAAAAAAAAAAAAAAAGAAACAGTCGATAAGAAATGTTTGGGCTACTTAGTTGGAAACAGACATCCAGATCCATTTCTGTCTGTCTGTCTTTCTTTCTTTCTTTCTTTCTTTCTTTCTTTCTTTCTTTCTTACTTCTTTTTTCCTGCCATCATTCGATCCTTTCAAATTCTAGTTCCGACAAGATAGTATACTATTGGGCCCTAAATCAAGGTCAATGTACAGTATCGTCCCAAATGACTAAATGAAGTGATAACATCTACGAAATAAATAAATGTAAGTATAAAACAAATTTACCAATTCGAAACAAAACCCTCATAGTCTTAATATAAAAAAAAACTAAAATAATTTGAGATAGGAAAATTTATACATTCTGTATTTCTGTATTTATTTAATAATGATTGTTATAATAAGTATTTTTATTATTATAATTGTTGTTATTATTTAGTATAATGTTGTTGTTTCTTGAGCATAGTGGTCTTTAATACTGTTAAAGCTCATGTACAGACAATAGGTGAAACATGGCTTGTATTAGAAGGAAGAAGAAATTTGCATTTAAATTAGTGCAAGTTCCAGAAACCCTATTGAACCGGAGATGCAGCAAAATGTTTAGTGGAGGTACAGGAAAGGAACAGATGGAAGCCCTTTGAGAATTGTAACAAAGAATAAAACAAATGAATCAGACTGATTTTAATAGAATGGAATTACAGTGGAACCTCGGAGCTCGCGAGGCTTAGGGACCAAGACCGGTCGCGAGTTCCGAATTTTTGCGACCTTTTGATACGCCCCTTCCAACCCTGTAAAAACCCAAAGAACACTATACGAAATCGATTGAAATGAGTAAATAACAGTATTTTACTATTTACATAATAAAAATAGTTTTAAAGGATTTTTTGCAGACAATTTTAATGAGATAAACCTTGATTAGAAATGTTAAAACTAGCTTTTTGAGCTGATCTGAATGAGAGTCGCCGGTCGGAATGAAAGTCGCGAGCATGCGAGGTCGCGAGCGCTGAGGCCACGAGCTCCGAGGTTCCACTGTAAATGCTTGCAACCACAATTTTGTTTCGGTTGACCCCTGAGAAAAAGCAGGGATCAAGCAAAAGCCTTGTCCTTCGTCTTTTTAACGTAATCTATAATGTACAGCTTTCTTCACCACCACCCTGTCACCAACACACTTTGCCCATGATGTAATGATATCTCAATAATATTTTAATACTTAAAATAGAAAAGCAACTCTGACATCTTGTCCACTCTCTATCAGGTGCATCTCTATTTAATTCTTTTGCGGCTGTAGTGGATCGGATTCATAGCTTTTGCGCCACACACTGTATGCATCAAGCAGCTGTGATAGCTAGAATTTTCATCACTCCTTATCATCATTGCTCCTATCACCCGATAAAATGAAAAAAAAAAAAGAGAGGAATACTTTGACCCAACAGTATGACACTTTCACAGAGGGCTGACTATCTGCCTCTACACTTTGAGGAAAATAGTGATTACAGCTGAGGGCCTGGCAAAAAAATGCCTAGAGAGTCCATCGATGTTAAAGGGCAGACTGTGAAGCATGTGGGCCAGAATATTCAGCCCAGAAGCTCCTATGAGCGTGCACCTGTAGGTTACATTCAGATATATGCTAATATTATGTGTAGGCTTTTGGGCTATATTTAAATTTGAACTGAAGTGTTTCTCTAGCCTTTGCTCCTATCTATAGTCAACAGTCAGGCTTAAAGCCAGGTTTGTGAATCATAATTTAAAAATGATGCTCATAGTAAGTAACTGAAACACCACTAATCACCACTTACATTATCTGTATACCTAAAACATAATGTTGGCATTTGCATGAGTAGTGGGAAAAATAAAATACTGGCAGGAAAGTTTATGTCTACATGACAATATTAATGGAAACATGCCAATCACTATTTTTATGGACACATGAAAAAAATAGCAGACTGAAGGTAATTATTCATTATGAACAAAAGGATTCAAATGAATCATAAGGATAAGTCATTATGAATATTATTTTTGTTTTTATTGCAAAAAAATGCTATTGAATTGTAAAAAATAACAATTGCTAGTAGAATCAAATCCAATCCGAAATAACAATCTTTCATCATCTTTCATTACCACCAGTGGTGCAATTATTCCCCCGATTCGTCCTATTCTATATAATACACCTCCAGGAGTGATTTTTATTCTGTCTATCACACACACACACACACACACACACACACACACACACACACACACACACACACACACACACACACACACTCTCTCTCTCTCTCTCTTTCTCTCTCTCTCTCTCTCTCTCTCTCTCTCCCTTTCCCTCTCTCTCTCCCTTTCCCTCTCTCTCTCCTTTTCCCTCTAAGTGTCTTTGTGTCTTGAAACCAGGCAAAGAGAAAAAAGTGTTCTTACACCATCCACATCTGAGATTAATCGTTAGTCATTAGATTGAGAGTTGAGGGCAAACAAAGTGAAATATACTGATGTTTTTGGAGTGCAATAGATCATGTCACAAGTGTAAGAGATGGAAATTTAAGTTAGTGACTCAAATTAAACAATTGACTTGACTCAACAACTCAACTAATAATATAGCCTGAGGACAAAAATATAAATTTTATTTTCACTTATTTTTTGTCCTAATGGAAAAAAAACCCCCTAGAAATTAGAACGAATAAAATGAATGAAAACTCTGTTTTACCTTGTCTATCAGTTTTCTCTCTGATGTGTGCGTCTCATAGCAGTAATTCAGTGCATAAACAGTCATGAAAGCCTTGATGACAGTTTCATAATGTGAGGAATTGTGTTTAGTGTTGCATTACAGATAAGCACATTAATACAAATGCAATGAAATAGCAATATTTAGTTCAGAAATATTTGAGTCTGTTGCAGGTTATATGCGGTGGTAGCAAAAAGTTTTGAAACTAGCTTTAAAAATACTTTTTTTCATTATCTTCGTTTACACACTGACACCTTCAAAATTGTCTTCTCACGCAACATTTCAATGCTTCCAGTGTTCCCAATGTAGGAACAACTGCACTGTTTAGGGAGATGTTAAAGATGTCAGAGAAGACATCTGCTAGCTGTTCTACAAATTCTCTGAACACTTTGCCAGGAATGTTGTCTGGTCCAGAGACATCCATTGGGCAACTCTGCATAGAGTTTTCCTCACTTCAGCTGTGAATAAACAGCGCACATGGACCCTGGGAGGAGAGGTGGTCTTCCTTGCCACCATGTTGTCCTGCACCTCAAACCATCCGTAGAAGTTGTTCAGCGCATCTGGGAGAGAGGATGGGTGAAGTTGTCTTGTAGTTTGTGGCATGTTGTTTTGTCTGTAACATTACAACAATATGTTTATGCTGTTTGCATTCTTTGTCTTTTCAAGACATTAGTCATTTTCTCATTCTCAACTTTACCCCTTTGTACATTGCTGTCTAATTACAGCTATAGTTATTTGCAGTTCTATCAATCAATAAAGTTGAATTTATTGTCATTTATATAATCTCATCTAATAAAATGTGTGAACAGTGTCAGCAAATCACTCATCACCTACTGTTACTTTTGAAACAAATATCAATATGTGGATTATTAGTCACAGCAATAGCAGTTGTGTATAAAATAAAAGGAGCAAAAACTTTAAAGCGTGGTTTAAAACCTAAACGCTGGTTAACGTTTACCACTTCGGGACCCACATCTAAGCCACATACATCACACACATTTTACAAAAGATTGCAAACACACTTTCTTAAAACCTTCTAAAAAGTTAAGATAGCACTTCAAGAAAACACTATTATTTAGGAAACAATCAGTAAATTGATTCTTTTGTGCACCACCCTCCCCCCCACCACCACCAAATTATATTAGTACAGATTATATTGGATTTTCATTAAAGCAGATCAGCAGAGCTAACATAAAATAACACAGTCTAAATCTACAGAAGCCATTAGAAGAAATCGTTGACCCTCCAGAATCTTCCATTCCCCACTTTCCTCTCACTCTTTGAGCTCTCGCTCAGCAGGTAATGTGTTTGCCTTATTTTCTGTCCTAATAGCTTATGCGTTTGCTCACACACACTGCACATGCGTTTTCCATTATTCCTGTTTTGCTCTTATTACCTAAAGTCAGCAGTCAATGGAGAAGCACATACACACACACACACACACATTTTATATATATATATATAT
>MU551695.1:2927185-3010572 GCA_024362625.1 Silurus asotus | reverse complement strand
ATTATTATTATTAATTATTATTTTCTACTAACGGCATATTTCTTTCCTTTTATACCTTTACAATTTGTCTAGTTAAACCATCACCATGGTTTTTAACCAGTTATTGCTACATTAATTGTTATGGCACATCTAAATTACTTCTTTTTGCTGATTATAATTCAACATTTCTGTCATGTTAAATGTATCAACATAACGATGTAATAAAGAACTGACTTTGGAGACTCCTTTAATAATAAAACAATAATCTCCTTAATGAAAACTAACAGTTAAACTGCTTCCTTTACTAATTAACTGAAATTATGCTAACATACTGTTTATGCTGTACAATGCATATACAAGGTGGTATAAAAATGTTTTCAAAACTGATGGTTACCACATTTGCAATTTCATCATGAGCAGTAAGTTCGAACAAAGATAAAACGTAAAATTCTATAGCAAATGTGCAACAGAGACATTTGATATGACATACATTTAACATACGGCAATGCTGCAATGAGTCGTTTGAGTTGTTTTGAGTGGCATGCACAGTTCAAAAGCGGAAAAAGTTCATTGGAAGATGACAAGAGATTAGGAAGACCTTCAATGATCTCAATCATCAAAAACTGTCGGAAACTGACAACTTATGCATGATGAACATCAGAGAACAATCCACATGATCTCACTTCTGCGCCCACTGTACTCACCAGATTTAGCTCCTGTGGACTTTACACTTTTCCTGAAGATGAAAATCCAGCTCAAAGGTTGCTGTTTTGACACCATTGTGGAGATCCAGTGCGATGTGCAGAAGGTGCTTGATATGCTTCGAAAAGAAGACTTCCTGGACATAATGCAGAAGTAAGCTTTGTATTACTGTGCAAAGGGACTATTTTAAAGGTGATAGTGTGTTAACGTAGATAAATAAAGTACTTGTAACCAGAGCAAACTTTTTAAAACCACCTCATATAGATATGGCCTTAGAGGTACCTGCATTTATATATTTTATATGTTTTTAAATAATTTTAGAGAATATATATTTTTGTATTGTATTCAGACAATATGTTAGACTTGATGGTGTGAAATTTTGTCTCCAATAATACAAAAGACAAATAATATATTTCATTGCTTTTTCTCTCTCTTTGGTTTTACGCTGATTGCAAAAGTTCTCTTTCGGTAAAAATGGCTGATTGTTAAGGGTCAGTCCTTACCACTCTAATAATATACTTTATATCTCATTTGTGAACAAGTGCTCGGTTAGGAAACTGAGAAGAATGAGAGCAAAACTTACTTTCATCCGGTTCCGTAACGCAAAATGAAATCAGACTTTGTCATAAATTGTTTCTCACGAGTCCATGTATCGTGCAGTGATTTATTCAAAGTTAATACTGCTAAAATTCACCCAGTGTGTACCGATTATGTGTCGACATTAAATCAGTCATGACATTGTGGTGTCCGTGCACCATATGCAAGGCATCATTTTAACCACTTGAACAGAAAACTTGTTTTTTTAAGGTGCAGTAGGCGATTTTTAATAATGAAGTAAAGCAAAAAATATACACTTATTATGCTCATTGCACAACCACCTCTGCGTTATTAAACAAGATGCCACCTTTGCTTCTGATTTGTCTCGTAATAACAACAGCACTATTTTACACTGGATGTCTGCAGCAACGTTTTTCAATTTATCATATGGGTAAGAAACCTTCATTTAATGAGAAAAATTATATATTTGGAGAAAGAATGTTTTATCATAATTAACACCTATGGATAACTATTAATTAAAACAGTCAATATGACTAACTAAAAAAACTAAAAAGAAAAAAAAATGTATTGCTGAAGAAAACAATGAAAGTAGTGATGTGACACTTAAAATGTTGTGAAATATGCATTTGCCCTGATTTTTTGTTTATATCCTGTCTCCTCTAATGTCCTGTCATTGCTTTTCTCATTCATGTGTTTCTTTTATGTTTACCTGTTTTTAAATTAGTTAATAGTTGTGTCTTTGTATTGTGAAAAGTTTGTTCGGTGTTAACTTGCCTGACCTTCCATAAGCTGTGTGATTTGTCTTAACAATTCTATAGTTTTGGACTCTGTTCTATATTTTGTTTTGTGTGTGGTCTTTTTGTACATCACTCTTAGTGTAGTTTATTAATGACCGAACTCTGCCAGTTTGGTTCTGATTTATGATTTATTTATATCTTGATGCTCCAAATAAGAAATATGAATAATTGTAATATTTATAGATGCACAGCTATTTCTTTATGTCCGCAATGTAGACTGACCTCATGGTCACTAGATTTAATATAGCGGTGGAGGTATCTCTAGAGAAAAGCCGATAATGACCCACAGATGACAGTGTTTTTTTAAATGTTGGACGCTGCATACAACTGCCACTTTAACTTCCTCACCCCAGTGAACACCCTGAATAAAAAAAAAGAAAGAAAGAAAATGAGGGGGGAGAAAAGGAAAAAAATAGCTACTTTAATAGCCAACACAGCAGACCAAGTGGACTGGAACTCCACTCACTCATTAAAGCAGCTCTGTTTCCTACTGATCACAACTCAGTCCTGTGATTTTCCCCCTACAATCAGATTTGGAAATTTTGTCTTGTGAAACTGATTCTGGATCTGTGTGAAAAGGGTCAGCTAAAAAAGAGAAATACTTCTTGTATGAGGTCTCTTTTGCTTCAACAAGAAAGAAAGGCAGTGACAGAAAAATTTACCTGAAGTTAATTGAAGGAATGGGAGAAAGAGAATGCAAGAAGCACATGTATAGAGGGAGAGCAAGAAAAAAAACAACAATAAAGGAAACAACTACGCAAAAAAAATCGTATAATGGAAAGGTTTGTACACAGGTCCATTGTGGACTTTTTTTCTATTTAATTTGTTAGTTTGTTAAGATTGTTTAGATGTGTAGTTGAACTGATTGAAAGTTTAAGGCTGGTTATGCAAATTTCCAGGTTTCTAAAAAACAATTTGCAACATGCAATGACATTTGGACTGCATTGTTTAAAGGGTTTTTTACACAATAGACACAATCATATACTATGTAGTGCATTGTTTAAAGGGTTAGGGTTAGACAATAGATTTTCTACACAAACATATACTATCTACATAATGAACAGTTACCTACTGTTATTCATTTTATAAATGGTGGTAAAAATTGTGTATATTTATTTACAGTTTTAGCCACTCATGTACAGTATAATTAATAAAGGCAATGGGTGTACTTAATGTTTAATAGAAGAAACCTAACTAGTAAGAGGGTTACATTAATAATATACAAGTCTGGCCATCACACCCATATGTGCTTTCCAGAACTTCAATCAGTTGTGTTGAATGTCTTTGTATGTTGTATCATTTGTTTCCTATGACTGCGATAAAGAAGCCCAAATCTCTCAATATGCACAAATCAAGCCCCATGAAGATATCTCCTCCACAAAACACTGTCCACAACCCAAATGTGTCCTGAACACATTTATGATTTTGACTTTTGGCCTCCTCACTTAACATCAGAGAGAAAAATGGCTCAGGTGTGCATTGTTAGACCTTTCTACAATAACACCTCCTTTGCAGTGCAAAAAAATATTTTCGGATACCCTGGTCAAGTAAATTAACTAAATATAAGTTCCCCACCCCGCAATGGTTTCTTGTTTGGTCTAGTACTTGGAATGAGTTTTACATTTTTTAAAGACGTCTATGTTTACCTTCTATTTCTGGTCTTTTCTGGCCTTTCACTGCATTGAACACTTGAGGACCACTATGTATCGAAATATTATAAGACAATATCAGCATGTGCCTTCGGAAAGAATTGAAGAAAACTGTAAATTTAGAGGATCTGTGGGATTGAACGGATAGCTAGTTTAGACATGGAAAAAATACAAGTAGGCTTGAACACAGTAGTTCTACTGAGGAACTGTATTTAACTATTATTTGTATTTATATATGTATATATATTAGATAGATAGATAGATAGATAGATAGATAGATAGATAGATAGATAGATAGATAGAACGAACGAACGAACGAACGAACGAACGAACAAACGGACAGGGCCAGCAAGCCTTCTCTGCTGGCCTAAACACTATCAGAAGCACTGACATTTACATTTACATTTACAACCTAAATTCTAAAATTTGTTCCCTGAAATTGTATTAATTTATACACAATTGTTTATTATCTTCATTTCGTAGTGTTTCTCTTGGCTGCACTTCTTCCAGTACGTGCATGTGGATATTAGATTTTTTTATCCAATCAGATTTCAGCCTCTTTGTGCTGCCATGTCAATCTAATCTGCCCAGAGCCTGCAGTCTGTCCTGCTGGCCCTTTTACCATAGAGAATAATATGAAGTGGTCTATTTCTTTAACCAATCAGATTTCAAATTCACCTTACAGGGCCAGCTAGCTAGCCCAGAATAGTGTCAGCTTTTTTCCATCCTCTGATTGGTTGGTCAGAGAAAAACCGTTACAGCCAAGTTCGACTGGTACAACACGTATGTAGCGATCTGCAGACATTAATACATCTGAGTTAGACTTTTTTTATGCTAACAGAGAAAGATACATTTATTTGGTCTCAGACATAGTTCAAAATACATCTTCAGGAGAGGTCGGTCAGCTAGCAAGCTTGTCTCAGCCTGGGAAAGGGTTTGTCACCACTTCCAGACCAGTGTATATGAGCGGTACCACTGGATTACAGCCTCTGAGGAGTGGGTCAAATTATGAGTATGCATCTCTGTTAAGTAGGGCAGATTTTATAAACATTTTTATGTTTTTGTCTAGTTATTAGATAAAATATTGTATTCTGAACTGCTCCATATAATGTAGGTGGCACAGTTGCAGTGTTAGTGTAGAGGTTTGGAGTTGTCTTAACTGGGTTTTTTGCTTTAGTAAAATGGTATTCACCCTCTATATGTGAAATGCCTCTCTCTCTGTGATGCCACGCGTTGTTATATTGTGTTTTGGTATAGTATCGATGGTTTCAATAATTGCAATGTAATAGTGGTGGTATTAAGAGGTGGATTCAGTCGGGTAAGTACCCACTAAGGGCCCAAAGGTACCAAATGCACGGCCCACCACTGGTTTGTAGCATTCATGGGTTCCAAGGTCTGACTTCCACCCCTTTTTCATTTACTGCTGGAAGTTAGTGACAGTTTAGTCTCTCGCTAAATTAATTTTGAATGAAATGCATCTTTTAAATGTAAATAAAAGTGATACTTGTTGACATACTGTAAAAAGCTGCATTGATGTAGATGAGAAACACTTAGTGGACTAAAGTTTGTGGACACCCGACTACAAGATTCGTATGTGTTTTTTGAACATCTAATTTATTCACATTAAGTACCTATTTGCTGTTATATTAATCTTTACTCTCCTAGAAAAATGTTCCACTAGATTTTGGAGTGTGCTTGTGGAGATTTGTGTTCATTCAGCCACAAGGGCACTAATAAAGTCAGGTAACAATGTAGGGCGAAGGGGCCTGGAGTGCACTCAGCATTCCAATTCATCCCAAAAGTGGTTCAATAGGGTTGAGTTTAGAGCTCTATAGCAGGCCCCTCAAGATCTTCCACTCCGTTCCGTATAAACATAGAGCTTGATTTGTTCACAGAGACATTGTTATGTTGGAACAGGTTCTCGTCTCCTATTTCGAGTGATGAGAAAAGTTTAATGCTACCACAACAAAAGACGTGCCATATAATTGTCTGTCTTTAACATTGTAGTAAAGAATCACATACAGTATGGCTGGAAAAGTCAGGCGTGTTCAATTACTTTTCTCCATATAGTGTATTAGCTGTTGTTGTTTCTTTATTCCAATGATAGACTAGGCTAAAATTGGAATTGGACAGTAGGGAATGATTATTTTTGTTTCAGATTGGGACAAAAATAACTACGCACCACTAATGAGAGTTCACTTGCTCGATTTGATTGTCATGTTTTTGGCAATTTTTGTTTTGAATATTTATTTGGTTTCAGACTGTGACTATGCAAATTAGCTCACAATATGTGTGTTCTTGATACTTTTTTATGTTTGAGAGAAGCCAACAAATCAGGCAGAAAAAAGGGAAAGAGATGTGCTTTAGTGTCACCACAAGACTAACCAACTTGTTCTGCCTGGTTTAGTAACAGAATATTATAGTACCTATTGACTGCCTCACACCCACAGTCAAACATGGAGGTGGAAGCATAATGCTTTGGGGTTGTTTTTGGAGCAGGAAAGATTAAAGACTTATTACAGGTGAAAGGAATACTGAACTAACATGTCTACAATTCCATACATCAATAGTATTGCAATTCTGTCTGGACTGCAGCAAATTGCAACCAACAACCATACATTCATCATACAACAAGACTGTAACTTGAAGCATACATGCAAGAGTTATAAGAGTTATTGAGGGACTAAACAGTCAGCTGGAATGTTATCTATCACAGAATGGCACCCTATCACTGCACCTTAATCCTATTAAACTGCTCTAGGATGAACTGTATCACACGGTTTGAAAGAAATCTTCATCTAGTGAAGAACACCTTTGGCAAGTTTGTTTAGGTGGCATGGCAAAGTATTTCAGCTGAATGTTTGGAAGCACTAACTGTCTAAGGTTCCAGACTGTGTAAAGCTTTTATTCATGCTAAGGTAAGACTTTCAATAAAAAATAAAAAATAAAAATTATTTGTTCATTTATCAATTTGTTTGGTCAAAGTAAACACATTAAATTATTTTAAACACCATTAAATTACCTAGTTTGTTGCAAATAAGAAAAGTAACAATGTGTCCCCTGAGAAAATAAAAAAAGACTAGGTATTTCCAAATTTCTGACAGGCAATGTAAATTCTAAGCAATCTTACTAACCTTCAAATGTACTACCAAATGAGAAACATGTTTGTTGTGCACTGTGCTTGAATTAAAGAGAAACTGAAACCATATATTTCATACAGCTTTCTACAATGACAAACAATCCCTTGCACTCTTGTTTTGAAGTGACAGTGATTCTTACATGTAAAAGGTTAGAATGGCAGTTTTTTTTTTTGTGTGTGTGTGTCTCCTTTGACAAATCAATCTTACAGCACGAGAAAGCACCTACGTTTCTTATCTGAAGGAGCAGAATTACCCTTCATTATATCTCAACCATCTGATATTTAAAACTAAGTTCACAGCTAGCTTATCAGCAACTCAGCAGTGCACCATCTGTGAACAAAGGCCTTCAGTATGACCCACTTCCGCTTCTATTCAAAATTCATTATCCTCTCGCTCGCTTACTTATTGCTCACTGGGAAGCAAACAGACTCTGAAGAGTATAAATGATGGAACAGTCAGCATTGTGACTAACAATTTGGAAACTTAATTTAGCGTGTTTCTGCTTCGCACACCGTGGCTAAACATAGTCGAGCGTTTTGAGCCATACGGCAAAATGGAGATAGTACAAAGTACAAACAGTGGAAACAAGGTAGGAGCCAACAACATTTTTAAATAAGCAACTTTATTTAAATGAGAAGAAACGAGATCTCATAAAAGTGTTTTATATTTTCCATCAAGGGCCATTGCTGCCTAGAAGAGCGTTCTGAAAAAATCCAGAAAAGGCAATGTAAAAAAAAAAGAAAAAAGAAAATAGAAAGTGAAGATATAGAGCAATTCCCATGAGAGAAGTGGGATCATTATTTGCAGAGTGTGACAGCCAAAAAAAATGGTGCTGAGGAAACACAAGTTTATGGGATGAGGCATATTTCAGGTTGGAAACTGGTTCCAAACAAGGTTATAGGAGCAAATTTTTTCATTAAAATGTTCCAACCAATATGCAGTGGAATGTAATAAGATAGCACAGTGCCCAAAGCAATGCACCTTGGAATGACACAGTCAGACTGCAGTACATTTCTGAAAATAATAAAGCAAACAATATGTGATATATTACACTGAATTTGACTGTACTGCTTGTTTGAAACAGATAAACTGAAGTGAGATATAAAAAAGTGATGTTAATCATTTTTTTTTTTACAATTAATGAACTGGATACATGCACTGCAAGAACATGTTATTTTCTGTAAAACAATGCACCAGGCAAGAGAATAATTTTCTCTCAATTTTCGATGATCATTACAAGAATATTGTTACAAACAAGGCTTAGTCAATCTGCTTTTAATGTAATTTGTTTATTATTTAGCTCAAAACTCAAATTGCGAGTTATTCAGATATGTCAAACCAAACCTAACTACTTCATCATATATTACAAGACTAATTAGCCTAATATCTAAAATCAAACCTTGCTAGTTAGTACAATTCATCAATTTATTTTCAAAACTGTAAATGGCGATAAAACAGTTGAAAATGTTTATTGTGCACTAAAATACTAGGAAAGCCTTTTCTTTGTTAAAAGTGTACTTGATCCATGCAAGAGATTCATTGTGTTAGAAAAACATATCCAACAAGACTTTGCTTTTTCTGCTTATGTCCTGGCTCCAGGTTATTATTTATGTAAGGGGAAATTATTTTTGTGCTTTTACAAGGTGATGATGTATGTTTACTAACCACTTTATTATAACACACCTGTACACCTGCTTATTCCTGGAAGAATCCAACCAATCCCCTGCATTTTTCTTTAACCGTTAGGTGACCAGTTTGGATGTGCCTGTTCCCACTGACCCTGTCCCACTTTTTTCTCATCACAGAGTTAACCAGACATTCTTCTCAGACCTCTCTCATCAATAATGTGTTCCTGCCTACAAAACAGCTGCTTACTGGGTGTTTATTTTTTTAACCATTCTGTAAAAGGGTTTTCCACTTGTCTCTACACATTCTTATATAAATCAATAGTTAAAAGTCAAGTAAAATATATCAAGTTTTGTAAAAAAAATAAAAGTACTGATGTGTGGCAAATGTCCAAGATCAAAATCAACTCTTGAATATCTGAAATCTGTTGCAATCTGACTAAAAAACCTAAATAAGGCATGTTTGTTTAATGCCTCAAGCACCTAAAGGCTTCATTTATGAAACATCAGAAAAGAGTGCTTAATGAGGAAGCAAACTTGATATCAATGCTTCAGGCAGGATGATTTTTTATGTGCTAGAGTAAGAAAACTGACCTGTGAGAATACCTAATATGGAAACTTGAAGTAATAAAGCACATAAGGCCAATATAAACTAGCAATCCAAACATGACTGCAGGAAAAAAATACAGCACTGTGAATTTTTTTTTGTTTTACATTAAATGTAGACCATAGGTGTTATTAATAAAAGGTTTCTAAACCGTGAGCATATCAACAATGACTTACATCTAAAAGAGTTGAAAAAATGACAGCTTTCTAAAAAAAAAAAATCCTGTTGATTACAAGAAAGAGAAAAATGCATGGGTCTTAGAAAGGATAACTGATTTAGTGGGAGACAATATTTGGACCTGAACATATGTGCTTGCTTACAGTTTTATTCGATGTATAGCATGTGTCTGGGGAGTAAGCGATAAAGAAACATTCGAATAGATGATCAGGGCCTTTCACCTTCTTAACATATTTAGTGAGATAAAAAGAGAGGCACATTTGGGAAAAAAAGAAAAATATTCAAAGAGAAAAATAAGTGAGAAACTAAAAGCTAAAAACATGAAAGACAAAAAAAAAGTAGATGGTACAAGAATGAGAAAGTGGAAGTAATAATAAAAAATGCAACAATTGTAAGTGCTTATGCTCTTTCAACCAGTGACTAGGAACAATCCTTCCGAATGAAACCAAAGAAAAAAACAAAGCCATTAACATGAGTGCAAACATGTTTTTTTTATTAACACATGAGAACAATTGTTCTTGCTTTTTCATTTCGACCAAAAACGTTAGACTGAAAGCATTGCGGTTTTCACAGAACGACCAGCTAACCAGTGTGTCAGCCAGGACCAAAGAAAAAGATAGAGAAGAGATTATGGGGGTCAGGCAGCCATTTTGTTAAAGCCTTCCCCTCTAAAACTATATAATCTATGTGTTAAGGCACAATCAGGAGCTGCCCAGTCTGTGTGTTACTCCTTTCCTTTTCTCTGGGGGAAGATGAAAGATGACAGAAAAGAAGTAAAAAAGTTGCACTAAAAAGATATTGAAGCACAACATCAAGCAGGGATCAGCAATTTATTTATTTTTGCCAGAACTGACCTCAGCTGCCTCCGTCATACCTGATTAAAAACAACAAAAATACTGCAGTCCTAAATTGCTGCTCATAATCCTGATGTAAACTTGGAAAGTAACCATGGCAACATGTTTGGATCGGGCTACGTTAGAACTATTGAAACACAAAACAACCATGCAGAATTATGTAATACATTATATTCAGACTAAAGCTCACAGAAATGTATAATTAATAGAGTTGAGAGCATTAAGAGATAATGTCCTCTAATTATAACAACATGTAATGCTTTAAGTCTCTTTAAAAGCCTGAAGAATGTTAGGTACAGTGAGAAAAAACTGCCCCCAGTAAAGCAAGATAACGCTGTCTAAAATGTCCTAATGCCCAAAAATAACCAGAGGAAACTTTCTCCAGGATGTACTGTATCTCATACATTTTAGCTTAAATTAAGTTCTAGTCACTGCATTAAGAATCACCTTGATATCTTTTTGTGTGTGTCAAACACATCCTGGGAAATCTCAACAAATAATGAAGTGAATGTCTGGTATAAAGCCACTGTTTTATATTATGGTTTAACCTCATACACATTAGACCTCATGTACAGCTTGAACAGCTATCTGTGTAGCAGCTTTTAATTACAGTGAAAAAGAGATTAGAGGTATCTAAGGAACAGGTCTATGCATATCTGCTGTAACACACTGAAATAAGTCTGCCTGTCACTTTTATAACTCTTGCCAAGCCTGCTAAAATAGCTGGACTCCACTAATGTGCACACATGAGTTTCACTCCATCGTCTCTCAGCAGGGTTGGGTCTATTGACTAATGGCTCTAAGGTTAAGGCTTCTATTTTATTCTAAATGTGGTTGAGTTGATTCTCTATACTTGTTGAAAATGTCACTCCACATTCTCTGTGCTGGTCAGTTCTGTGTGCTTTTATGTACTATTTCACTCTTTATCAGTCATCAAAGCTTATGTTTGAATCAATTGGGATTATTTCCCCACTTTTCTTTCCAGTTTGCTCCTTTGTCAGTTTGCAATCTGTAGCCAGCTCTTCCCTTTCAAACAGTAGGGGAGAGTATGTGATTCCTTTGAGACATATGAAGCAAGCCAACCAAATCGTTTCGCAGTGCTGCACATGCTGCATTACAGTGCAGCTTACAGTAACCCACTTGGTAAAAAAGTGCTATCTGCCCTCTTCTACATATAAAACCCACCGACACTCAGACTTAGCCATCAGCACTGTGATCGACAAGAGAAATTGTCATTTATTTCTCTGCTTGGCACTCAATTAAAGGATTCCTTGAACTAAAACATTAGCTGCAATTTATTAAGCTATACTCTCCAACGAGGCTAACTCAAATGTATGCAGTTCTTTAAAATTAATTAATTGATAATAATTATAATAAATCACAAGTCATTCATCATCTATCTGTCTAGATTGTAGTTTAACTCAGTCTAATACATTAAAAACTTACAAAACAGTTAACTCTTACCACAAAGATAAAAACAGACATACAGAATGTCTTTGGATGTGGTAGCATTACATTTTCCCCTCACATGAACTAGAAGACCCAACTCTTTTCCAGCATGACAATACCCCTGTGCACAAATTCAGTTAAATGAAGATATGGTTTGCATGGGTTGCAATGCAAGATTTGGAGTTGGCTGCTATAGAGCTCTGACCTCAATCCTATTAAACATCTTTAGAATAAATTGAAATCACTGGACCCCAGGCCTCATCATCCTTAGTAAATCAATACCTGACATTACTAAAACCCTTGTGGCTGAATGAGCAGAAACATTGAAGAGTGGAGGCTTTTATTACAGCAAGTGGGAAATCAGTGTTGAATGGGATGCTTTAAAAGCACACAGTCATCTTATGGTTAGGTGTCCACCAACATCTGTCCATATTGTATATAATTATAATATATTCAATTCAACAAACATCAACAGCAGTTTGTGTTTTTATGGCTTTGAGTTCTTGAGTGTCATCCGTGATAATACGTTCATAATTCATTACAACCTTAAATCTAAACCAAGTGCACACACTTTTTTGTAGGTCTCGGTCTGACATAGATATTCCCAGGTTCAGCCCACACACACACAATCGCAGCAAAGAACATCTGCCACCACCCAAATTCCTTTCAACTGTTCTCCAGTGAACGCAAATCCCTCATTTCTCATTCAGTACACCACTAGCAGCAGGACATGCAAACACACACACACAAATTTGCAACACACTAATGTGCACACTTCACTGCTTTCCTTCTTGATGCCACAAACTTCTTTCTCTCCCACTCCATCTTAATTTCTGTGCTGCTCTTTCCCTCGTGCTGTGTTTGTCCAATATCAAAAGCCATCAATTAAAATTCACTGGCTGTGTAATGAGATTTCACGCTGGGAACGATGAAGACATTTGGCAACAAGCTTGAAACACACACACACACACACACACACACACACACACACACACACACACACACACACACACACACACACATACACACACACAGAACGCATCCACCTATTTTTTTCCTCCTAAACATCCCTAGCTAAATGAATATTATGCAGAAAGGTTTCAAAAGTGACTTTTGGACAGAACAGCAGACATCTGTGAAACATGCTTTGATCGAAATGCCATTCGCTTGACTTGTAGAATCAGCGTCATGTGCAGCTAATTCCTTCTGACAATCTCAAAAATCAAGGCACATAATTACATTTTCAGTGCTCAAGGACGCTGATGGGCGTCAAAAGATGTGCGGAATAATTTAGCAAGAAGTTTGAAAGAGTTTTATTGCCTCTGCTTCTAGTAGTAAGATGTTTGAACTATATGGCAAAATCAGATCGAGTCACAACAAATGAGAACAACAAAAGTGACACCAAACACAACATTAAACATATACAAGCAGCAATGGGAACAAACTATAATTAGGTTGTGGCTATGTTTTAATTATTTGGCAGAGATAGTCACAGTGAGTCAAAACACTCAAGCAACACCAGACACAACAATTCCAATACTAACAGCAATGCTGGCAAACTTTCATGCATGACCTACAAGTAATGAGGCCAAAACCCTGTTCAGCTGCAATGGCATACACAACAGCTACTGTACATAAGCACCTTCTTCAACAAAAGCTGAAGCTTCAGGACCAAACATCCACAATAATATTCAGTTATAAACGGGATTTATAAAAGAACAGGATGATTGAATTATTGTTCATCAGCATTATCCAGCTAATCTGACAGTTCTTTAGCAATTTCCCTCTACATGTAAGCAAAATATCAAGATTCAGATGTTTCACATTGATATTTCTTTTTTAATGAAACCCAGCTCAACACTGTGTTAGTTGTTTGTAGAAAATAAACAAATACTTTAGAATACTAAAATATGCAAACAGGTAAGAAGTAACACATTATGCACATGGACTATGCTGTTATAGCAGTGGCGGGCAGTCAGGGCCAGCAAAGCCTTTTTCTGCTCGTCTAAACACTATCAGGAATACCTACATTTACAATCTTAGTTTTAATATTTGTATATTAAAATATTGTTTCATGAAATTGTATTAATTTATTTCCAACAGTTTATTCTCTTCATTTTGTAGCGTTTTTCTTGGCTGCACTGCTTCCAGTACGTGTATGTGGATGTATGTTTTTTGTCAAATCAAATTTCAGCCTCTGTATGATGCCATGTCAATCTTATCTGCCCAGGGCCTTCAAAGTCTGTTCTGCTGTTCTTTTTTTTTTTACCATAGTCCCCTTAATAAATAGCTCTGTTTCCTTAACCAATCAGATTTCATATTCGCCTTACAGAGTAGCGTCAGCATTTTTCCATGCTCTGATTGACGGTTGGTCAAAGGGAAACTGTTACAGCCAAGTTCGACTAGCGAGCTGCACACTTGAATACATCTGAGTTGCCTACAGGGGAAGAGAAATTGATTTGGTCGTAGACATACTTAAAAATACATTTTGAAGAAAAGCTAGACATAGTGAGGAGAGGCCGGCCAACCCCGAAGCTAGCTAGCTTGTCTCATTCCGGGAAGGGGTTTCTTCTTCACTTCCATACCAGTGAATACGAGCGGTACCACTGGATTACAGCCTCTGAGGAACAGTGCAAATTATAAGTATGCATCTCTTGTGAGTAGGTTGTATTTTATTTACATTTTAATGTTTTTGTTATTGTATTAGACAAATATTGATTCCAAACTGCTCCGGATGCCGAAGGTGGCACAGTTGCTGTGGTAGAATAGAGGTTTGGAGTTGTCTTTACTGGGTTTCTTGCTTCAGAAAATTGGGATTTACCCTCCATATGTGAAATGCCTCTGTGTAATGCTACGCATTGTTATAATGCGTTTTTGTATTGTATTGATGGTTTTTATAATTGCGACGTGATAGTGGTGGTATTAAGAGGTGGATTAAGTCGGGTAAGTCTCCACTAAAGGCCCACTGTGTTATACAGTACAAAAAGCAAGGTAGTTGACCAATGTGTGGTCCAAAGTGGATCAAAAACTGAACCAATGTGTGTTGTTCTAATACTAATACTACAAATTTGCCTGAAATTAAAACATTTATTTAATTAACAAACAACAAATCTGTTCATAGTCTTCAAATTCTGTATGTCCAACATGAAGATGGTAATATATTAGGGGGGAGTGCATCATACAGCCAGAAATACTGTATAAACTGTGTATGTTCATCCAAAAAGAAAAACTCATTTTGCCAATCAGATTTAAAAATATTTTTAGATCACCGTGCTGTTGCATTCGCGATTCTTACAAGCACAATATGCTGCTATTTTGAACAAAATTTAGTCAAGTTTAACTGAAGCCAGATGGCTTTGTGAACATGCTCGGCCTTGCTTAGTTCAGAAGTCGTGGCTTGTCTATAACCTAATACAGTGGATCAGTAGGAATGGGGTCCCTTTTGAGTCTGACTATAAAATCTAAAGTATATTAAGCCTTCACTGAAGCTAATTTTTTATGGTGGCTTTTATCAGTTAAAAGTGTTATACAAATCCTTTTATTTTAAATAAACTTTAAACTTTATTTTTTTCTTATTCGTTTTTTGTAATGGAACCCATCATTCGCCACTTGATTCCTTGAGAAGTCTGAGTAAGTTTACATTTTGGTTTTATTTCAGTCAGGTAATGAAGTCTTAAAAAATGTGTAATTCGGCTCAGGTATGTTAGAAAAAACAAACAAACAGCACAAACATACTCGCACTAGATAAACAAGACTGTCTCCGCACATGCAGCTTCGGGAGATAACCACTAATCTGCACCATCATCACTACAGCTCGAGTTACACTCTAGCCCAGATTAATCTTAGTCAAACTTCATTCAGTAAGCTTCATTCATTAATTACTTCACTAATTCATAAGGCCAAATTAATCTGCATGATTATTAGGGTGTGATAATAGAGGCTACGTCTCTTCACATTAACAGGCGGAACATGGCTGTATCGCACGCCATTATCGCAAGAGTAATGATGGTGTGCGTGAGGGTGTTTATTTAACACATCCGTATGGCTGTAGTTGTAATCAAGTTTAATTAACCAGTATCTATGTTTCAGGAAATGCAGAAAGAATATGTATAGGAAGCTTATATTGTTTATTAGTATTGGTTTATTTTAAATTAAAACCTACTTACTGTTATACTGTGCATTATTATTCGCTTTTAAGTACAAATCTAAGTGATGATTTATAAATGTGTAGGTTTATTACTGAGAGAGAGAGAGAGAGAGAGAGAGAGAGAGAGAGAGAGAGAACGAAAGAGATAGATTGATTTGGGTCTGGCTACAAACCAGGCAAACAGGCTGCAAACAAACTGCCAACAGGGAAAGTGTGAGCATTTCTCGACTCTCACTTGTTTCGCTAATGGAACAAAAAGAGATGTCAATCTATTAAAAACACATCAACAGCTCCCCCTTCCTGGCAGAGAATTAAAAAAAAGCTGGCTCATGTTCATCAAAGCTGGATAAGATCAAACGCAAGTGTAAAATGAATATATGTTAATTTTCTTGCTGCCAAATCCACATTAATCCTTATCCAAATGATCAGCATCATCAATATGATTAGTGAAAAAAATGAGGACATTTGCTATAGCACTGGGCCTGTCCATTCAATTCCGGTTCTCCAGTGTCTTCAAATGACTTTGGATGCTTTGAGCTTCAGTGACTTTCCTTTCAATTCCATTACTACAAATGGCTACAAATTTAGTGTCTGTAAATAACTATTGATTTCTTTCAAAATTGCTTTTCAGTTACATGGTTAAACATGTAGCCTATTTTTTATTTTAAATGGAAATAAAGTTGGAACATTTACAAAAAAAGAAAGTTGTAAGGTCTAGTCAGAATTTTAGACTTTCAGCAGTTTTGACAGTGCGGAGAAGTGGGTGAAACAATTTGCGTTAAATCTACATCTCAATTCCCACCATCCAAAATCTTTTGACAGCTACACCAAACTAAAACTTCAACAAACGAGTGTTTTTGATTGATTTTGACACTTTATGGCAGGTGATGTTTCTGATTTGCACACAGTACCTCTTCAAAATTCTGACTTTTTCTCATGAAGATTGATTTTTCCTTTCTTAATATATTATGATTTTACTCTTAAAGCTTCATTGATTTTTTGGTTCTCCTTGTTATTGAATACACTAATACTCCATCATATTCTCACTTTATATAGATATTAATTTTAAATGTTATGGATATGTAGAAACCTACGGCCAGATGAGAGATTGGTGTGAGATATTGCATGCTGAGGAAAGAGTAACTTGAGTTATCCTCCAGCCAGACACACTCTTTTTCTTTCTAGCTCATCATCGTTTATTTATTTATTTAGTTAGTTAATTTAAAATTTTAAAATCTGTAATTTTTTTTCTTTTTTTCTTTTTATTTTTTTTGGGGGGTGGGGGGTGGGGGGGTGCATATAAGACAGTATGCAAATAAAGGACAGATGGACATAATTTTTTGCTGAGATCCCACTCATTTCGATGTCATGCAACAGTGTCATTCATCAAACGCGAAACAACTTGTACCAGAGGTATGCGTGGGACTGTTTTTTTTTTTTTTTCTCACTCATGCAGACACTCTTTAACAATCCTGCCCACTCCTAAAGAACATTTGACCAATCTTATACTCTTCACTAATTATTTTTGTTTATACCTGCCTGTCATATTTTCTAACAAACTTAATTAAGTCACTTTTCTACACAACTGTCACACAGTTTAAATAAAGTAAAACACATTGCATGTAATTGCTGATCCTGTCTGATAATAAATAAAATGTCCTAAATAAATAGTTTATAATCATTTTAGACATCATCTTGTAACATTGATCACACTACAGCATGCTTAATTGCTTTAATCTGAATAGTCAGAAGGTATGCATAAAAAAAAAAAAATGGATGGCATGGAAGGCAAAATCAACATAATAACTAAATTTCCTTGGGCATTCTTCAAACATTTAATGTATAAACTGCAATGTGATTTTTATTCGCACCTTTATGTGGCACAAACAATATAAAAACCCAGACCATGCTGTTAAATGAGAGTAATGCCCCGGTCTTCATTTGTATCTAACAGACATATCAGTGTCATGAGTTTACAATATGTGTAAGACACTATGTGGGAAATGGAGTCAAAGGTTGCACAAACTTAAAAGTAAGTTTAGCAGAACAGCAGGACGCTCAATACCCAGCATTTCCTTTTACACTCCTGTTTTTTTTTCTCCTTTATCAAAAAAAATGTTTTGCTGTTCTGCTGCCAGGATATAATGGAGCACTGTTGTCATTTAGTGACTTTTATTAGTCGCATCCCACAGTCACATTCAGTGCCCTGCAGTTCTGCAATCAACTAGCGAACAAATACAAAAGATACTACAGAAGCACTGATATAAGTGGGAACCAAAAAAAAGTGTTACGAAACTGCACAGCTTCATCACACTAGTGTCTATTGATCCATAATAACTGTCTGAATTACCTAGAAAGATGGATTTGTCAATGTGGCATGTTGGTATTTCAAACAGAGGCTCCAATTTTTCGAAAAGGAAAATATGATCCATATTTTATGTGAGGCAGCATAAAGTCTCAGTGATGCATGTTGCAATCATATTCAAATGACTACCTAATTTGGATGTAATGCTCCCATATTACAGTGCTAGAAAATGCAGATGAGGTCATCAAGATGCATCATGTCGATCAGTGTCTACACAAATAATTGAAATTCTAAGGGCTAATAAAAATACCAGACACTGAACACTTCATAGTTCACAAATTCAGACAATATTGGATTCCAAATACCGTATAAATCAGAGGCATCTGTCTCATATGCCATACATTATAACAGTAAACATGCTTTCAGGTTAGAAATATTGGTAGATTTAAACTGTAGGACACTTTTAAAAAACAATACACATTAAAAACAAATCCAACAATGTTTGACTCTAACAGATTTTGAATATAACACTAGCATAAACTCTAAAACTTGGCAGGTGGATCCACATATACTGACTATCTAAAAGATTTCTTATGACGGCTTCACACTGTACGATTGCATGATGCAACAGCGTACAGCAACAATACTGTATGCGATCTCATTATTTGAAATTGCATCATGCTTATATTCACCATGAATACTCTAGTCATACTGTTTTTTGTAGTTTAATAGAAATAATCAAAGCAAAACAGTAATTCTTCTTGATTTAGAAACAGAAAACTGGGTAACGCACATTAACTTGGCTGTAAGTGCCAATTGCCTGGTTCTGTACTCAATTTAGATACTCAATGCATGTGTGAATGACTTCTGTGTGTGAGTCAGTGTTAATGTAAAAACCACACCACCTCTCTTTGTCCAGACAAAGTGCCTCTGTCTTGAACTGCTGCCTGCACCTGCTAAATGACCTCAAAGCCCATATCATTAGATCAACTGTCTCTTCTCATGCCTATTCTGGATCACCTCACTCTGGGATTAGCGTGTCTGATGGAAATTCTGGTTGGCAGAGGACTGACATCCACCCCTACAGGTGCTCACTCCTATAAAAAAAAACCTGGCATATAGTGTCAAGGGAAATTCTCAATACTGAAAATGGAGGATAGAGCCAAAAGAACCAATGCAAATCAGCAAAGAATTTATTGTGTTTATGAGTATACCTCCCTACAAAAAATAAGTCCCAATATGCTTAATAGAATTCAGTTAATATAGTATAGTATATAACATAATATAGTATGAGCTAGATGTAATATGCTGTGAAAAAGGAAAAAAGTATATCTTTAAGTGCAAATGGGTTATACTGTTTCAGGACATCAGCAAGATGATCAGGAGGTGGAAAGCTTTCAAGGTCACGAACAGAAATCTCCAAAACATTAATCAAGTCATATTTATTGGTAAAGAACATCTGTCCAAACAAATTATAATAGATTGAACAATACGCTGTGCAAAAGGTAAACTACAGTAATAAACTGTTAGATAAGGAGATGATAATGAACAAACAATTGAACAAACAACAATGTGTTTACATTTTAAATAAATGAAAAAAGACAGAACAAAATTGCAGGCCAAAGTAAAATATTTGCTGAGATTTTGGAAAATGTGATTGATGAAAATTGACTTTTCCATAATTTTGGGGATACTGGATAACTGACAATGTATGATCACCCTTCAACCCAAATAAGAATTGTGGGACATTTCAAAGAATTTGATTTGTTGATCGTAGAGTCATTGAGGTAGTGTGGGGGTTAATTTATCCTGATATATACAAATGTATATTACTACTATTACTGTAATACTAGTAATACTGTTAATTTGCATTAATTTTGATAATACCTCCAGTAATTGCAAGAGACTAATCAAATCAGTAAATGCCTTCTATGTAATGCCATTATGGGTCCTGTAATTGAGTTTTTGTTTTTTTATACAAATCAACAACAACAAAAAAATGTTCTTGAATGAAAAATGAATGTCATTTTCTGACAGAATGCAATTTAGAGAAATTTGGTGAATTGTCAAGTCAGATTAGATGTCAAGAGATGATTTGAAGTAGCAGGAAAGTTAGAATAAAGAACTACCACAAAGCAATTGCAATTTTTTCAATGTGCTCTCAAGTTTTTAAGTAGAACCTGACAATAGCACCAATAAGAACCCTTTAAAAAAATAATAATAAAAAAAATAAAAAACATCCACAGAACCCTTTAAAGAGTATAGATTCCTAAGGGGTACTGAGGAAAACTTTTTTTTTTTTTTTTAAGAACATTGATGAACCATTTGGACCAGAAGAACCATTTAGCTTTAGAGTGGTGTGCAAAAACGTTGAAGACCCGGAATTGCAAGTCACTTAATATCTTCTACTTTAACCCATGTAAACAATATCTTTATTGAGTTTGCTTTGCACACAGTAGTATTGTCATGCTGGAACAGGTTTGAGTTTCATAGCTCAAGTGAAGGAAAAATAGAATGCTAATGCCTCCAGTTTGATCGAGAACCTTTTATAACTGGAAGGGTCTGATTTCCTAATACTTTTGTGCTATGGTATATTTACCCATTTAGTGAGACATGCAGCAATTTGATCATCACTTCAGGATCACACAATGATGAATTAAGCATCACAGAAAAACAGTGAATTATTTAACTCATTTGTGACCATGAAAATTCATGTTGGAACATATTTCCTCGGCATGGAACAGATGAGCACTGACCAGCAGCACATTTAAACTGCATGTGGAGTATTGGGTGGGCACAAAGCTTCTAACAAATACAGAAAATCAGAACTTTAGTTAAAAGGGAGACATACTGCCCTCCTGAGCTTTTCTGACAGTGATCAAAAGTCTTTTAAGCTCCTAATTACATTATCAGTCAGTTGGTGGAGGAAGAGAGTGCATGTGCAAGCGATAGAGGCATCGATGTCCGGCACACAGCAGGAAATAGAGATCTGGGTATGATAGTGACCTCATAAGGGCGGAATGAATGATAAGAGGAAGAAGAAGGTCAAAAGTCCGATGGTGGTAGGAGTGATTTCTCTCAGTCTTTCTGTAATTACATGTCTGCTTTGCAATGCATTGCTTTGCAATAAATGATCCTATTTGTTTCATTCACAGTAGAAGATCATAAAGAAACCAAAATAGTTACCATGTACCGCTTGACACTCGAAAATCTAAAGAAACTTCACCATGTCTTGTCATATGTGGATAGAAATAAAGAAAACATTTAGATAAGTAAGTAGACCTCGGTAGGACAGAGGCAAACCACAAACAACCTGAAATATCTTAGGTAGGTGTGAAGGTAGGATTAGATAAAAAAAAAAGGTTTGTGTGTATGTGTGTGCAGATTCTACACGCATGATCACCTCAAATCACACCCTCATTTATGAATCCTAAATCAAAATATGCCCCCCTTGTGTGCAATAATCCCCTAGCTTCATTTGCATACAATTTGTTGCTACCTTGTCATCTATTCTGTTTCTTGGAGAGTGAAGAAATCAAGATGGCATCGCTCGTCTCGCACCTTCTGAGGCTGACAGTTTACACAAACATGCCAGCCGTGACTGACTGAATTCCACAGCGTGAGTGAGAAAACAGTACAATAACAATAGAAAGCTTTCTCATGCAAGATTTCATAACACGCCTTAAAAACAAGGAGATCAGGCCTGTATAGTTATGGTTACACCACAGCACTGTTCATTTCAAACTGATATGTCAGATGGTTTCAAAATGTAAATTAACAGTAGCTTTGACAGTATTGGTGACTAATTCATATCAAATGAATTTCAAAATACTGTATATGGATATACAGTGGTACCTTGACTTACGAGTGCATTAATCTACGAGTTTTCCGTGGTACAAGCGGTCACTCAGTCAAGTGCTTTGTTACGCGAACAAAAAATTGAGGTATGAGCATGAAAAGCCGCTGATAGATGGAAAAGCGAAGCCAGAAGCAGATTGTGACGAAAATTAAGATAAACAAAAAAGAAAAAGTAAAAAATGTAAAGTTTAGGGATATGTAGTGTACAGAAGTGATAGTAAAAAACTATTTTTCCCTCCTTCTCCGCCTATAGACTCGCATTTGCTCTGTTGAATTAAAGAGATTCTATGTTTGTAATCCAACATACCAGTGTAGATTTATTCATTGCTAGAGACTCAAAGCACCTTTGTACGTCACTCTGGACAAGGGCAACTGCTAAGTGTCGCAAATGTAAATGTAAATCTATCTTTCTATCTGTCTGTTTGTCAATATAGTTTTTATTGCTTTTGTCTCATTAACTTGAGGAAAAATGCTAGTGAGGGACCAACTGTATATTGCTGATATGTTAACAGGAGATAACTTGTCTCATGGACATTCCACAACCTTGAGTGCAAAAATTATTCGTTTATGAATAAATCACTAATTGTAATTATTGACAACATAAAAAAATTGTGCTGCCTTTGTAATGTATTACATTTATAGAATGTAATTCTTCTGCTTCATAAGACTGTAACACTAGGTTTATATGTCCTCAGATTGCTTCAAGGTGCTCTGGTGCCAAAGAGAACTGTTTAAATGTATTTAATTGTGCATTGATTCCCCAGGTCAAGGTATTCCAGCTCACACTATTCCAAACGACCTTCATGACGGTAGAAGATAGAGGGAAGTATGGTAATAAAAAAAAAAAAAAGGGGGGGGGGGGGGGGTAGTCTATTCAAATGTATGATTAGCCACAGGCTCTTGGCTCTACCTCTTCCAGGCGATCGATTGGGAAAGTGCTTAGAGCTGATTAACTAGGTTTCAGGATTTGAAAGATGGCAAAGAAGCAAACAAGTGTTTTTAACAAATGAGTTTCAGGAAAAAGTCCAATATTCACACTTTACAATAATGACCGGGTTACTTTGAAAAAACGAGCTGTTGATAACAAACAGGTTTTCTTACATAAAATGATCACTTAATGATATGGTGATTGTGCAAATTTTATTTCTTCAGACAAGAACATTTTCTGAGCCACCAAACAAAGTAATGTGCCTCTTGGGTTCTTGATGGAAAATGGAAAAAATGGAAAAGGGCAAACCTCAATTACTGAGTTATGGGTTATGTCAGCATTGTAATGGGGCAAATCAGCAATACTGCTAAAATTATCTATCTAATCAGATTAATAGAATGGTGTGTAGATGAGACACCATTCTATGGTTGATAGACAGCTGTCTGTAGACTAATGATGACTATTTTAGTTTAGTTACCCAATAAAAATCTTTCAAATTTATTTTAATTAAAAAAAAAAGAAAAGAAAAAAAACGAGATGTACATAAGTTTACACAGCCTTTGCTCTGCTCAATACTTTGTTGAAGCCCTTTGGCACTAATTACAGCCTCAAGTCTTTTTAAATATGATGGTAAAATCTTGACACACCTATTTTTGGGCAGTTTCCATCATTCCTCTCAAACTCCATCAGGTTGGGTGGGGAGTGTCAGTTCACAGTCATTTTTAGATCTCTTCAGAGATGGTCAGTCGGGTTAAAGGATAGGATGTGGCTGGGCCACTCAAAGACATTAAAAGTTGTAATGTGGCCACTCCTTTGTTATCTTGGCTGTGTGCTTAGGGTCATTGTCCTGTTGAAAGATGAACCGTCACTTAATCTGAGATCCAGATTGCTCTGGAGCAGGTTTTTAATCAAAGATTTCTCTGTTCTCTGTGCTGTATTTATCTTTTCGTCCTGACTAGTCTCTCAGTTTCTGCCGCTAAAAAACATCCCACAGCGTTATGCTTCTACCAGCATGCTTCACTTTAGGGATTGGCCAGGTAATGAGTGGTGCCTGGTTTTCTCCAGACATGATGCTTGGCATTTAGACCAAAGAGTTCAAGCTCATCGTCCGAGAGACCTTCAGGTGCTTATTGGCAAACTCAGGTAGGCTGTCATGTGCCTTGTACTGAGGACTGGCTTCTGTCTGGCCACATACAGGCCTGATTGTTAAATATTAAAGTGCTTCAAGATCTGTGCCTTTATACAATCTTGTCTTAGATTTATACAGACAACTCATTGGACTTCATGGCTTGGTTAGTGGTCTGAAATGCGCTGTTAACCGTGAGACCTTATATAGACAGGTCCAAATCATGTCCAATCAACTGAATTTACCACAGGTGGATTCCAATCAAGTTGTAGAAATGGTTGGGTGATCAGTGGAAACAGAATGCCTAAGCTCAATTTTGAGGGTCATGGCAAAAGCTGTGAATACTTATGTATATGTTTTTTTTTTTTTTTTTTTTTTTTTATAGATTTGCAAAGATTTTTCAAAAATTTTAATTTATGAATTTAATTAATTTTGTAATAAGGCTGTAACATAGCATGTTAATATGGAAAAAGTGAATACTGTGAATACTTTCCAGATGCGCTGTTCTTTAAAATAATGCCACTACACACAGTGATAGGAACAGAGCTTGTAATGTTTGATTAAACTAAAATTAAATTGAGAATATTTACCATTACTATCAAACTCAACTGAAAAGCAAAATTAAACATACATAAAGTGCTTTAGAGAAATTATATAAACCTCAAACTATTATTAAAAAACTATTCTGTGGCTTGTTTACCCGATAACAGGCATTAATGCACAACAAGCTTAGCCTAAATTGGCTTTACTACTCAACATAACATGCAGCTCTTCATGGCAGGTCAGATTGCCTATGTGAAACAGCAGCACTATTATTCTAAAAGGCAGAGTGAATTAGACTTAGCTTACAACCTGAACAGCAAATACAGATCCTGACCCAGTGCAGTGCCACTGTCTCAAC
Organism: Silurus asotus; assembly: GCA_024362625.1. Classification (NCBI taxonomy): domain Eukaryota; kingdom Metazoa; phylum Chordata; class Actinopteri; order Siluriformes; family Siluridae; genus Silurus; species Silurus asotus. The sequence continues at coordinate 2,985,770 of MU551695.1, read as the reverse complement.
ATTATTTGATCATACATGAGCAAAGAACACATCTAGACAGACAGACAGACATACAGACAGACAGACAGACAGACAGATAGATAGATAGATAGATAGATAGATAGATAGATAGATAGATAGATAGATAGATAGATAGATAGATGTAAATATAGGTATATGGTTCCTCTCCAAAATATTAACAAACTTGGAGGCACACAAGTATATAGCATGTCTTTAGATGCAGCAATTTTCCCTTCACTATGGAACCCAAACATGTTCCAGCTATAAAGCTCTGACCTCAAACCTACTGAACATCTGTGGGATAAATTGGAATGCGGACCCCCCAGACCTCCTCACCCTACATCAGTACCTGACTTTACTGACACCCGTGAAAATTAATGAAAGCAAATCTCCACAACCATTAGCACATATGAATCTTAAGTTCAGGTGTCCTGACACGTTTATCCAGATATATAGATCTGAACTGAAAGAAGGAAAGAAGAAAAAGAAACATACATTGAAACTATTAACACATTAAAACAGGAAAGCAAAAAAAAAAAAAAAAAAAAAAAAAAAAAACACTGGGCTGTTGATGCTTCAGCACTGTAAGGTTACTGGATAGAGGAAGAAAGCAGGGCTACTATTTTTAATCTGAAATTAATTAGCAGGATTTTATTTGGCAGCTGAGGAAAGCATGTGCTCATTAACTTTGAGGGGAATTATGTTACGCCAAGCACTTTGATCACCAGAGACTACCATTAGGAGAACAAAGTAGAGCGTGCACTTCATTTCTTTTTCATTCCGGCCCTCTCACACTTTTAAATGACACTCACCTGTTTACACTTATAACACTCCAATGTGGGGAGAAATAGCCACAGATCTTGCGTATACACTCAAGAAAATTAAGGGAAATCGCTCTCAGAAAGCTTAGTAAAAGACAGAAGCGGAGCACACAATTAGCTACCTTGTTAGGTTTATGCATATACAGTATAAAAAAGTATACTACATATAATTCAGTTCACACACACACACACACACACACACACACACACACACACACACACACACACATTTTTACACTGGAAAATAAATTAAGAATAAAAAAAAAAGTGACTTGTTTGCAGGAGAAGTATGGTTTTCATGCAAATCCTGTTAATACAGAAAAACTCCATAAACTAGAGCTCATGAGGTTCTTAAAAAATTACACATGAAACATTATTAATTACTGCAAACTTACATACAAATTATAGCATAAACTTTGAGTTTAATTCAGTTTATTCAGATCTGTTTAGCTGTCAGGGAACCACCAGCCACGCCTCTCTCCTACACTCAGCACACTCGCACAGCCTCGCCCTTCTACTAATCACCTTCACCTGTATCCAATCCACTCTCCCCTTTATAAGGAGCCCAATTCCACTTGTTTACAGTCCGATCCACGGTTCACGCCGGCGATCATCCCTGGACTACCCACATTACTCTACCGAGTCGCCGGTTTGTGTGTTTTCCTAAAGTGTCTCTGCCTTGTGTATTCAAATTAATAAAGTGTCTAACCATACTCTGGTTTCTGACTCTTGGTCCACACGTGACATTAGCAAAATGTAGGGTTTGTTTGTTTGTTTGTTTTGTTTGCATGTATGTATGTTTCGCCAGACAATTTAATCTTGATCCTGCCTACAAAAACAAAGACGAATTTAATAAAGATTAAAAACTATTTACAAGCAAAAACAAATAGTGGACTTTGTTTATTGAATCATCATTGTTTTGGTAATTAATTTAATTATGAGATTATATTCAACAATATATTTTTCAATGGATATCTATTAAATGAATTAAATGATTTGCTGACAGTTAGAGAGCCATTAAGGGATTAGTGTTTTTTTTATTTATTATATTATCTATTCATTCTATTTTTATTCATTACTGTGTGTATGTGTGTGTATGTGTGTGTGTGTGTGTGTGTGTGTGTGTGTGTGTGTGTGTGTTTGTGTGTGTCAGGTCAATATGTTGAATGTTTTATGGCTTTTTTATATCACTGTTTAAAGACCTACACATGTACTATGTGTACACTTTGTTAACTTGGTATCCCTCAGCTTATTATGATTACATGCTCAGATCTTGTATTATTTATGATTGTTATTACAACTGGTTTGAAATCTGAAACCTGCCATAAACGATTAACTTCGCCGTAATTGCTGCTTCGAGCTCACAAAGATTTTCCGCCTTGCGATTACAAATCTAGCTGTTTGCCGGATAACGTATGCTAATTACATGCACAAATTGTCTACGCAAGCAGGATTTTCTCTGTCTTTCGGCATCGATGTGGCCGACATCCTGATAAGGTGCCAGCAGCTTGGATTCTTCAAATCTTACCGCTAGAAAGAGGAGCTTCAAAATTGCCTTTTAAAGCCTCTTAAGATTGATTTGATGGAAAGAGATTTTGAATTACACGTGTTAATTCCTTTATCTCATTCTAATGTGGGGAGTTCCAAATAGACAAACATATTTGGTGAACATAAATCTGTCCCTTCATTAGAACTAGGCGACCCAATGTTGTTCCAGCAGGACAATGCCCCTGTGCACAAACAAGCAGTGAAAGACATGTGTTACATGGGTTGAACTGTAAAATGTTGAGTTCGCTGCTCTGAGGCTCTGACCTCAACCCTACTAAACACCTTTGGGATGAATTGTAATGCTGACTTCACCCCAGGGTTCCTCACCCTAAATCAGTACCAGCCTTTACTAACACCCTTGTGGCTGAAAGAGCACAAATCTCCACACTTAAAAATCTATCAGAGCATCTTCTCAGAAGGTTGGAGGCTATTATAAGAACAAATAGAGACTGTGGAATAGGATGCTGAAAAATAAGATGTTAGCATGTAAGCTATAAACAAAAGCAATGCTTATCAAGCAAGTTGGATTTATGCATGTGCATGTAGCAGGAGTAAGGTATGAAGAACAAGGTTACTATGTGTTTATATTGTTTAAATGTATGAAAATATGCATTATTACATCATTCTTGGTCATGGTCTTGCAAAGAAGAATTTCTGTTTTTTTAACACAAAGCCTGAGAAAAGCCTTTTCCCACATTTTGTTTCAATATTACCCTATTCATTAACATTTTATATTATTATTACTTGCAACCTTGCCTGAAAGCTTTAGATTCATAGCTTTAAAGCTCGAAATAAAAGCAAAAACCTGTCATGCTCTTGCAATTTTGTTTTAGTCTGAAGATTTTTTGGCGAAAAAAAACAAAAACCAGATCATTTATTCCTAATATGTATTTGTATCCATTTACAACACAATATCTGTTCAATCTAAGTAATGTATTCATATTTGGCTTCATCCCTACGATACAGCAATCCAATCTATACGCTGAGCTACAGCCTTTGTCCTGAACACACTTTAAACTCCATTTCTTTTAACATCTTAATCTATAAAACGGCTTTATGTCTCATTCAAGCTGCTTTTTGTTAACACCAACCTCCCTTTACAATCAGGCCATATGTTTAGAAGCTGCTGAAAGGGATTTGTGCAACGCCAAGCCATTATTCGTGCCTTCTAGAAAAGACGCAATCGATCGGCTGCTCATCACCCGGGCTTAGACACTCTCGGTGTGCTCAGCAAATTTCCAGAAGCAAAACATCTGTGATGCTAGAACTACACAGGACAATTCAGGGTCAAGCTTCAAAATGTCTATTGCTGAATAACGGTCTTTCACATAAGCACATTCACACAAGCAAATGTATGCAATTATTGTTCTGGTTCAATGCAGACTGCTGCCTAAAGCACATTTCCTACAAAAGCTGTAGAATAGAACAATGCATGAGCACACATTGATTAATGAAGTGGTAAGGCTTATTGGGATAGTACAGCATGGTAAAAACATATTTATTTTTTTTTACTTTTTCATAGATGTACACGGATTTACTAAATAATTGAAAACACAGAAAAAGGATACTGTGTGGAGTAAGGTTTATCCTGAAGTGAATTCCAAAACAACTGGCTTTATTTTGTATTTTACTTTTCAGTGATTATTTTGACATGCAAACACACATATACACGGCTCAGCTTTGCTCTTCTCTCTCGCTCTCTTTCTCTCTCTCTCTCTCTCTCTCTTTCTCTCTCTCTCTCTCTCTCTCTCTCTCTCTTGCACACGCGTCCCTTTTATTCTTTCAATGCTCACTGCAAGATAATATACTCGTTAATACAAACCAGGTAAAGGTGTGTGATCATTACCGCTGTCCAGCACCTCTATTCACAAATCAACGCTCAGCCCTCAGCCATGCACTCTCTGTCACAATATCCACAATATCACATTGTGTGTGCCTTTCCTACATATAGGGGTTTCAGCTTAGATTTTTCACTTATACAGTAGTTCTTTACATCTATTTTGGCTAAAATTAGCTTTCTGAATAGGTTCTTGATGCAGAACCTCCAAGATGAAGGTTAAGAACTCTTAAGAGTCTGGAAAGTAACTGCAATGTCTTCAAGATTTATAGCCGAATCCTATAGTTAAATTCAATGTAATTATTTTTACAAAAGAGCTTGTCACAAAGCAGCTTTTGATATATATTTTAAATTCTAAAAACATGCCAGTGGTGACAGTGGCAAGCCAAACTCCCTGTGACAACATGAGGAGGAGGCTTTGAGGCAAACCAGACAGACAAAGGAAAGCCATCCTCCTCTGGGTGACATTGGATAATGGTATAAATCATTACTCTTCTATAACATTTTACTGTGTAGCACTAAAAAAGTAAAAAGTGAGTTATAATTGTGTCAGTCTCAGTCTAACGTATTGTGTTATTATTGTACTTTGTTTATTGTGATTTTTTTAAGAGGTCCAATGTTCGGGAGAATTAAACTTTAAATTGCTTATATTATTAAACTATAGTTCTTATTGATCAATGCTTTTAATACTTAATTTAATATATAAATTAATTATTTTGTACCTTTTTATGTAAAATGAGTATGTTTATCTTGGTAATGAGTATCTTTTACTGCAGTAATTAGCTATGATATATGATTACATTAATAATGATGGGTAAACAATACGAAATGAATAATATAAATATAAATAAACAGTACACGGTAAGGTGATTATATAAAATGAGTAAAATGAAGAATGTATACAGTGTTTATGAAGAGGTTATATACATGTTATAAATTTTATAAATTATGATCAAATGACAAAGTACTACTTGGCTAATAAAACATTTTCATTGTATTATTTGGAAATGTTTTATAATGTTTAAGCAATAAGATCCCAATTAGAAAGTAAATAATCAAATAAGTCCTTAGGGAACAACAGGACACTGTATTATAGGAGTGAACTGAACAAAAATAAGCAAAGAAAGTTCAAGTATTGGAATGCCTAGAACATTACATTTCTGTTCTATATAAGGTTGTCAAAATTGCTAGATACTACATGCACCACTTACCAAAGCCCAACCCAAAAAACAATTAAAAATAAAATCTGTTCTTAACCTCTAAAGTAAAGATTATTGAGAGAAAACATTTGTATGCTACAGTAAACATATCTAATGTCTACCTGTAAATTAATTTTCATATGACACTAACAAGTCAGGATGCACACATGCTCTCAAGGTTCAGACTGGTTGGTCGCCACGTCTGAAATCTATCAAATGGGCCAACAGTGGGACCTCCAACCAAGCAACAGGAAGCAGCACAGTCAAACTACTACACCAGATGGTACAGACTGACTAATCAGTGCCAAGCAATCTGTGGCCGTTAGGGTAGGTGTGCCAGCTTTTCATTTAGGAGCAGTATGTAATAATCAGAGAGCCATAGGTACGGAAAAGACAGTCAATTATGTTGTTCTAGGACAACATGACCTCACGATTGCAAACTTGCAATTATCATACAATTAAAAGCAGTCAGAAATTTGTGTATAAATCATATTTCCTTAGTCATTTGTAGCAATGTTTTTAATAATGCTATTGCATCAGTTCAAGGATTATAGAGCTGGTATATAAAGCACATAGATTATAGAGCTGTTAGTTATAGAGCACATGTTTTACACTGGATGCCCTTCCTTACGCAACCCTTGCCGTTTATCCGGGCTTGGGACCGGCACATAGATCATAGAACTTGGCTGATGGTGTATTATTGATGGTGTATTATTGATGGTGTATTATTGTATTATTATAAATTTTTTGTATTTTTGTTTTTAATAATATTGTTTGTTTTAAATTAAACAATAAATAACAATAAAATTGTTAATTGTATTGCAATTGTAATTGGACCGGCACTAAGAGTTCACTGGCTTGTGCAACCCTAACCCAGTTCCAAGCCCGGATAAATAAGGAGGGTTGTGTAAGGAAGGGCATCCAGCGAAAAACATGTGCCAAATCAAATATGTGGCTCACGAAAGAGAAATTAATACCGGATCAGTCGAGGCCTGGGTTACCATTGACCGTCACAGGTATTGTTAGCCAAATCGTAAGTGGAAATTGGGTTACTGTTGGCCGAAGAGGAGAGGAGGAAGACGTCTACAGAGACAGCAGGAAAAGGAGAAGTGGAGGAGAGTGGAGGTTTGGGTTGGTACTTCAAATTATGATACTATGACTGGTAAAGGGAGAGAGTTAGCTGATATGATCGAGAGGAGAAAGGTAGATATGTTGTGTGTTCAGGAGATAAGGTGGAAAGGAAGTAAAGCCAGAAACATTGGAGGTGGGTTTAACTGTTTTATCATGGCATGGATAGAAAGTGAAATGGTGTAGGTGTGATTCTGAAGGAAGAGTACAGTAAGAGTGTAGTGGAGGTTAAGAGAGTTTCTGATAGGGTGATGATCGTGAAGCTGGAAGTTGAAGGGGCGATGATAAATGTCATCAGTGCTTATGCTCCACAAGTGGGTTGTGAGATAGTGGAAAAGGAACAATTCTGGAGTGAGTTAGATAAAGTGGTGGAAGGTTTTCCTGGGAAAGATTGGAAGATTGGTGATTGGGGCAGATTTTAATGGGCATGTAGGTGAAGGGAACAGAGGGGATGAGAAGGTGATGGGTAGGTATAGCTTTAGGGAGAGGTATGTGGAAAGGCAGATAGTGGTAGATTTTGCTAAATGGATGGAAATGGCAGTGGTGAACACTTATTTAAAGAAGAGGATTATAGGGTATAAGAGTGAAGAAAGGTGCACACAGGTGGACTATATTCTACAGTATGTAGGAAATGCAACCTGAAGGAGATTGGAGACTGTGAGGTGTTTGCAGGGGACAGTGTAGCTAGACAGCATTGGATGGTGGTCTGTAGGATGTCTTTGGAGCTGAAGAAGAAGATGAGGAGAGTGAAGACAAAAAGAAGAATACGATGGTTGAAACTGAAGGAGGAAGACTGTAGTGTGAGGTTCAGGGAAGAGGTCAGACAGGGGCTCTGTGGTGGCTAAAAGGTGCTGGATGATTGGGCACCTACTGCAGAAGTGATAAGGGGGACAGCTAGAAAGGTACTTTGTGTGACATCTGGAAACAGAAAGAAAGACAAAGAGATGTGGTGGTGGAATAAGGAAGTGCAATAGAGCAAAGAAAGAAAGAGGTTGTCAAAACAGAATTGGAATCGACAGAGTAATGTAAAGAGTTGGCAGGAGTACAAGGTGATGTGGAAGCAGGTGAAGCAGGATGTGGCAAAAGCCAAGGAAAATGCATATGAGGAGCTGTATGAGAAGTTAAACACTAAGGAGGGAGAAGAGGATTTGTACCGATTGGCCAGACAGAGGGACCAGGCTGGGAAGAATGTGCTGCAAGATAGAGCAATAAAGGATGGAGATGGAAATGTGTTGACTGAGTGTGTTGAGATGATGGAGGGAGTATGTTAAGCAGCTGATGAATGAGGAAAATGAGAGAGAGAGAAGGTTGGATGGTGTGGAGATGGTGAAGCAAAAAGTGGATAGGATTAGTAAGTAGGAAGTGAGAGCAGTGATTAGGACGATGAAAAGTGTAAAAGTCGGGAGGACCAGATGACATACCGGTAGAAGCATGGAGATGTTTAGGAGAGATGGCAGTGAAGTTTCTAACAAGATTGTTTAACAGAGAAAGTTATGGGAAAGAGTAGTGGAAGCCAGGCTGAGAGAAGAGGTGACCATCTGTAAGCAACAGTATGAAAAACTCAGGTGTGTCAGATAAGTATGTAAGAGTGGTGCAGGACATGTTTGAGGGCAGTGTGTAAGCAGTAAAATGTGCAGTAGGAACGACAGACTGGTTTAATGTAGAGGATAGACAGCATCAAGGATTGGCTCTGAGACCTTTCCTGTTTGCAGTGGTGATGGACAGGTGACAGAGGGGTGGAGATATGCGCTGGAGAGAAGGGAAATGAAAGTCAGTAGGAGTAAGACAGAGTACATGTGTGTGAATGAGAGGAAGGGGCAGTGGAGGGGTACGGTTGCAGGGAGAAGAGGTGGAGAAGATAGCAGGAGTGATTTGTGATCGAAGAGTGTCTGCAAGAGTGAAAGGGAAAGTTTATAGGACTGTGGTGAGACCTGTGATGTTGTATGGTTGAGTGGCTTTGAGTAAAAGACAGGAGGTGGAGCTGAAGATGGCAGAGCTGAAGATGTTAAGGTTTTTGTTAGGAGTGACAAGGATGGACAGGATTAAAAATGAGTTTACTAGAGGTATAATTTGAGACAAGGTGAGGGAGGTGAGATTAAGATGGTTTGGACATGTGCAGAGGAGGGACATGGGGTATATCGGTAGGAGAATGCTGATGATAGAGCCACCAGGAAGGAGGAAAAGAGGAAAGCCAAGGAGGCAGTTTATGGATGTGGTGAGGGTAAACATGCAGGTAATTGGGTTGAAAGAGGCAGATGTAGAGGACAGGGGGGTGTAGAGACAGATGATTAGCTGTGGCGACCCCTAATGGGAGAAGCCGAAAGAAGAAGAAAATTGTAATAGAATAAAGCAGCGGTGTTGTGACAGCTAGTATAGACATGACAGAGAACATAGAATTTGGGGATTCTAAACCTTGGTGGATACCAAAACAATCTTGTTAATGCAACTTGTGTTTATTACATGAAATTAGACATCTGGATCTGGAAGGCTACAGTATAGTTAAGATAACATATCAGCGAGCTAAGCTAAACAGGTTTTAGCTTACTTAATTTTATTAGTTACTAATATACTCATCTAGCTACCACATTCATATAATTTATCATAAACCCAACCGTATATAACTTGTTTTAGCATTTGATACCTACCCGAGGCACTACATTTTTATTTGTTTTTAGCTCTAACTATATTTGACCTGTAGATATAGCATATTTGCTAGAATACATTGCCAATCACAACTTCAATATTTTTTGGTATATATATTCTATAATATATTATATATAAAATCTATAATTATACACTTGATTATGTGGTACAGTGAACAAATCGCACTGAAACAAATCTTTTGACAGATTTATCACAATCATTACCCTGGTGGTCTAGTGGTTAGGATGCGGAACCTACCCCAGGCATTAGGGTTGCACAAGCCAGTGCACTCTTAGTGCCAGTCCCAAGCCTGGATAAATAGGGAGAGTTGCGTTAGGAAGGGCATCCAGTTTAAAAACGTGCCAAATGGAACCTGCTGATCATGAATACGGATGATCCGCTGTGGCAACCCCTAATGGGAGAAGCCTAAGAAAGTTATTACTGTGTAAAAACATGGTCAAGTGGTTGTTAAGGTACATTGTTCCCCCTGAGTAAAAGTGTGAATACCCTGTTTAAATGTAACTCCAATCAAATATTTCTGAAAGTATTTTCTTTTGAATGTATTTAGGTGCCAAAATTAAAAGTACGAGACACACACAGTAAAACAAACCTTACTTAACATGTTTGTAAGAGTCGTGGAGTTATGCTTATAAGCTTGCATATGAACTGTTGTGTAGTAAAAGTACAGATACTGGTAAATGTACATAAATACTGTCATGAAGTAAAAAAAATAAAAACTTCCTTACTGTTCACCACTGCTTAGAAGCAAGATATCAATTAATACCATTAAATCAATAGATTACTTTTTATACTGGACAAAAAGCAATAAAAATATTGTTAGTTCCATAACTAAATTTAAATTATAGATCAAATTATTCCATCATTCCTTTTTTTGGCTCAATAAGGCTAAACTGTAGCAGATGCTTGATTCATTTTTTAAATTCTACTTATTTCAAACTGACTGAATTACTAATGTATTTATATTTCTGCTAAAAGGTCTGCTGTGAGATGTGTAAATGTACAGCTACTATGTTATTTATAACAACAAAAGGAAACCGTTCATTTTTTTTTCAGGAGAGGAAGTTCAATCCTAGTTCTGTTTCCTTTTTACTGTGTATCCCTTACTTTCCTTAATGATAGCCTGGATTTTATTGTCATGTCAAGAATTTCCAGTCATTTACTATAACTGAAGATAAGGTATAGTAAAACATGCACATGCATTATAAAAATGTACATAAAATGGTCTTAGATTGCATTCTGATTTGGTTACTACTTTCACGGACATTTCCTTTTTTAATGTATTTTACTTACTGCATGCCTGCTCTTTGTGTTTCTGCATGAAATACTTCTTTACATTCTGGAGCTTGGCTGTAGGCGGTTGATCTTGTACTTGTACTTCTGTGTCTGTGACTTGTGCATGTTGAGTTCAGCTGCCTGAAAACAAAACGAACAGACAAACAAACCAATAATGATGAACATCATCACTTGTAACTTTTTTCTCCAAAAGTATTTACTAAATAAGTAGGTGAGCACTATATTTAGATATTGTAGTAAAAAAAAAAAAATTGGTAATACCCAAAGTAAGAGTTCCCATTGGGTTTTTTTTTAAGGGGAAGTACAGCTAGTGCTAGTGTAATGCCATGTGGAAAATATAATTCATTGAGAATCATTTAATTGATTTTCCACTGCTTATTTGAGTGGGCATTGCTCATCATTTTTATGTCTCTCTTTCTCATAACCCCTTACTGTAAAGTAAGTTTTTTTTAAGCCTACCATCTCCATCAGAACTCAATTTAAACAGTAGTAGTGAAATTAGCAAAAGGTAAAATTCAGAAGGAAGAATAATGGAAAGAAAAAATAGAAAATGTGTGTTTATATACACCCAACAATGTTTAAAGATTGAGACAAAGAAAGGACAAGAAGGAAAAAAGCAAAAAAAAAGGTCCCAAATGTGCAGCCTAGCCGACGGGGCCTGTCAGCCATCTGCAGAATTGAATAGGTTTCTGTGATGCTAAGCACCTCTTCTGCCGATTAAAGGAAAAAAGTCGAAGTAATTCAGCGAGTCCCATTTAACAGGTTTATTTAGGAGCCTCAGCATTCAGCTGGTAAATAAAAAGACTTGCGCTCCTAATGGAGCTCAGAGCAGGAGTGCTGATGTAAGATCAGATTTAGTCATGGCCATAAAAAATCTAGCCGCAAAGTGTAGAGCTGAGACTGCAGCAGCACTTTTGAATGGGACTGAATGAGACTCCTGGGCTCATTTTCAGAATGGAAATTTGCTGATCCGGAATCAGTCTGAACAATTACACAACCGAGGGGGAAAGTTGATCCATGAGCAGAGGAGTAAAGTTAAGGCATGAGAAGTCTGACCTTAAGTGAGTAAACTGTTCCAGCATATCATACATGCCTGATCATATTATATATACATGGTATACATAAAAGGTAAAAAAAAAAAATTGAACAGATTGGAATAAGACTTTATGTTTAGCATTTGGGCATTGCATTATATAATCAGCAACTGACTCAGAGGAACCCTTTCCCACTTCAAACTTTTTATTTATTTAATTATTATTATTATTTTTTTTACATGCAAGAAGAAATGGCACTTGATTGAGTTTACCTGCTGAATTAATACAACTGAACAAGATACTAGTTACTACCTAGCATTTTTTTAAGTACCTAATGAGCCTAATCTAAATTCATATAATTTCTGGTTCTGCCACGACCAGCACAACACATGACACATTTTTCTCTCATCAAGAGCAGCAAACAACCCACATTCAGGTCACTGTCATACCAGCTTCTAAAATCTCCAAACTGTTTTATGTATCTTAGGTGGCAATTATATATAGCTTTTATATATAATTATATAAAATTGTATATAGTTTATATAATAATGACTTATAACTTATAAATAATGACTTTGCTAGTAAAAAAATAAACTGTCACTTTTACCCATAATAAATCCCTTGTTGTGTTGGTAGTATCTTTTAGACCACTGTTTTGCCACATGATGATATTTCAATTAGTTGAAATTAATTTCTCTGTAAATTAGCAGAATGTTTCTATAGACTTCTGAATTCATTCTACAGAATGAGTGATTTATAGTACATTATCAATAAATATCATTGACTATGTTCCAGAAGCAGCCATGCAAGCTCAAGCCATGAAACATCCTCCAGTGCAATTGACATGAGCTTATAGGTCCTGAGCATACTTTACCTCAAATGGTGGATTGTGACACCTTTGCCTTGTGGAGGTTGGCAATGCCATTTACTGTGTCAACAGCTTCTGTTAACAACTTTTTTTTTTTTTTTTTTGCTGAACTAGTCATTGTCTGCCTTTTAATACACCAGTTGCTTATTTCTTTTTCAAAATATTCCAAATTGTTGTCTTTGCTATGCCCATTGCATTTCCAATGTCTCTGAATGATTTACTTTCTCAACAGCCTTAAATGGCTCAGTTTTCGACCAAAGATGGCTCCTTTGTCTTCATGTTGGTTTATCCTATACAAAATATATTAATAAATAAGTAAAACAAAGCAGTCTTCAGAGGTAAAACCCAGGGATAAAAACAAAAGTATACTTTCAAAATTATAAATTATTTAAACAGTTAATTTATCAGTGCACTCCTGAGCAAAAAAATAAATAAATAAAAAAATAAAATAAAAAAACACCTGTTTCAGTAGATTTAAACTAAAGGTGTCAAAATCCAATTTGTAAAAAAAAACTGTGACATAGTATTTTATTCAAAACTCATATATCTTCAGGAATAGCAAAAACACTAGAACTGACTGGATATAAAAGTTTTTGGCCAATGAATAATATAGCCACAAGTCAATCATGCCCAGTTTGCCACTTGACATTAAAACTCCTTATTTTATGTTCTTGTGCTTCTTTTTTTCTTCAGGGGACTTGCCATTATAAACTGGAATGGTCCCAGGCAAGTATCACCTAGAAATTATTTAGATGGTTTTTGAGTCTTCTCCATCTCAATGCAAACTATCTGATGTGCCATTGTTTGTTGTGTAGAAACGGGGATGCTCAAGTATGTGACATGTGACTATCATGAAAAATAATCTCCACAGATTTGGCTTACACATGGGTAATACTAATTAATGTTGATGTAGAAAGAGTAGAGGGAATGTTCAAGCAGCAGCTTCAGAATCCTGAAAGTATTTTGTTAGCGCCTGTGGCATCCAATTCATCACACTTGGTTATGAATTATCAGCAAATTAAACTTGAAGCAAGTTCACCTTTGGGGACTGATATGTTCAGGAAAGTTAAGTTTCATATAAAGTGCACACAGTGTGGAAAATTTTAAATATTACTAATTAAAAAATTACCCTGAATCCGGTAAAATACAATTTCTTTTTTTTCTACTTTCCAAACTAGTTTCACATGTTTACATCTTAATTGCAACACCTTGTATATGATAAATATAAACTTTTTTTATATACTGTATATTTTCTGGTACTATCGAAATATTGTTGTCAATTACTTTTGCCGTTGCTCACCCTAAATGCTAATTCACTGGCAAGCTTCATCGTAAATACAAGTAGTCATAATCGCTTTGATCGATGTAATAGGCTCTACATTTAACTTAGAGAATTTACATAGTGTTTAATATTTATAACATATTTACATATTTATAATATTTTTAACAACAAAAAAAAAAAAAAACACAAAAAAAACCCAGCTGAAACCAAGTAAGCTGCAAACCCTCAACTACAGCCAAGAAAATCTGAAATTTGGTCAATATTTATTTGCCTGTGTTATGCTTGTTCAAATCTCTAATATCTATTTAAATGTCCAGAATCAATGTGTTCCATTTCACAGTATCAATACACATTTTCCTTCAGGCCTATCGACATTGTGGTTCTCTATCGGTTTTTGATATGCTTTTTTTTTATTAACTGATATTCAGCACCTTCATTCTCCTAACACAGTTCTGTTCAAGTAACATTTTGCCAAAAGCAGATTAGAGATCTCATCGTTGTTGCATCCAAGGCTTTTTTTCTAAATGATGAAGGAATTAGGGCATCTAAAGCACGTAAAAAGCTACAGGCGAGACTGAAAATCCCAGACGATGTTAGTGCTAGCCATTTGTGACCGGGCAAAAGAGCTCTTAATTAGGCTGAGGGGTAACTAATTATTCATACCCATGATGGAGAAAGTGAGGGGTGAGGAGCACAGAGAAGGGGGGAAGTGGGAATATGATTTATGATCGGATAAAAGCTCTCAACGGCGCATGGCATTTTGGGGGTGGAGGGAGTGTGTGAGGGGTAGTGTGGCTCAGAGTGGCTGTCCTTTCCTAAGTGAAAAAGTAAATCATGAAGTAGAGAGAGACAAAGAAAAAGCGAGTGTAAGAAAAAGATTCGGGAGTACCTTGAGCTGTCTGGTCTTTTTCTTCAGTGTTTGCTGGTGGACGTAAAGTTGTTCAGCTGCCTCTGGACCTGGCTAACAAGCTAATTTGTGCTTGAATTCAACATTGAGCTTCTCCTTCCTCTACACACACACATGTACAGCACCCAGAGTTAAATAATTTTCACTTAATAAGGTAAAGATCAAAATTAAACACTCCCCAGCTCCATCAGATGGATATTAAAACCCTAATTCCAGCTATGATCATTCTTCCATTAAGTATGCTCGAGAGTATGGTCTGTGCAAACATACTTCATTAAACTGAAACCATCGGAGGACTGCTAGTGAAGTAGACAGCCTGGCATAGCTTTATAATTCTTTAACCAGAAAAAATATTCTGTTCCAACAGGGCAGGTACTGATGTAGGGTAAGGAGGCCTGGGGTACAGTCAGCATTTCAATTCATCCCAAAGGTGTTTATTAGGGTTTGGGTCAAATTAATATAGCAGGCCACTTAAGGTCTTCAACTCTATCTCATGTAAAGCATACTATATCTTTATGGAGCTTGTTTTGTGCACAGGGGCATTGTCATGTCGGAACAAATATAGGTCTCCTAGTTCATGTGAACGGAAAAGTTAATGCTACAGATTCAAAGATATCCTACAATATATAATTGTGTGCCTCCAGCTTTGTGACCAGTACTTTTGGGGAAGAACCACATATGGCTGAACAAGTCAGGTTTTTTCAATACTTTTCTCCATATAGTGTATGAGTCATTCACTACATTATTATTGTAAATGGCAGCTTGGAAAGTCATAATTTATGGTAAAGTGATCAGACTCTCCTCTTGTTGTTAATTATTTTCCCCAAGCACAAGCTAGCACATGAAAATGTCTGTTTCCAAGTAGCAAGTATTCTGTTTGCATCTTCATATCTCCACTGCTAAAGTAACAGTGTGAAGCTATTCTTATACCTACAGTTCCTAGCTGGAAGGGAACACTCCTAATCTTTATCCGAAGCTTCTTTTTTTTCCTAGAGTTAGTTTGTTAAACATTTTAGATGCTTAGGAACATCTAAGAACAATTACAGCATAATAATAGAAAGCTGTGGGCTAATATGGTCTAGTTCTGTTCTCCAGAGGACACTATTTAGGTTGAATCCCAAATAGCGATGTGCTTTCATCTATAATTAATGTATTATATGTTCACTAGAGAGTATGTAGAATTAAATTTACATTACGCAGACAATCACAGTATGGGGAAAAAAATCATATACCACTTGTCAGTGCACAAAAGAAATGCAGAAATAAGGGAGAAACAAACAAAGAGACAGGAAAAAAAAATATTTACAGTAATGAAAAAAAGAATATACTATTATAATACTGTGCATATGTACTTTTGATGTTTGGCCAAGAAATTAAGGAAAGAGGGAGTTGGAGAATGTAAAAAGCGACGGAAAGGAAGGATGGAACGAACGAATGAAGGAATGTACTTTTGGGTCTGAAAAAGAGTTTGTCAGCTGTATGATTTGGGATTGACCGGATAAGTGACAGAAGTTGGTGCTGGTAATTGTCTTATCACCTGACAGTGCCACTAATGTAGGGAAGATTTTGACCCTCAAATATCGACAAGCATAGCTTAGCCAAAGTACCGGTCAATTGTGAGCACTTGTCAATACTAAGGACATTCAGACAAGCACCTGTCATGTAACTAAGCCAAATGTGTTCTAAAAATCCCCAGGGACAAATCACAGCTGGAATTCAAATGTCAAATAAAACCAATTAAGGCAATACATTTCTAGGAATAAACAGATAACACATTGTTTCAAAACTTGTCAGTTCTAACGGAATCCCACCCAAAAACTGTATATCTAATTTCAGAGTACTACCAATTATTGGAATAATATAGCACATCAAAGACACTGCTTGCCATGCTTGTCAAATGTAACAGTATTAGACTGACAGCTATTATTAGACAACCTCCGTGCATTGCTGAATCATACACAAATGCCTACAGCAAATTAAGCATGACCACGCAGATAATAGCACATCGGAATGGGCTTGGCTTGGCTTGGCTTGGCTTGTCTTGACTTGAAACAAACACCATCCTGTGGCTACGGAATGTGGAATACTGCAAATAGATTTCATGCTCTACCTTTACTGACTTACTGGCTGTGACTGGGATTTTTGAGTTTTCATAATGTGATTATGTGTCCTACACCTGCTTTGTCACCTTCCTTTTTGGCATACATGCATTCACACATTCTCAACTCCATTTTTAAACATTCTGCAAAGGCACAACTAAAATTATTCATGTGTAGAGCCACCAACTTTAGGTTTTGAAGATTTAGGCTTGTACTAGAGACATGTTTTAGGCCTTTTTAGTTGATCACTTAAGGCTCTCACAATTAGTAAAGAAGTACAAATATTGATACTCATCCCAGATTGTGCTTCCTTGCAGTTTATGAAGTACATAACCCAAGTGCTTCTTGACACTGCATGACATTTCCGAGTGAGCATCAGAAAACAAACTGACTTTCTCATTTTCATGCACTTAGGTCATATCAGGCCTGTGGACTGTGCTCAAGAATAAAGTGAGAAGACTGCAATGCTCTCTAACAATGACCCTGGGATTCAGCAACATGCAAGCTGCAACATGCAAACAACACCAACCACCAAGTCTCATGGAAAACAACCAAAATAAATCCATACAGTATACTATAAAGGAAGAGGTTCAGGTTAAAGCACTCTGTCTGGCATCGAGTAAGAAATTGCTTTTAGGTAGCACAACACAAAAGTGCTAAGTCTATTATGTAGAGATTGAATTCCAACAATACCACAGCCATCTATGTCCGTAAATTCAAGAAAGAGAAAATGTCTGTTCTGTGTGGGTGGAAGGAAGTTTACCAGAAGTACACAATTGTGGTCAACTGTAAGCTTCCTTCGATTGTGTGCGACTGCCTTGTAACAAAGAATGAGAAGCAGTTACAGGGTTGAATTTAAAATAAGCATTTGCTAGCCCTCACACTCCCTAGTTGTTATATGTATATATGTGTTGCCATATATTATGGTAAGGTGTGTTATGCTCCTAAAAAAGTCTTTAGCAGCTGAATGGTTTAAAAACTTAAATTCAGCAGTGTTCCTAAACTCACTGACCTTACAAATTGACTCATCAAACAGAGAGCTAGGTATGATCTTTTTTTTTTTATTTATCTAACAGTGGGTGGTTAAGAGCAGCTTGTGGCATTCATCAGTTGTACCTTGTCTCCTGCAGAGCAGGGTGCAAAGATAGGTCCTTGAAGGACCTCAGATCTAGGGTTAGGACCTTTCATCTTTAGCCACTCTTGCACTATATCATAGCCATTCTTACTTGCAATTAATATCTAGGGTAGTTTACCTGAGCCTTAGTTTATAAAACTGCAATTAAACATCTCAACAACTTTCAGGTACACAGAGTCCCAATACAACAAATTAGTTTCCATGCAGGTGGGGTCTCTGTAGAGTCATTAGTGCTCAAACACCCGATGTATTATGGCTGTCAATTCTACATTGTCTTGTACAGAGCAATGTGTGTAGAAATTAAATCTTAGGTGACCTTCCCCTCTTATATGCACCAGATTCTACTGCAGTGCTTGTTTAGTGAAATCGACACACATCCTGATAAATTTTCTCAACTGTACAGGGAAATAAACGGTCATTTCTACACCCTGAATAGAGTACCACAACCCACGCAAATTCAGCACCATGGCCAGCAGCACTTCATGCGCCACAGGCAAAACAACCCAAAAATAAACATCTAAATATGGTTAAAATATTATATACCGGCTGCTGTAAAGAATGGGATGAAATAAAAAGGCAGTATTGCAGTGAGCAACACAAAGAAAATCCAAGATGAAAACTGATCATGTGTTGCCACATGCAAATTCTTTTCCATAGTCATTTTGATCGTTCTCCATCTGCACAATTTCTAACTACATTAAAAAGTCCCAAATGTTAATCAAGATGCTTTGGGAGATGAATAAAAAATAAGAAAAGTGTCCAAACAAATACAATTTGGCCTTTAAAATATCTATAAATTCTATCCTATAATTATAGCCTCTGCCCATTGGAAGTCAAAGATAAAAACTAAATAAGTGTACTGTATCAGTTAATTCATAAATTAAACCTAAGATTAGCCATCTGCATGATTTTATTTTTTTTGTTGCTTAAATAATACTTTTGTAATGTTTGCAAAAAAAATTTAACAACTAATAGTCTGTTCATACATTTTGATGACATTTGAAAATCTATTTAAATCAGTTCAAATCAGGCCCAATATTGGCAAATAAATTACAAACCTACCTCTGATCCTTATCTGTTAAAATGTTTAGTTAATCATTTTATACACTTGCTTTATAATTGACTTACCAATCCCATTTTTTCTGCAGTTATTGTAAAAGACACATTGCACATTGCTATGTTTTCCTCACAGTTGTGTTTTGTAACAATAGCTTTGTATATTTTTACCTTGCCCAAGAATGGTTCCACTCCACATGCTCCTTTCTATTTCAAAGTAAACAATATCAACAACTCTAGCTAAGCTACCTGACACTGCTGTTGCAAGTGCATTAATTCCACCTTATAGACATTATGATTTTCACTGTTACATCTTAAAAACAGCATGCTTTGCCCTAGTTTATGTGATCTGTATTCTTAGTCACTGAATAAAGTTAAAAACTTTTGGATTTTCCTCAAAGAAACTAAAAGTTTTCCTTATAGTGATGGGTATCACAGTTGTGCAGTGGGTAGTGTTGTTTCATGGTGCTTAGATCACTGTCTGTGAGTTGTTTTGCATGTTCTCACACTGTTCATTTAATTCATATTTAGTAGTTATAAATGAAACATGGCAACTTTTTCCATGACTATAATGAGATTCAAGTTGTCATGGATGAGCATGATCAATTCACTTTGGCATAAGAAATGTATCTGGAAAAGAAATAGTTTCTTGTGTAAACTGTATATTCCAGAAATATTATCACATATCAGATTGTACTATTTAATCTAATGTATTTGTTTTATAAATTCACTCTATGGCTTGGGTCAAAGTGACATTAGTTGCTAAATGATAAAGTGAACAGAAAATGAGTGTTAAATAAAGCCATTCTTTTTTTGAAAGCTTTATAACAGAGATTTTTTCCACAAACTGCTTTCACAATCGATTCTCCGAATGACCCGACCCTACGGGTGCTTGATGAGTCATCAACGGCCAGTAGGACGTGATGGATTGTAGCAAGTTGAAAATGAAAGCAGGGTGTTTACCTGCAGCTGAAGCTCTTTCTCCACTACCTCCTCACTGTGGTTTTCAAACGCCACTGAAGATTGTGAATCTTCTGGATCAGCTCAAAGGTGCTCAGGTCATTCTAATGCAGGGAATTAATTGAAAGCCATAGTGTGAGCGGGAAAAGAGAGAGAGTTATAGAGAGGGAGAATCAGTAATGAGACAATCAGGAAGAATGAAAGAGACCGTCCTGAGGAGACTTTAAGTCCATTTTCCATAACCTCAGTTTTTCTAGGAATTGTTTGACAAAAGTCTGATATCTTTTAGTATCAGGAGAGAATAGAGAGGATGTAATTAGGCTATATATCACTAATGGCAGATTATGTTAGGTGTTGTATGTGTCATCTTTCTTTAGCTGATGAAACAATGTGATGACACAATTTATGTAATTTAGTGAGAAAGTGTTCGCTCTAAAGCCTGGCCTGCTGCATATCCTTTAGTCATCAAAGTCCCAAGAGAAAATAAATAAATAAATAAATAAATAATAATATATTAAATCTACCATTGTAATATAATAATAATAATAATAATAATAATAATAATAATAATAATAATAATAATAAAATATAAATATTTAAAGTCAATGTGACATATATCATGCAGCTGAAGCTAGCAGGATCACCATTGTATAATGTGATTATTATTAAAATAAAATAAAAAACTTTAGGTGTGTTGCTTGTGGTTTCTTAAAAATATGTCTGGCAATTTGCATTTAGGTTTTTAACTGTATTCATTGATTATTAATCACAATACCAAACTGAGTTCCATGACACAAGCTGCATCCAGCCCTCAATACTATAAACTATATATGTTTGTACATAAAAACTGTTGTAGCAATCAAAAATACTTATTCTGCATCCCCTTTTTTTTTTTACTGATTGCCTTTCCAGTATCAAGTAAAAATATTAATTATATATAGCTCCACAAACCAGTGTGACCCAGAAGATAATTCGTTTTTTACTTACCTTCAAACTTTTTTCCGTATGGTATCTCAGGAAGTTTTGCTTGCCACTGTCACCTTTGGTTTGCTCAATAGGGATCACAATCTACATTGAGTTTTCGGTAAATGTGCTGTCACAATGCCTGTTATTTTCCATAATGAATAAACTATTACATATTGGGCAAATAAATACTGTACTCCCACAAAAGCATACTCTATAAAATAAAGGAAGGAAACAAGATTGCAAGCGGGCCTTAAAGTAGGAAATAGGGGGACGAAAAAAGATTTGTTTTGTGAGTAGGCAATAAATGGAAAATCAGGTCGCTTCACTGAGACTGAGAGGTGTACAAAGTAGAGAGAAATGTAAAGAGCTTTCTGTCAGAAAAATTAGATAAGATGAGGTATGTGTGAAATTATCTCATAATTATGACTTACTATCTCACAATTATGACATACTTACTCATAATTATAACTTAGTGTCTCATAATTATGACTTACTATCTCATAATTATGACATACTTACTCATAATTATTACTTACTATCTCATAATTATGACTTAGTATTTTATAATTATGAGATCCTAAACTCATAATTATGACTTACTAACTCATAATTATTAGAAGTTAGGGCACTCTGTGGCAAAGGGAGCAATTTAGCGCATAACACCGGAACTGACGTGACTCCAACCTGAATATGAATTCCTTTATGTTTTATCGTTGTTAAGGTTATCAACTGTTCACAAAGACAACAGTATCAATTCTTTCATGACTGCCTATTAATTGTAATTACAGAAAATGGTTAAGTTATCTGAACTGGGATATTGAAATGTACTATATGGACAACATAAGGTCTGAAGAAATGCTGTAAACTAAGAATACTTGCAAAAATATATATTTTAATTGTTTATTTTTTTATTAATCTAAAAAAGTGAGTACATAGAAAGAAATTTTAATCAATTCAATATTTTGCATGTGCTAATGATCACCAATTTCATATGTAGGTTGAAACACAGTAACAGCTGTGAAGGAAGCTTAATCCTGGATAAGGAACGGCCCAATTCTGCTACAGGGAGAGGTTGTGAAAGACAGTTTCATGTTAAAGGTCACAGACATCGCAAGACTGAGAAGAGCAACAAGATGCAAGGTAGGTATACTCGTCAGCAACATCTCTTCCAGGCAACTATTTCACAGCATATTTTCATTTAAAGAAGCACCAAGAAACAGGTAATGTTGAGGACCATAGTCACAGAGGCTGGTCAAGATAACAGCAATAAAATACATATCATGTTTACACCCATCTACTGTCCAGAGAAGTCTAGCCAGAAGTGGCCTCCATGGAAAAATTGTGGACAAAAAGCTATACCGCTGACATGGCAACAAGGATAAGTGAGTCAACTTTGCACAAAAACATAGCAACTGGGACTTCCGGTTAGGCAGTAGTACTGAGAACACTCAAGTTAATGGCCCTCATATTTTGTTTTTATATAAATCCTTCAAGCTCACTTAAAACTTTGACACATCTTTTTTTAATTAATGCTCAAAATCTTACAATGGAAATGGCACTGATAAAAGAACAAAACTCAAGAAAAAGGGATAATAAAGCTCAAGATAAGTAGCAATGTTTCTGACTGTGCAGATAAACTAAAAGAGATAGAGGAAGATGACAACAGCGAATCTACAGAAGTAAATGAGATGAACCATGTCAGAAATGTCAAGGCATTAAATAAATGGATAAACAATTTACATGTAAAACCGACGGTGTTATGTCAGCGAACAAAGAGGTAAAGGGGAAAGTGAAGGAGGCCGAGGACGGTATTTTGTGCGAAGTCCCTGCGAATGTGCGAACTCGGAAAACAGATGCAGGCGGAACAACTTGAGTTACTGGTGAGTTTTCTAAAAAAAGAAGAGAATGATGCGTGTGTTTTTAGAAGACTTTATTCCAAAAATATTGGAAATAGACTTGAACACAATCGTTAGTTATTGAGCATGCACAAAGAGTGGGCCCCACAATGAAACAAGGGTGATCAGTACACAAGACAAGATGCCAGTACACCACCTAATATATTAATAATACATTTACTAAACTTCAAACAAAAAGAACAGGGGCTAATAGTGGCCAGGTCCAAGGTCCAGATCTCATACAAGGAACATACTCTTTACTGTCATCCAGATGTTTCTGTAGAGGTTCACAGGAAACAAAGAGCTTATGATGGAGTACAGTGTCTCTAGGTTACGTATGTAACCCTAGTTCCCAGAGGGAATAAGAAGCTGCGTTAAAACGCTTTGGGAACGCGTTTCGACGCAGCTTGAGTTCCTGAAAGGGAACAGGATTATAAACCGTGATCCCCTACTTGTTACGCATCAGCAGAAATCAAGTGTGTTTGGCACACCGGCGGCAGTCAAAAACTGCAATGAACAATTAAACACAGAATAAAGGGGGCTATTGGTTGCAATATAAAAATCCTGAATGTAGGTTTAAAATAATCCACATCATATACCATAAACTTTATATTATTTTCGCTGTGGTGACTCGATAGTGACTAACTGAAACTAATTATGATAATAACTTGATATAATTAATGTAGAGTGTAAAGAGTAAGGGGCAGGTGGGTCAAATGCAGTAGTACGTAGATTCAAAAGATCCAATAAATTAATGTTTACGCTCCAAATGATTTCTTTAATGATTTGTTTTTGTTAATTGATCATTTGCCTGGATACTTTCTAATTACGGCGGATATGGATCGTGTACTAGATCCTACTAAAGATGGTTTCACACCGATTAAATAAAACACAATCTAAATTTAGGAAGGTGATAACAGGAATTTATGAAATATTGAATTTAGTAGATGTTTGGAGGAATATTAACCCTAAAAACAAATTTGTATTTTGAACGGAATAATTGTGGAACATCTGCTTGTATTAGAGGCGAAGTACTTAAAGCTTTTTTTCGAGGACATATAATTGCTTTTTGTTATTCAAAGGGCATATATTCTGGACAAGAAACAAAACAAATAGAAAATTTTTTAAATGTTTTCCAGAATAATATTTGCACAATTATAGCAAAAAGAAATTATTTCTTCTTAGGTCCTGTTACAATAAAATGTCAGCAAGTAAAGTAGCTTCAATCAAGTATTAAATTTGAAACAAAACTGAATAATGAAAATGGCGATAAAACAGGACGTTTACTTGCATTGCAAATTTGGGAAATCACAATAATCAGAGTTCAGTAGGAAATATAGTTGACCCAGTAGAGATTAACAAAGCATGTAGACCGTATTATGAAATACTTTATAGTTCAGTGCTCATTAAATTGAAATATCCAAATACGGTTTTTGGATAGTTTTAATATACATCGGATTTTAGATAAAGAAAATGATCAATTACATCAAGACCTCACATTAAAACAAATTAATGAAGCTATTGATTATATGAAACCAGAAAAAGCTGCATGCCCAAATGTGCTTCCGATAGAAATGTATAAATAATTTTTTTTTAAGTTGCTAACTCTCTTTTTGAAAATGATAGTAGAAGCATACCATCATAGTATTTTGTTACATCAATGAAAGGAGCTTTAATGACATTATTACTAAGGAAAAAAACACATACGTATGAAGATATTAATATTTTAAATGCAGACACAAAAATATTATGTAAAGTCCTGGCAAAAGGTTAAAAGTTACATTACCAGATTTAATAGGAGAGGATGAAAATAGTTAAAAATAAGAAGAGTTCTAATATTCTTTATGAACAGAAAGGTGAACAAAAAAAGGCCTTCAATAGTGTTGAATGATCCTATTTGGTTAATTTGTTGACTAGATTTGGATTTGGTAATCCAGAGCAGAAGTGTTGACAAATAATACTGTTTCAAAACCTTGTAGCATATCAATAGGGTGTAGACTAGGTTCTCCATTTTCCTTTCTTTTTGCGATCGCCTCAAGCCTTCTGCTTTAAGAGTAACACATGTGGAATTAGCAAATATTAAGATTGGACAAATAGAACACAAAATAACATTATTTGTCATTCTTTTCTAAAATCATCTTGATAAATCAGTACCTGCTTTATTGGATATTATCAATACATTTCTGGACACATTTCTACACATCAGAAACATTTCTGGATACAAAATTAATAATTCAAAAAGTTCTCTTCTATATCTAAATAAGATTGACAGACAACAACCTAATAATTGTGATGCAACCCTTAACATATTGGACTGTTTTACATGCTTGAGTATAAAAATTGTACACAGCTAGAAGTAGTAAAATATTAGAAGCTCCAAAAAAGATGGATGTCTTTAACCATATATTCAATTGGTTGAATAAATATTGTGAAAATAAAATTTTTCATCTTTATTCTAGAAAATTCCTTTCTAATGGTTTAGAAAAAAAAAAAAAAGATTACTAAATTCGTATTGAATAACAGATATTCCAGACTCCATCTGATACTTCTATATTTGCCATATGAAAAAGGAGTTCTACAATGTCCTATTGTTATTTTTATTGTTATTGTTATTATTTGGCTATTTGACTTAAAACAATTGTGTTTTATTTCCCATCTCATCACTGCCCTTCTTGTGTGGATATGGAATCGTCTGCCATAAAATCTGGTCTGCGTTCAAATTTATATTTATATTAAATTCTCTATTAAGATTTAAGAAAGCTAAAAATACGTTTTAAACAGTATTGGTATGAAAATTATTCATTTATGGTTTAATGTGAAAAAAAATATATTCAGGTGACTTTTATCCTTTATTTTGTCCCAAGTCCCTTTAGGGCAATACAACATTTTAACCAGGCAGATTGGATGCAGGATTCAAAACAAAGTTTTGGGCTAATATGTGCACTATGACAATGCCAAAATGTGGGTAAAGTTGTGGAGGATTTTATAATGAAAATAAAGTATATACATGTGCCTTCGACAGTTTGCTACAGTGGCAAATCATTCTGCTGCAAAACAACATGAAAGCTTATTTGCCAACTTATTAGCATCAGTGGCTTAGTAATAGCTGTTAAAAAAACATAGAGCATTGATTTAATCATCTGGAAAATGCCTCTAAAGGCTGAAAAGGAGAAATATATTACCTACATGATGTAAAAAAAATCTATTTAGTTTTGATAAGACGGTGATGAGAAAATTTGTCACATTGAAATTGTATAGAGAAACATGAATCACAATTTAGTCAACAGTAATGCCATCTAAAAAAGAACATATACTATAAGTCCTAAATGATTTTGCTCTAACACAGCCAATACACAAAAAATGGCCATCAAAATGAGTTATTTAATCAATTCTGTCCTCTTACTTCCTTCCGATTTTACTAAAGCACATAAATACCTCCAATAGACATATAGTAAACGTCAAAGAGCCATATGCTAACCAATTGAGTGGCAAAAATGTGTTACTCCCGTTTAAGCATTACATACGGAGGAGTTTTCACCACAAGTCGAGGAAAGAATGATGATTATAATGCAGAGCTCATTACCTGAGCGCATCTCGGGTTGAATTTATGGGGATGTTCGAGGTCAGCATGATAAATCGTTCAGTGGGGACATTTCCAATAGATAAAAAAATGCTATTAGCAGTATTTAAACAGGAATCATTTATCTAGAAAACTAAGTATCTAACAGGGTAAAAAACTATTGTTCAGTTCAACCTAAAAAAAAAATGCTTAGCATGTAAATTAAGTGTATAAGGCAAATTTAAATGTTTTTTTTGGTCACATACACATACTGTACATATACACATACACATTCCGAAGGAGGAGAAGGAGAGGAAGAAAACATTTACAGAGTCAGCAGGAAAAGGATAAGTGAATGGTGTTCCTGATGGAAGAGTACAGTAAGAGTGTAGTGTATGTGAAGAAAGTTTCTGATAGAGTGATGAATGTGAAGCTGGAAGTTAAAGGAGTGATGATAAATGTCATCAAATATCACAAGTGTGTTGTGAGATGGAGGAAAAAGATTCCGAATTGAGTTAGATGAAATAGTGCAGAGTGTACCTAAGAATGAAAGATTGGTGATTGGTGATTGGGGCAGACTTTAATGGGCATGTAGTTTAAGGGAACAAAGGTTGGGTAGGTATTCTCCTTAAGGAGAAGAATGTGGAAGGCAGATAGTGGTAGATTTTGCTAAATGGATGGAAATGGCAGTAGTAAATACTTATTTTAGGAAGAAGGAGGATCATAGTGTGACATATAAAAGTTGAGGAAGGTGCACACAGGTGGACTGTATTTTATGTAGGAGATGCAGCCTGAAGGAGATTGGAGACTGCAAGGTGTTGGCAGCGGACAGTGTAGCTAGACAGCATCGGATGGTGGTCTGTAGGATGGCTTTAGAAGTGAAGAAGAGGAGGAGAGTGAGGACTGAAATAAGAATGTGGTGGTAAAAACTGAAGGAGGAAGACTGCAGTGTGGGATTCAGGGAAGGGGTCAGACAGGGGCTCAGTGGTGGTGAATAGGTGCTGGATGATTGTAAGTAAGAAAAGTAGGCAGGAGTACAAGGAGATGCGGCAGCAGGTGAAAAGGGATGTAGCAAAAGCCAAGAAAAATGCATATAAGGAGCTATATGAGAAGTTGGACAATAAGGAAGGAAAAAAGGATTTGTACCGATTGGCCAGCCAGAGGGACTGAGCTGCAGAGGATGTGCTACATGTTAGCGCAATAAAGGATGGAGATGGAAAAGTTTTGACTAGTGAGAAGAGTGTGTTAAGAAGGTGGAGGGAGTATTTTGAGCTGCTAATTAATGAAAAAAAGAGAGAGAAAAGGTTGGATGATGTGGAGATTAAGAGGAGAAAGAGTGGAAAGTCGGTTGGACCAGATGACATTACGGTAGAGGCATGGAGAAGTTTAGGAGAGATGATGTGTCAGAGAAGTATGTGAGGGTGGTGCAGGACATGTATGAGGACAGTGTGACAGCAGTTAAGTGTGCAGTAGGAATGACAGAATGGTTCAAGGTGGAGTTTGGATTGCATCAAGGATCGGCTCTGAGCCCTTTCCTGTTTGCAGTGGTGATGGACAGGTTTACTGACGAGGTCAGACAGGAGTCTCTATGGACTATGATGTTTGTGGATGATATTGTTATTTATGGTGAGAGTCGGTAGCAGGTTGAGAAGCACCTGGAGAGATAGAGGTATGCACTGGAGAGAAGGGGAATAAAACAGAGTAAGACAGAGTACATGTGTGTGAATGGGTTTTTCAGTTGCAGGGAGAAGAGGTGGTGAAGGTGGAGGAGTTTAGGTACCTGGGTGGGACCCGTGCAGGTTATAAAAGGATATCTACGAGAGTAAAAGAGAAAGTTTATAGGAGTGTGGTGAGACCTGCAATGTTGTACTGTTTATAGACAGTGGCATTGAGTAAAAGACAGGAGGGTGCGGCGAAGATGGACAGAATTAGAAACAAGTTTATTAGAGGGCCCACACAGGTAGGACGTTTTGAAGACAAGGTAAGGGAGGCAAGATTGAAATGGTTTGGACATGTGCAGAGGATTGACATGGGGTATATCGGTAGAAGAATGATAAGTATGGACCCGCCAGGAAAGAGGAAATGAAGAAGGCCTAGGAAGAGGTTTATGAATATAGTGAGGGAAGACATGCAGGTAGTTGGTTTAAAAGAGGCAGATGCAGAGAACAGGGGGATATGGAGATGGATGATCTGCTGTGGTGACCCCTAAAGGTAAAAGCCAAAAGAACAAGAAAAAAAATGTCACATTCATACAGAGTATGACATATAATGCTTTTTTGACTGTCTGACATACAATAGAAGCTTAAAAAAATAAAAAGAGTAAAGTAACATAAAAATTAATTAAATAAAGTATAATAGTATATTAAAATATAATTAAAGTATAAAATATAAGGCACTGACGAAATGTGTAAATATTATAGAATAATATTTTTCACCATAAAAGTATATAACAAAAAGTAATAGTAGTAATACCAATAATTAATAATGTTTTAAGTGATAAAACATATTTTAACAAAAACGCAACAAAAGTGTAAAATGAATGTGACATATTCCACATGATTGGCTTATAGCCTACATAACCAAGTGAAAGTACAAGCCTTGTATACACTATAATCAGCATATGCCATGCTTTTCTCAACAACAGATTGGAAAAAATGTGACTGGCTCACAAGAGGACTGGCTTTTTGTTTTGTTCTTGCTTTGTTGGCTGTGAAGATAATTTATGCATTTTAATTGCAATGTTGGCAAAATGCTTCTTTTTCAGCCTTCAGTGCTACTGAAACAGAGGCGAAAACCTACTAAATACATCACTGCCTCCTAACTGAAAACAAGTCATCTATCTTTCCTTGTCTGTGTCATTATTCCTTTTGATATTATAAATAAATCAGGGCAGGTGAGAGGCTAGGGAGTTTGGGAGTGCATTCCGCACGTAATTTTGGCCATTTCAGCTTTCATTTTTTATTCCTTTTTCGATCTGTCACTCTGTTTCATTTTAACTACGTTTTTTTGCCTTGAAATTCAGAGAAATGGGAAGAAGTCGAAAGAGTGACTGAAAGAAGTGTGGTCGGATTGATTTACTGAGAATGGCTTCATACTATTGCCTTAAACTTTCATCGACGGCTTTACAAAGTGCAAAACATAAGCAACTCTCTCGCACACACTGAATCAATAACGTCGCATAGGAACCGAAATGTATGTTTGTGTGTGTTCGGGTGCATGTTTATATTTACTCTGTCCTCCTTCAACAGTAACAGCAAGAAAAGGGGGAAAAAATATGTTTTAGCATATTGCAGAAACATCAATTAGAAGCTAAGAACCGTTCCATTATGCCATTTACCAGACTCCCTTACCCAAAACAACTTACAATTAAGTGCATATAAAAGCTATTGAAATCAGAGCAATCAACTCTGAGAAAAAAGACTTGAAAAAAACACATTTGCCAAACCCTCTCCTACTCAGCTTTCTTAATGGAACCGACATCAAGCACTCGCTTTGGAAACATCAGAGTTTGGAAGATTTCTAAGAAAGCTTTCTGTGTGTGGTAGGGGGGGTTGAATATATAAAAAAAAAAACTGTTAGTTTGCTGAAGCTATGTTTTGAATAAGCTGTAGTAGATTGATGGTCAACTGTCATATGCATCTTAACACCATTTGATAAACAGTTAAATCTAAACCTGAACTGCTATCCACACGTCTAAGTTACTGCACATTCTCTGCAAGCTGATTTTAGCACTGAGATCTGGCCTTGAGAAATACGCTATGTAAGTCATTTAAAATATGCTGTCAATGTCTGAGATTAGGGTATATAATATGTCATTGAAATATTCACAGATAATGAACATAATTTACACTTTATAATTCTGAATATGATGATGTTTTATTGCTTTTGAATACATAATATAAGTTAATATAAGAAACCATAAAAATGCTAACTGATAAGAAAACATTAGCATACTGGAAGAATGGCAAAGCCACTGAGGAAATGAGATTGAGCGTTTTCCAGGTAATATGAATCAATTTGTAGATAAGAAGCAAAGCAATTATGTACAGTGTCCAATATGGAGAAAAAAAACAGACTCCTAACGATGGAGATGACATATAATATATCTAATTTTACAATGAATTAAATAAAGGCAAAGATAGATAGTATAAAAGGGCTAAGTTTGAGATATGATATTAAACAATTGATTAAAATGTTCTGTCTGGACACCTAAATATTGGACACTTGAGGATAACTGAATTCAATTTGATTTGTTTAGCACGTATATTAATAGAACATGTGAGAACTGAGAAAAAACTCCCTATGGAAACTGGAGCTTTGAACTAGACAAAAAAATTATATTTCTAGTGGATATCATTGTATTTATGTAAAAAATTACAGCATACAATTGTCGAAATGTTAAAGATTATATCACACATTATATCAGTGTTTGGGCATAACCTTTATTTATTTTTTTAAGGTACAAATTTACACATGAATTTTTGACTGAAGCCAAATTGAGGCTCGTCAACCAACAAGCAAAAATTTCTGCAGCTTGGGTTGATTTATTGTCATGCTTGACAATATTATTATTACTATTGTATTGAAAATGTGAACGACACATTTATATAATAGGGGTCTTAACAGGAGTGTTATGAACATTTTAAAAAATGTGTTGCCTCTGTATTGTCTCATTTTAACCAAATACTTTAACATGAATTGCATAAATGACTGTAGATGTGGGAACATGTGGGAAGCTGGAGTGTTCTCTAATTTCCACAAGGCCAGATGAAACCAAAATGATCTGGGTTTTTTTTATTTCTTTAAGCAACATGTATGACAATTATAAAAGTGGCCTGACTCAAAAATAACAAATTTTAAAAAGAACTAACTAGCTTTTTTCTCATTGTGAGTTTCCTACATTTTTTATAATGTAATTTTACTAACAGATAACTTGTAGCAATACTTTAGCAATTTAGTCTGACCAGCTTTCTTTACCCTTAGATCAAATACGTATATAAATATATTTCTACACTTTTTATGCAAATAACACCATCAGTGCAATTTCTACTCACCTGGTAGATTAGACTCTACCACTCTACCGTCCTCTGGACATGTCCAAACCATTTCAATTGTGCCTCCCTCACTTTGTCTCCAAAATGTCCTACATGTGCTGTCCCTCTAATACACTATTTTCTAATCCTGTCCATCATCATCACTCCCAACGAAAACCTCAAAATTACAGTCTCCAATCTCCTTCAGGTTGCCTCTCCTAAATAGAATATAGTCCACCTGTGTGCATCTTCCTTTCACCCTTATACGTCACTATATGATCCTCCTTCTTAAAATAAGGATTAACTACTGCCATTTCCATCCGTTTAGCAAAATCTACCACCATCTGCCCTTCCACAATCCTCTCCTTAATGCCATACCTACCCATCACCTCCTCATCACCTCTGTTCCCTTCACCTACATGCCCATTAAAGTCTGCCCCATTCACAATCTTTCATTCCTAGATACGCCTTCTCCCACTTCATCTAACTCACTTCCAAATTTTTTCTTCCCCTCGATCTTACAACCCACTTGTAGAGCATAGGCACTGATGCCATTTATCATCACCCCTTCAACTTCTAGCTTCACGTTCATAACACTTTTAGATGCTCTTTTCAGCTTCACTATGCTCTTACTAAACTCTTCCTTCAGAATCACTCCTATACCATTTCTTTTTTCATCCACACCATAATAGAACAGTTTAAAGCCACCTCCACCTCCTGGCAGATGTCTTCCTCTTCTTCTTTTTTCCCTCCTTTGGCCAACAGTAGCCCAATTTCCACCAGTACCCTGTTGGCTAACGATACCTGAAGCGGTCATTGGTAACCCGGGCCTCCACCGATCCGGTATGAATTTCTGATTCGTGATCCGCATATTAGATTTGCCACGTTTTACACTGGATGCCCTTCCTAACTTAACCCTTTCCATTGATCCAGGCTTGGGCCCGGCACTAAGAGTGCACTGGCTTGTGCAACCCTAATGGCTGGGTTCATTAAAAAAACAAAACTAAAGAAAAAAATAAAGTTGTTTTATTAGTTTATTAGCAAACATGAAATGTTTTCTACTATTAAACTTCGTGATTTTACAAGAATAGCAAACATTTAACACCAACCAACAAATCTGGAATCACTAAAAAACATTGCAAATATTCCAGTATGAATGGAGTGGAGCTTTGCTTTAAGGACCGCCCTAGCACCATAGCAGGGCAGAGCTAGGTAAATTTAACGAATGCATATTCAGTGTTTAAGCCAATACAACTAAAATTGAGGGATTGCTGGGGATCCATCTGGATGCCTACAGAATGTGAGGCAGCCCCAGAGTAAGTAGCTTGGCACCTAATGAGCCATGAACTGGGAGGAACATATGGTGTGTTTTGTATGGTTCACCTACCACAAACCCTAGTGCAAGAGAAACTGAAGAAAGGATTAAGAGACAAGAAGACATGATGATAAAATAGGGGCAAAATTTGCTGTATACACTGTATAGGGTTATGAGTAAGTAAACTAGTCTTTAAATTCCAGGATGTTTTTTCATCAGGGCCTAAATAATATTATTGTGGACCTTACACATAAATTATAAGCAAAAAAAAGTATGACAACAAATAAAACTGATTTCTATATGCATTCTTTTTCCCAAACAATATCGAGCAAAGAAATTGTGAGAAAAAAAAAACTGTAGAAGTTTATAAGTCTCTCTACATGTTTTAGAGAAATTTTTATTCTACCCCCAACCAACTTGGCCGTCACTTATCACAAAGCTGGTTGAGTTTCTAATAGATTAAATATGAAATCTGAAAAAAAAAAGGTTTGAAACGAAATGTTAAAAATGACTATATATAGAAATCTCCTGTTATTTTCTTGCCACCTAAAGGTTACTTGTTCTTTTAAAGAAATAAAAAAAGACCAATAAAGGGTTATTTACTCCCTGTTAAAAAAAAAAAAACTGATTTAGGGAGTCTTTTGTTCCATATTGTCACTCTTTTTTCCATTTCCATTTCAAGTAGCATCATGCAATTAAATAAGTGTAATGATAAAAGAAAAAAGATCGACAGGGGGTGGACATGGAGGAAATAAAACACAGTGTGTCATTTTAAGGCTGGCAGAATGAGCACTGGGGTAAGATTGGCAGGATAATGCTTGTTATTCACAGACATTTTTTTATTTATTAATTAATTAAAAGTACATACAGTATAAGGATGCTTGCCACAGTGAGCCTATTTTCCGAACGCAACAAGCTTCTCATTAAAGACAGACATTCCTTTAAGATCATTTCTATACATGTGTGCATGAGGACATGCACATCATGCACATGGGTGAATAAAGAGCAAGGACATGTAGCTAATGTTTTATATAGCATGCTCTTTAAATATATTTCCCGGTAATCAGGTATCAGGAAATGCTTCCAGAAAATAGATGTTACAGGTTACTAGGAAAGCCTTTCCAAGTTTAAAATCCCAGCCAATAACATCCGATGTATTTTTGATTCTCAAAATACTGCACAACCGCGGAGTATAACATTGTTTCCTTCTTCTTCTTTGCATGTCCCAACCTTATGATATACTAAGACAATAAAAAAAAAAATAAATAAATTTGGTTTCTAAATCCTTCAGCAGCCTTCTGTACAAAACATGTACAAAAAAAGAGTGCAAGCTGCCCCTTTGCTGGTCCACATACACACTTTGTGATTCTAAAAACAAAAACCATGACATTGCAGTGTTGGGTTTAAAAAAAAATTCTGCAGTGAGCTGTGAACACAAACATTAAACTGCTTTTAAGTCTATTGCGCAAGCTGGCCAAACTTAAAATGACTAACCTGACAACTAATGCGGAACAGCAAAGCACTGTGAAACATCTAAAATGCTTGTTGTGTTCATAAAAAAAACCTCTTGGTCGCTGATCTGGGATCGGATTCCTCCCCTTATTTTTTGGAGCGTCCGAAAAACTAGAGCAGGTCAGCAGTTCTTTTTACAAGCCATGCTGCAGTAGGGATGGCACACCACCCTGAGAGTGGGAAGCGAAAAAAAGCTTGCTCCAGTGATTTAGCATCAAGCTCTGTCTGGTTTAAAAGATCCAAGAGCAAGAGAACATGCTCACAATCTCTCAATAAATTGTAGCCTATTTTGTTCTGTAACATTTTTTGACTCTATCATGGTATATTCGAAATAACACCTTGCTCACACACCTTAACTGTTATACATATAAACCTATTCAAATGAGCTTGACGTGAGATCTGAAACACACTTTAAATGGGTTTTGTGCAGAATACAACAGCACACTGTAATGTGTATGTGCTAACAGATGCAAGATTATGCAGTGCTCAGGAAGAAGCAAAGGATCATTAAAAACATGCTGAATAAAACTTTAAAAAAAGTGTTTCCAGAAACCAGATGGAGAAGGGAATCTGGATGGATCTCAGCATACTGTAAGAATTAGCTAATCTAAGTTCAACTATTGACATGCATATAATACTATTTGCGAACAATGGGAAAAGCAGAAAATAACCCAGACAGCCTCTGAGGATTATTAAATTTTGCAGAATGCAGCTTTAAGTTTCTACTCTGTATGCAAAGAAAACCAATCTGAACTCGTATGCATTAAGAGCAAGAGTGCTGAATCAGAGCTGGCTTTTGTTTTTAGAAGCAGTGTAATAAATATATATAACAAATAAACTGATCCCAGGTCAGCAGTGTGGACTAGAACCCAGATGAGAAAGGGTTGCTTGTAACACTGTGGTCAGATACTTGTACATTTGCAAACATTTACATAACAGATATTAGTGTGTTAGTTTTAGGAATAGGTGCAGAGTTAATATGCATGCATTTACCTTTGCTAAGTTGAACAGAATATAAGTACAATTTATTTTCATTTAAAGTTTGTATTAACTTTATTATACATTATTAAAAAAAAAAAAAAAACAGCATATAGCTTGTTAAATAGCTTTAGCAGTGAAACTGATACACATTAATGAATTAAAACATCCTAAACATCATAAGTGCTAACTATAAGTGTTAGTATAAAGAGTATAAAGAGGTAATTTTAAAGTCATCTTTTACCCATTGTTTTGCATTATAATCAAATGCTTAATATTGTGTTGGCCCCCCCTTTTTCTGCCAAAACAGTCCTGAAAAGAGGCATGGACTCCACAAGACCGCTAAAGATGTGTTGTGATAGCAGCAGATCCTTTCATTTCTGAGGTGAGGTCTCCATAGATCGGACTTGATTGTCCAGCACATCCCACAGATGTTTGATTGGATTGAGATCTGGGGAATTTGGAGGCGAAGTCAACAACTCAACTTGTTGTTGTGCTCCTCAAACCATTCTTCAATTATTTTTGCTTTTATCTTATATTTTTGCTATCAGCATTATCCTGCTAAAAGAAACCACAGCCATCAGGAAATACGGTTTCCAAAAAAGGGTGTACAGGGTCTGCAACAATGTTTAGGTATGTGGTACATGTCAAAGTAACATTCACATGGATAGCTGGACCCAAGCTTGCACAGCAGCATGGGCACTCTGACTGGTCTGTGTCTACAACAAACTGCAATGCACTGTGTATTCTGACACCTTTCTACAGAACCAGCATAAACACACACACACACACTCACTCACCCAACTGTGTGTTACCGAACTGTACATTCATCTCAATCCATTCCACCACCCTTTATTCATTATTATTTATACTTAACCATATTACACGGTTTACATGCTGTTATGCACCTCTCAACTGCTGCTACTGCTGTTTTTGCACTGCATTGTTTGCATATACTCTCTGTTATAGACTTTATAGTCTCTTTGCACAGTACTGTATATTCAGAGTATACAGTAGGTTTACTGGTCAGCGCTATCTTCTGTTATGTGTATTGTCCCACACTGCCTTGTGTTGTCCGTCTGATTGTACTGTTTGTCTGTACTGATTTTAATTTTTAGTTTGCACTCGATGCACTTTATGTAGCTTTATGTTGTGTGTTGTAGCTCTATGTTGTTTAGATACTGCCCACTGAAGACATCCCACAAGAGCTGCAGTTTTGGAGATGCTCTGACCCAATCATCTAGTTATCACAATTTGGCCCTTGTCAAACTTGATCAAATCCTTACCCTAGCTAATTTTCTCCTATTTCAAACACATCAGATTTAAGGACAAAATGTTTACTTGCTGTGTAATACAGCCCACCCATTTACTATTGTCATGATGAATAGATAATCTGATGCATCAGAACCTGCACTGCAAGGTTCTGCAACAGCTTCTTCCCCTAAACTGTCAGAGCTCTAAACACCCTGGTGCCACCCATGACCTTGATCCCTCCTCCCTAGATGTGCACTATGGGTGTTAATTGACATAACATGGATATTACGCACACTCGCATTCAGCCACTTTACTATGCAATAAAATGCTAATTGGACACTGTAGCACATCTGCAGACATCTGCACTCAGGCATTATTTGTTTAATATAGACATCCGCCCATTCTGTTAAATATTACACACTGGACATTGCACACACTTGTACATTGTGTACACTTGTACATTCTGGACATTACACACTGGACAGTGCACACACTTGCACACAGTTACTCTAATTGTGCACTCACACTTTACTTAACTCTGTTATTACATTAATTACATTCCAACCTCACATCTATCACATCTACCTCATAAGTATCACACCTCAACTATACTATGTCTAATATTTTCTCTTTATTTATTTATGTTTAATGTTATTCTTGATGTTGCACTATGCTATGCACCTTGGTCCGTAGCAATTGCATATCATTCTTTTGTATACTGTGTTTGTGGAAAAATGGAAATAAAGCTTGATTTGAGTTGATAATCAGTGTTATTTATGTCACCTGTCAGCGGTCATGATGTATCATTATCATGCTGTATGGTGAAGTTGGTTCCAATTAGCCACATTGTAGATGGAATTGCAGCTGGATTATGTTTCCAACCTTCCCTGCAATGAAACAACCCCAAACCATTAAGCTTCCACCTCCATGTTTGACTGTGGGTGTAAAGCAGTCTGATAACATCCTCCTTTTCAGTTCTCTGTATTACATAAGTTCTTCTGTTAGAGCCAAATAATGTCAAATTTGGACTCATCTATCCACAATGACAATTCTTCTAGTCCTCCACTGTCCAATTTGTATGTGTCTGTTGCATATAAAGTGTACATATGTGTATATGCATGTTTCTCAAAAACAATAGATCAGATGTTTTCAAACTTTTGACAGGCACTATATGTATAGTGTATCTGTGTCCATTTTACCTATGAAAATAAGGAGCAGATTTATTTAGAAATACATTTTACATTTACATTTGTAGCATTTAGCAGATGCCCTTGCCCAGAGCGACGTCCAAAAGTTCTTAGAGTCTCTAGCAATTAATAAACCTTCAATGGTATGCTAGATTACAAACTTAAGATAAATCAGCCTACAAATCTGTTTAGGTTTTTTTTTTTTTAAACAACACAAACTTGGAAACTGTTAGTGTTTGACGAAGACGTAAGTCTTCAACTGTTGCTTGAAGATAGGGCTAGGGACTCCTCTGTTCAGACATCTAGGGGAAGTTCATTTCACCACCTCAGTGTCAGAACAGAGAAGAGCCTTGAAGTATGCTTACCTCTTACCGTAAGAAAAGTTGGCACCAGTCGAGCAGTGCTGGAGGATCTCAGAGAGCGTGGTACAGTGCGAGGTGTGATGAGGTCTCTGAGGTAAGATGGTGCTGGTTCATTTTTGGCCTTTTACGCAAGCATCAGTGTTTTGAATCTGATACGTGCAGCTACTGGAAGCCAGTGGAGGGGGTGCAGCAGTGGGGTGGTATGGGAGAACTTGGGCAGATTGAACACAAGTCATGCATCTGCATTTTGGATCATTTACAATGGACGAATAGCGTTCAGGGGTAGACCTGCCAGCAGAGAGTTGCAGTAGTCCAGTCTTGAAATGACAAGAGACTGAACGAGCACCTGGGAAGCCTGTGTAGACAGAAATGATCGAATCCTTTGGATGTTGGAGTAAAGAAATCAACAAGTACGAGACACATTAACAGCATTAGAGGAGAAGGACAGTCTTGTGGATGACTGTGTCAAATGCTTTTGAAAGGACAAGGAGGATGAGTACAGATGACAGCTTGGCTGATCAAGCAGCATGTAGTTTCTCAGAGACAGCCAAAAGGGCCATCTTTGTGGAATGTGCCGCTTTGAAGCCAGACTGGTTTGGATCATAGAGGTCGTTCTGTGAGAGATAAGACAGATGGTTAAAAACAGTGGATTCCAAAGATTTATAGAGAAAGGAGAGAAGTAATACCAGTCTGTAGTTGTTGATGTCTGATGCATCCAGAGCAGGTTTCTTCAAGATGGGAATAACCCTTGCTTGCATGAGGGTAGTTGGCACATGGCTAAATGTTAAGGACCTGTTGATGATCACGGAGATGAAAAACAGGAGGACTTGTGAGATGGTCTGAAGTGTGGTTGAAAGGATTGGATCCAGAGGGCAGGTAGGATTGCAAGATTGGATGACTTGCAGTATCTCCTCTTTTTTATTGTTGAGAAGCTTGACAATGAATGAGTAAAGGATTCCTGGCTGTGTAGTGCAATCATTTTTGGGGAGGAAGTAAAGATCTGGCAGATTTCCCTAATCATTTTATAATAGAAGGAGGCAAAGTCATCAGCAGTCAGGGAGGATTAAGCACGTGGAGCAGGGTGGTTGAGTAGTGAAGAGAAGATGTTGTGGAGCTTACAAGGATCTTGTGCAGAGGCCTTAAGGTTTTTTCTTTGTAGAAGGCGGTTTAAGCAGAAGTCACATCCAAATAAAATTTGGTCAGGAGTGCACGGTAAGATGCGAGGTCTGTGTCAAGTTGCAATTTTTTCCACCTCCTCTCTGCTGATCTGATTTTCGCTGACTGCTGCGCAAGACTTCTGACCGGCAGGGGCTTGGGACAATTGCTAAATCAGTCTATAAGTCTGCATAGGACAATAAGAACATGGTTTCACACTCATAGTGACAATTAAAAAAAGCATAACAGGCTCCATGATTTAATTTCTATGAGATATAACTGAGATTAGGGATAGGTTTAAGAGTGTGTTTTTCCTTTTTCTAGATCTTAAATCATAAGTCCATGCATATCAACATGTTCAAATAGGTTTTTTTTTTTTTAAATCACCTAAGCACTCCAAGAAAAATAGCTGCAGGGTGCTGTCAGAAACGCTAACTTTGCTAATCATATATGTATCAAACTTGTTTTACACTATTTAATAAAGTGTGAATGTGGGTTTAGAATGCTTCGTTTGAATTATACCTACAGAAATATATATGGAAAGTGGGATATGATTGAATGTCTCAGACAGTCAACCTTACTGTATATCATTTACCACCTATTCCATATTCTCATCATGAACATCATTCACTGCAGGATCTGGGTTACAATAAACCGTATATTCAGTTAATCCTGTCATTAGCAAGAGAATATTAGATTTTACATTATGATTATGTGCTCTCGCACGCTCTCTCACTGTCTTTTTCTCAGTCTCACTGTGTGTCAGAAGATCTTTCTAGCTGAATTAATGACATGATGTAGATTTAAGAGGACCTCCTGGAGATATCGGTGAATAATTCAGACTTATTCAATTTCTTTTTTTTTTTTTTTTTGCCACTCACCAATCTGATGGAAGAGAGAGAGACAGAGAGCTGGACAGCAACCGGAACCCAGTGCTCATTTTGCCACCAAGAAGTATGACATCATGCATTACAATTTGGCATTGCCAAGGCGGGGAACAAATTACTTCTTGTATTTACCCCTTTTCAAAACTATAGCATTCTTTAAAAGGTTGGTCAGATATCTGAAATTCTGAAAAAAAAACAAAAAAACACAAGTGTCTTGAGCACTGGGTTTTGCTATGGTTTTGGACTTAGGTTTTGTGTTTATCTTTACTTTTATTTTGAGAATAAAGCCTACTTGGCCTTAACCCACTTTAAGACTCGATCAGTCTGAATCTTTGACTTGGCAGTAGCAGAATCAAATATATACAAACCAAATATAATAAGCAATGAAGTATGTATTTTATAAGTATATGTACAGTATGTATGTAAACATATTTTTATTTAAAAATAAAACTGTAAAACTGCTGTGTTATAAGAGGAATAAAAGAGTTTAGGGCATGCTGGTATTAAAAAAGAAAAAAACTGTCAGGAGTATACAGTTCTTAATAAATTCACATGGTAACAGTCATATTACTGAGATTCAGCTGACACACACCACCCACAATATATATTATGTATATATATGTAAAGGATTGTCTTTTCTGTATATAGCTGCTTGATCTCCAGCTGGAGCAAGTGCATGTGTTCCACTCTCTGGTTGTACTGGATCTTGTAGTTGTTCAGGATAGACTGCAGGATTTTGATCTTCTCAGAAAAGAGTGCCAGATTGTCAGTTTGCCAGAGTCCTGAAAATGTCCTGCCCGATTATGACCTTAACACTAAACAGCAATGATTAAAATCCATAAAACATGAGACAAAACATTTAAAGGCACTATAAATATGTTGGATGGCATGCCATGCTGGAGGAGCTAATGATAAATGAGCAGGAAATGTACTTATTAACCAAATTATTTTATTAATATAAAAAATATTTAAATCTCTTCATGGTATTCGCTGATTTTTTTAGCTAAAGCTTTGCATGTTTTAGCACATTTGGAGAAAAGGATGAATCATCTTGCCACATTGCATCATTTTTTTTATTTGGTCCCAGGCTCTGTGCAATGGCAGTTTCTATATGTGAGAAGGTATATGACCCACACCTACTTAGAGACACAAACATTGCTCTAATTTTAGTTTGGGATAAACTTCAGTCTGTAAAGCCAGAAAGCGTCTTTTCTTCTGAAGATCAAATACTTTTGTCCATTTCCAGCTTTAGCTGAACTCTTATCTAACGCTTGTGTGAGTGTACCGTTCTGACAGTATCTTTCCCTTTACATAATGGCATTCAAACTCAGTGCAGAGCTGCATGACTATTTAAAATCATATCCTATACCAAAAATAAATACAAACACTGCAAGTACTTAAGACCAGATGCTTATTGCATGTACTTCTAAGAGCAACTGGAATGAATTAATGAATGAATGAATGAATGAATGAATTGATGGATGGAGAAAGCATATCACTAACCTTAAACTCACAGTTTATATGTCATGATA
The DNA here is from genome assembly GCA_024362625.1 of Silurus asotus. Lineage (NCBI taxonomy): Eukaryota > Metazoa > Chordata > Actinopteri > Siluriformes > Siluridae > Silurus > Silurus asotus. The sequence continues at coordinate 2,944,304 of MU551695.1, read as the reverse complement.
TATGTTGACACACATTGAGAGAAGGTTTACTCTCACACTTTTTGGTCATATTCTTAGCATTGACACTGTGCATTATGCAGTTTTTTTGCTTTACATAATGTATTTAATTCCTTGAACAGTCATAATAAATTTCATATTCTTCATAAATAATTACAACAATATAAAAAATAATAATAATATTAATTGTATAACGTGTGTGATATGCATGTAAAAATATAATTATACATATTTCTTTATATTCATAATTAAAAATAAATGAATAATGAGTTAATAATTAGTATTATAAGAGTTTACTGGAAAAGTGCTTTAATACTACTTGTTTTAATTCGACCTGCTTGAGTAAAGCACAAAGATTAAATCATGAACAATGAACAATGTACAATAAATCAATCTCCACACATGTAAGAACTTTGAAAAACATTGCAAAATTTATAAATCTACCCTTAGTTACAGCTGCAGCTCCTATTCTACCTTTATGCACACATAATGCATAATTAAAGATCTAATGGTTTATAAGTGATGCCTGGTCACCATTTGAATGGGGAAAAAAATTAATGTTGCTTCCAGCAACTCAGTCTCATTTATAAAACTATTGTGGATGAGCCTTTTAGCGCAGGACCTTATAGGCATAAAACTATTACTATTATTATTATTGCCAAAGGAACAAATTAATAAAGGACACAGATGGATTGCAGTGCTTATAATTAGTGATTTAATCATATTTGTAATCATACTGTGGCTTTTCTAAATAGCAAGCATGGCAAAGAGAATAGCTGCTATGCTTGTCATTTGTCAGCGACTCAAAATGTAAAATTAGTTTATTGATGAAATTTTTACTTTCTATGTAAAATGTTTGCTATTTACTTTTTTATTCCGTAATCGCTGCTGCTAATGTGTTGCATAGTTTACATAACATTTACATATGCATTTACTGTATAGATCAAGCTTAAAAACTTCTTTGTGGGCAAAGAAAAATCTATAGGGAGTTCAGCAAGGCAGCATGAAGCTACAAACTGGAGAGAGCTAGAGAGAATTCAGATTTAGTTTCTACTTTTTTCTTTCAGTAATTCAGTTTTATATGTGGATGGGTAAATTATTTTATTAGTTATTATAAGTTTTTGAACACTCTGCTATTTTGCAAGTTCTCCCACTTAGAAATCATGGAGGGGTCTGAAATTGTCATCGTAGGTGCATGTCCACTGTGAGAGACATAATCTAAAAAGAAAAATCCAGAAATCACAATATATGTTTTTTAAACTATTTATTTGTATGATACAGCTGCAAATAAGTATTTGAACACCTGTCTATCAGCTAGAATTCTGACCCTCAAATACCTGTTAGTCTGCCTTTAAAATGTCCATCTCCACTACATTTATTATCCTTAATTAGATGCACCTGTTTGAGGTCATAAGCTGCATAAAGACACCTGTCCACACCATACAATCAGTAAGAATCCAACTACTAACATGGCCAAGACCAAAGAGCTGTCCAGAGACAAAATTGTACACCTCCACAAGGCTGGAAAGGGCTACGGGGAAATTGCCAAGCAGCTTGGTGAAAAAAGGTCCACTGTTGGAGCAATCATTAGAAAATGGAAGAAGCTAAACATGACTGTCCATCTCCCTCAGACTGGGGCTCCATGCAAGATCTCACCTCGTGGGGTCTCACTGATCCTAAGGAAGGTGAGAAATCAGCCTAGAACTACACGGGAGGAGCTGATCAATGACCTGAAAAGAGCTGGGACCCCCGTTTTCAAGGTTACTGTTGGTAATACACTAAGACGTCATGGTTTGAAATGCACGGCCCTGCTTAAACCAGCACATGTCCAGGCACGTCTTAAGTTTGCCAATGACCATTTGGATGATCCAGAGGAGTCATGGGAGAAAGTCATGTGGTCAGATGAGACCAAAATAGAACTTTTGGGTCATAATTCCAATAAAACGTGTTTGGAGGAAGAAAAATGATGAGTACCATCCCAAGAACACCATTCCTACTGTGAAGCATGGGGGTGGTAGCATCATTCTTTGGGGGTGTTTTTCTGTACATGGGACAGGGTGACTGCACTGTATTAAGGAGAGGATGTCCGAGCCATGTATTGCGAGATTTTGGGGAACAACCTCCTTCACTCAGTTAGAGCATTGAAGATGGGTCAAGGCTGAGTCTTCCAACATGACAATGGCCCAAAGCACACAGCCAGGATAACCAAGGAGTGGCTCTGTAAGAAGCATATCAAGGTTCTGGCGTCTCCAGACATAAACCCAATAGAGAAACTTTGGAGGGAGCTCAAACTCCGTGTTTCTCAGCGACAGGTTTTTTTTTTTTTTTTTTTTAAATGCATACAAATCTTATGGCCAGGTGTCCACAAACTAAACAAATCAGAATATAATTAAATGATGTGAATTAATTTGTTTGTCTAAAGAATATACTAGGACATATTATTTATCCAATTAAGCCATAATTGGTTGATTAATTCTTGCTTGGATTGACCTGATGTCTTCACCATTGTTAATTTTTTGACAAATCAGATCACTTCAAACACACACACTCACACACACATTCTGCCTTTCTCTTTCTCTCATTAATAAGAACTCAACCTAAGGTCTTCCATGGTTCTTTCTCTCACCAAAGTAAAGCTGTGGCCTCACATACAGACAGCACTTTTAATAAGTTTGGAATGTGCCCAAACTTAAATCTTTTTTTACTGGAATGATTGAAGCTTGGCAAATGGGTGGCTACTGAAGCAAAACTCTTCACCTATAAATATACACCCACACAGATCTTTTTTCTTTCAGCCTTACCTGATCCAGTTCTTTCTTCTGCTGTGCTTTCTCTGCGTCAGCATCTCCTATGATTTTCAGCAACTAGTGCTCTTTTGCCTTCTGAATTTCCATAGTCTCATGGGCCTGCTGCTTCATCCTTGGAAGCTCAGGCTTTAGGAGGCAAGAAATCGACAGATCATTTTAAAAAGAGCCTCTGAGGTAAAAGGCATTTAAAAAGCACAACATGCCTATAAAACACACACTTAAGATGCCACCAGGAATTGCAGTAGTAAGTTGACATTTCTGGCAGCCCACAAAGGAGCAAAATAAACAATTAGAGAAAAAGGACAGAAGTGAGAATAAGACAAAATGGGAAGTAAGTGGCCTGTGCATTGTGTGGTAATAGTTTGTACCAATCTGCCAACCCTCCAAAAAATTGACCGACAAACCCAGACAGGCGCAAAAAATAAAACAAGAAAAGGAGAAAGAGGGTTCATGCAGCCAAGACCTATCATTGAAGCAGATAAAAAGCTAAACCCCCTGATCAGTAGCTCCATCTGGCCTCCCTCCTGGAGAGCTCCTCTTGCCCCCCTGCTGCCAGATCCATGTTGACGTTTCAAGCAAATGCGTGCAAACACATCTTGTGTGCCACATCACTGATTAAGCCAACACAGAAACTGCCGGCTACTGTTTCCAAGAATAAACCAGAAAATGGGCACGATACGCCAACCCCTTGTTACCAGACAACAACATGACCTCAGACTAAATCTATCCATATCTTACCACCCTGACAGTAAATATGTGCCTGACACTTAATAAAACACTACCTTCCATGTGCCAAGTCAGTTCTATTACATGCTCATTGATGCTCTTATTTGCAAATGATACCTGTGCATTACTGAGTTCTTCTGCCCAGGGCTAAACTTATTTAGTTAATAGCTGAAGGGTGTATAACAGTTTCAAATAAATTTATGTCCAGGCCAATTGTCCAGTCCAGCCTCACTCTTTTTGAATAGCAATCATCTGGACCTGACCTGGGTTAAGGGCAGCTTCTGTCCTCTTATTATACAACTCTGTTTTCCCTGATGATTTCAAAATGTAGTCTATTCATTAGAATGATTATGCATTCTTATAAAGTGCTTTAATTGGAGGCTAACAAGACAGTGCCGTAGGGAAGATCTGGCCCTAGGCTGCTTTGAGGCTTTTGGTGAGCATGGGCACTGAGAGGGCAAAGAAAGTTTACAGAAGTAAGGATAGAAGAAAATATTATATATCCAGTCATGTGAAAATAAAAGTGAACCCTTTTTAAATTATATTGCTTTATATTATCAGGACATGATCAGCCACATATGGTTACTTCAGTTTGGAAAACTAAGTACACTTTTTATTTAATAGCTTGTAGAACATCTCTAGGTTATGTATGTAACCCTAGTTCCCAGAGGGAATGAGACCCTGCGTCGAAACGCTTTGGGAACGCGCCTGAGTGTTCACGCTGTAAAATAATGTGTGTAATTAGTCAAAAATTGGACGCTGGCCGTCACCGGCAGGGTGATGTCACGAGCAGGAAGTTTGAAACACATATGGAGCGAAGCAGCAGTAGCATCTGTAGGAATTGCTGCAGGAATGGCGGAGGTGTGGCATAAAGGATAGAACTGCATTTCATTGGCTTTGTACATGTACCTTGCACAATGATAACAAAGTTTAATCTAATCTAATCTATTCTAAAGATGCAGCGTCTCGTGCTCTCAGTGAACTAGGGTTACATACGTAACCTAGAGATGTTCCCTTTCAGGAACTCAAGCTGTGTCAAAACGGTTTGGGAAAGAATGTCCAAAAAAGCCAGACTGATCAGTCACTGCTTAGTATGTGTCTGTCAAACACAGCTAGAGAAGGACTGAGGGGCTAGGAGTGGCACTGCGGTCTAATTTATAGAACCGCACAAAGGTCAGCGGGGTGGACCAACCTGCAGCTTTACATATGTCTTGGAGGGAAACTACAGGGGGCCAAGATTTTGAGGCAGCCACACTTAGGTTAGAGTGAGCTCTGACCCCGAAGGAAGCGGGAAGGTCAGATGACTCATAAGATGATGTTATGGCATTAACAATCCACCTGTTTAGAATCTGCTTATTAGCAGGAAAGCCTCTCTTGGGAGGACCGTAGCAGACGAGCAGCTGATTGGTCTTTCTCCAAGGACTCGTCCTGTGGACGTAGGTGTCCAGTGAACTCACCAGACAGAGCCTGCTCACACCACAAGCAGAGCAGATGCCACCTGGCGGCATACAACCTCCTTGTGGAGGGAGCTCTGGAGGGGGCCAGCCTGCACAGGGGGCGCAAACACAGACCTCCTTGATGGTTGATGAAGGAGACCACCGCAGTATTGTCTGTACGGACTAACACATGGTGACCCCTGAGGTGTGAAAGGAAATGCTTAAGTGCTAGAAGTACGGCCAGCATCTCTAGGCAGTTGATGTGCCAACATAGATGGGGCCCCTCCCACAGACCATGGGCAGAGCGACCACTCATGATCGCACCCCACCATGTGAGGGACGCATCCGTCGTTAGCGGTCAGCGATGACCAGGGACTTCCAGCACAGGGCATTGAGATAGAAACCGAGGATCCCTCCAAAAATCTAAGGCACGTAGGCATCTCTGTGTGACCTTGATGGTGCAAAGGGAGTTGCCCCTCCATGAGAACCCACAGGTCCTGAGACACCACTGAAGGAGGCTCATGCAGGCCAAGTGAAATTACACTGGACGCAGCTGCCAAATGCCCCAAAAGTTTCTGGAACTGTTTGACAGTGAGAGGCTGCCCTTTTTTTAACTTCCTGACAGCCATAAGGATGGCCACAATGCAGGCAGGGGAAAGCTGCACATGCAAAGTAGTCGAATTCCATATGACACTGAGAGAGGTGGTTCTCTATAATGGAGAAAGCACAATCTTCATGGCATTCAGCCATAACCCCAACGCCATCATGTAGGCGAAAACGAGATCTTGAAGCCAGACCACTAACTGCTCTGATTTAGCTAGGATCAACCAATCGTCTATGTAGTTGAGGATGGCGGATGCCCTGAGACCTCAGGGGAACCAGAGCCGCATCCACACATTTTGTGAAGGTACAGACTAAAAGGACAAGGCCAAATGTATACTGGCCTACCCAGTATTGGTAGGCTTTGGCCCCAAAAGCGAACCTCAGAAACTTCCTGTGAGAAGGTAGGATGTACCTTGGATCTGATTTGTCTGCATCTTGAACCTGAGTCTCATAAGAGAGCGGTTCAGCTGAAGTAGATCTAAGATAGGACGCAACCCTCCGTCCTTTTTGGGAACTATCAGGTACCGGCTGTAGAACCCGGACTCTTGTTCTGATGGAGGGACCATCTTGATGGCCACCTACCTCAGGAGAGTGTTTACTTCATGTTTCATGACCAGAGCCTGCTGGCTTTCCAAAAGGGTGAAAAGAATCCCATGAAAACAGGGCGAAGGAGAACCGAACTGAATCAAGTAACCTCACTCTACGGTGTGCAGGACTCACTGCCATAAAGTGCTTTAAGGGTATTGGTCTCTTGAGACTAACATCCAGTATGCCTAGAGCTGGGGCAGTGCCCTGAGATGGTTTTAAGGGTGGCGAAATCTCCTGGAACATAACGACAACAGGTGAAGACAAACTAGAGAGCTCATTGTAGCTGGCCGTGCCCTAAAGCACTGAGGGTGGCAGGGTTAACAGACCAGATCCCTAAGGGGGCCGAGACAGGGCGGGCAACGGATAGAGTGGAGCGGCACAGCCCTTCATGGCCAGATCTTCAGAAAGTCCCGTATCAGGACTTTTTTTGGCTAATGGCCCTCTTTAGTGGCTCTGAGAATGCCCGGGGCACCTTCCACATCCAACTTTGGCAGCAGGTCAGCCTGATATGCTGGCTTAAACCACCTTTGTATGCAGGAATGTAGCGGCTTGACCTGCCAAAGCATAGGCTTTACCCTCAAGCGCTGATGTATTGTGTATGGGCTTGGTGGGTAATGTCAGGGTCTTAAGGAAGGAAGGCAATTCCCTGAGAGGTGGCAAGAATCTCTTCAAGCAGATGCTAACCATGTTCTTACCGCCCCATTAAGTGGGAATACACAGTGGAACTTGTGGTGAAGGGGCGGGCTGAAAAAAGCTCAAGTCATGACCTGGACACCTCAGTGTCACTTCTGAAGCCTGTGAGCGAGTGCTGGACCGAGCAGGTTGAGGTTGGAGATAGGAACAAGCCCATCTTGCAAAGATCTTGCAAAAACAAGACCTTCGTGCACAGTAAGCACAATCGTCTCCCTCGAGAACCGAATTAGCATGCTCCGCTCCCAAGCAAGCAACACACAAGCTGTGTGTATTCCCCCCTGTAACATAGCGGGGGCAAGGAGGAACGCACAGCCAGAAAGTGTGCTTCACTTTTTTGCTTGCTTTCATTTTATTAATTTATTGTTCTTTAGCCAGATAGTGTGCTTAAATTTGTTGCTTGCTTTTTTTTTTTTTTTTTTTTTTTGACAAACAATCTGACAACACAAGGCTGGGTCTTCCAACATGATCATGACCCAAAGCACACAGCCAGGATAACCAAGGAGTGGCTCTGTAAGATCTATATCAAGGTTCTGGCATGGCCTAGCCAGTCTCCAGACCTAAACCCAATAGAGAATCTTTGAAAAGAGCTCAAACTCCGTGTTTCTCAGGGACAGGCCAGAAACCTGACTGATCTAGAGAAGATCTGTGTTGTGGAGTGGGCCAAAATCCCTCCTACAGTGTGTGCAAACCTGGTGAAAAACTACAGGAAACGTTTGACCTCTGTAATTGCAAACAAAGGCTACTGTACCAAATATTAACATTGACTTTCTCAGGTGTTCAAATACTTATTTGCTGTGTTGTGGAGTGAGCCAAAATCCCTCCTACAGTGTGTGCAAACCTGGTGAAAAACTACAGGAAACGTTTGACCTCTGTAATTGCAAACAAAGGCTACTGTACCAAATATTAACATTGACTTTCTCAGGTGTTCTAATACTTATTTGCAGCTGTATCATTCAAATAAATAGTTCAAAAATCATACATTGTGATTTCTGGATTTTTTTTTTTTTTTTAGATTATGTCTCTCAGAGTGGACATGGACCTACGATGACAATTTCAGACCCCTCCAATAATTCTAAGTGGGAGAACTTGCAAAATACTTATTTTCCTCACTGCATGTATGACTATGTCTTTCAAAGCATTGTGAAGGAATTTTGGCGCACTCTTCTCTACAATTTTGCTTCAGTCCTTAGAGGTTTTTGCCAGTGGTTTATACACAGCTCTATTAAAGTCCTGCTACAGCATTTCACTCAATTTAAAGTCTGAATTTTGATTAAGCCATTGCAGCATCTTGCTTTTGTGATTTTTTGTAGGCAGTCTGTTGTAGATTTGTCAAGCTTTAAGCTGTTGGACAGATACAGAGAATGTTATGGTCAACTCAATCACTGTGGCAGAACACAAGTCCAAATCATCACCTTTCCACCCCTTTGCTAGACAGTTATTATGAGGTGTTTCCTCTAATATGCTATGTTTTTTTTTTTAACACTCGTGGTGCTGTGCATTATGGCCAAACAATGTTTAAAGTGGCGATAACATTTCATGTATAACAGGCTTTAGAGTGTTCACATAAAAAACATAGAGTGAGCAAGAACAATTCTGTGGTCAAAAAATGCCTTGTGTATGAGAGAGGTCAGAAACAACTGGCCAAAGTGATTTATGCTAACTCTACTATAAGTCCAAAAGCATCCCAGAATGCACAAGACTTTAAACCCTGAGGCTTATATGCTTCAACATCAGACAACCACATCAGATCCCCTTCTGAAGACCAGGAGTCTGAGGCAACAGTGATTAAGACACCTATGAGCTAAAGATAAAAAAAAAAAGTTTTTTTGGACTTCTATTCACAAATAAACACCTTTAATGTATTTCATTCTTTCAGTAGTTGTTTGCTCACAAGCTTAACATATTGCATTATTATTTTCTCTCAGAGACCTGCTCCTACAGATATCAGTATAGGAAAAAGTTGGTATGAAAACTTCCAGATTAAATATTCACTGGTCAAATAACCTGTTACTTTGTACTTGAAAATTGAACAAACTTTTTCTCAATTACTGCTAACTATAAATGCATGGTGCAAATGCTAGTTTATTACATGTATTAATCAAGCACTATTGATGTGCCTTAACTTTTAGTGTGTTTGATCATGTTTGTTTGATTTCCAAGCCTTTGCATATTGTATTTTTTTCCACTTTTAATTGATCTGCTTTTCTTTTACATCAACAAACTTGAATTTAACCTCTTGCCTATACTCAACACTATCTTTGAGGCCACAGTGGTACAATTTTTGATACAATCTTAGAGGAAACATTGGTTTAACCTTTAAAGCCATGTTAATATAATCTTTGGTACAATCATTAAGATATTTTATATTTGAAGTATCCTCTTTGAAACCAAATCATTAGAAAATTCTGAGGTAAAAACATTGGAAATATTTTGACTATGGGAAAAGTCAAGCTACAAGAAACTATTTTACTGTTTTGTACATAGTAAGTTTAAATAAAATAAAATATTAAAATAAAATATTTTAAGCCAGACTTATATAATCTTTGGAACAACCCCAGATCTACAAATTATTCACTGACAGAGACATGATGTTCCACACTGCCATTTTTCCACACCTGACCATGCCACTGCATTTTATCAAACAAGCAAATTATTAGAATCGTCACAATCTAGCTGATGCATAAAGGAAACACATGAAATTACAAAAGATTCCCTGGGTAGAGGGATATGACAGGACTTCTGATCTAACATAAATGAACCCAGATTTGTCACCATTTACTAAAGGCTGCTATTGACTTTCTGTCAGAAGTGTAATACCCCTGACAATCACTAAATACTGAGGGGTGGCTGGCAGACTGCAGCAAAACAAATTAATGGAACAAGAGTTGCAAAGAAGCAAATCACCTTGCGTTAGTGCCGCAACCTTCTAAAAGCAAGAACTGTACATTACATATTGATAAATTAATGCTACTTGTTTTTTTCAGGTTAATTTCTTTCCCTAAGTCCACATGCCACACCACTGTTGAGTAATATTATCACTTAACATTGATATAAAAGAAACCCACTCTCTTGAAGCCAACAAAATTCAAAATAAGTAATTTATTCCTGTACAGATTTGTTTTTTTCCAGCCACCAAAACACCCAACTCATCTAAGGCTTAATAAGTAGCTGATGAGCTGAAGCTGGTGTTGATTTGGTACAGATTTGGAGTTGAGGATCTCTAGTTTGTTTTGAATTTAAAGCAAGGACATTGCTAATGATTTATATTCCTGAACTATTTTCAGCTTGCAAAGTTCCAGAGTGGGTGTTCTCCTCAGCTCCTCATAATAGCACAAAATTTGATGGATTACAATTTGATGAGCAAATGGCTAAATGACATCTCCGTACTTAGTGCCTTCTCATAGAAACGAGATTTAGATGGCTAGAGAGCTTTTGCTGAATAATGAATCTCCTTAGCAAGGCAGATAGCACTGTTTTTTTTTTTACTAGTTTATAAATGTTAAAAATGGAGGGATGCATTAAGATGTAATGAAAGGCCTCCAACTGCTAAAAGCTTATATTTAAAAAAAAATGGGCAATGGCTCCAAATGTAAAGTACAAACATATGCTAACACTAATGACAATAAAGATATGCTATTATCAAGCTCTCCACACAAGCATTATATGGCATTGATGGGTAATATGGGTCTTGTCTACATAACAAATAACATTGTGACTGGCCACTTTACTAGGAGCACCTCTATACCTGCACATTCACAAAATGATCTCATCAGCCATTTATCCAATGAATTAATTGATTTTGGGATGTCTATTTTTTTAACTGAAGGGCTGGTTGGAGTATTTTAAGAACTACTATCCTTCAGGGATTTTTTCCTTACAACTATCTGTAGAATTTTCACAGAATGGTGCAGAAAACTGGTTGTAACAACCTAAAGGTTATGGAAACCTGAATAACCCCTCTCTAACAACCTAACCATAATACTTAGAAAATGATTTAGTACACACAACATAGATGCATGTCAACTCTCACTGGCTTCCTCTCCTGTCAGCTAAGAACAGGTATATGTAGCTACAGTAAGCACAGACTAGATTGAAATGTTGGCTGGTCTGATAAAATTCTCCCTTTTGGTCAGAATTTGAGACATAAACAGCATTGTGGTGGTGGTGGTGTAATGGTGTGGGGAAAGATTTCTTGTCACAAATAGGCCCCTTAATACAAATTAATGTTATTATAATATTTCAGTGAAAGCCACAGCTATTTTCATTCAAAGCACAAGTATGGCCACAATTTAGCCATCTAAGATTAGATTATGTGGTGCACCCACCTAACAATTCCCCCTGAACAAGTTGTTATTATAGAAACTATTAGTTTCCAAGTGAAAATTGTATCAAAAAGAGACTGCTCAAAGAAACAGTAAAAAAAAAAAAACAGGCAAAAAGTGAAAAAAATGCTGGTGATAGCAAAAGTGTATCTGACTATGTAAAAAGAAATGAGTGTAATGGTTAAGATAGAGAAACAGAGTGAAAGACTGACTAACTGAAAAAAGAAGAACTGTAGCATTTATGCTATTAATCATTCCACAAAATCTTTATTTGTCCTTGCCCTTACTGCCTGCTCTCCTACTCTGCCTGGACCATTTTCTCTGTTCTTGTCAAGAACATTTTGCATGTCGTGATTGGCATAACAAGCCGTTCCGCCTTTATGCGGTTATGGAGTGTGTAGTCGTAATGATGTGCTGCAGTAATTAGTCCAGCCAATTTTATTGTGCACCACATGTCAAGCAATCAATGCTGTGGTTAAATTTTTATGTCTTGCTGAGGTCTGCTGTCTTGTTTATTTCAAATTGTTTTTTTTGTTTTTTTTGTTTATTTTTTTTTTGCATGTGGAGGCCAGGGGGATATGGGGGCTAATGACACTGGTGCCCATCCATAACGGGAAGATGCTGTTGATAATATTTTTTAGATTGCAGCGGAACTTATGATTCAATTATCAAAGCAATCTTAGAACTCTGCTCTATCCAATTACAATCATGAGTGAATGAAGAGCCTGCAGCATTAAGCAAAAACAAAACAAAAAAATCCATTATAGCAGAAAAAGGTTCTATTTTAAGGTTTTATTTTAAGGTTAAAATAACCTACTAAGTAAAAATCATGTCTAAAAATTACTAAGCCAATAACACTCGCAAAGCGGCAATTGTTTGCCAGTAGTGAATATATGTACACATACTGTATATACACAAGGAGAGAGAGAGAGACAGAGAGAGAGAGAGAGAGAGAGAGAGAGGGAGAGAGAGATATGCAGTACTCCTGTTAAGATACTTAAATCAAATTGTATTTATTACATACACATACATACAGGGTACGCATGCAGTGAAATGCAGAAATGCAAAATGCCTTTTGAGATACTCAAAGCATAATCTTGATAAACTTCCCCAGTTTTTAAAAAACCTACTCAATAGTTATCATTTTGTCTATAACTGAAACAAACTCCACGCTTTTTGAAGGGATTTTAGGCTCGTTGTATATTTTATTCTGACCTTGTGATCCAGTTTATCGCAGAGCAGTTCAGAAGGATTTAGGTCTAGTGTCTGGGCAGACCATTCCATGATATATAACATTTACATTTATGGTATTTGGCAGATGCCCTTATCCAGAGCAACTATAGCACATGCTTCATGTCATTGTCTGCATTTATGGTAAAATTGTCTGCAGTCTAGACACAGTTGCATTTCATTATTATATTAAAAATTCAGCAAATATTTTAGTATATCTTCTAAATGGACAATACTATTGAACTGAAACTTGTATATATTTATTTAGAGTAGTCAATGTGCAGCTATATACAGCCATTATAGCTGGTAACAAAAAATTGTACTTACCTAAAGTAAATATTTCTTAAATTAAAAAATAAACTTATTTGAAACTTATTTTTAAAAGTTTAAAATAAGTTTTTAATACTCTAATTAACATGGGCATTAACAGATATGGATGCTTAATGTAATTGTATGATTATTATTAGTGAAACCATACTCAACATAGTTGACTTTTCTGAGCCTGTCAAGTTCTTCTTTTGACCCATTTTGCCAAAGGAAAGGAAGTTGCCTAATAATTATGCACACCTGATATAGGGTGTTGATGTCATTAGACCACACCCCTTCTCATTACAGAGATGCACATCACCTAATATGCTTAATTGGTAGTAGGCTTTCCAGCCTATACAGCTTGGAGTAAGACAACATGCATAACGAGGATGATGTGGTCAAAATACTCATTTGCCTGATAATTCTGCACTCCCTGTATATATATGTGTGTGTGTATATATATGTGTGTGTGTGTATATATATAGTAATGAGTATAAGTGCAATTGTCATCACACATCATGTGTGTCAATTATGAGACATAAACTGTTTGTCATGGACAGGTGCCCAGCAACGTTTGATATTTTCCTTTGGAGAAAAGGGAGGGCCATGCATTTATTAAAGTAATCTGTTCTTAAAGGTAAGATGCTGAAATGAAAGCCCACTGGTTAATTAAATCATCCAATAAAGCAGCTATGAAGTATAGCACATAAAATAATCACAATCTTGTAGTACACAGAAAATTTTTTTTAAAAACTACTGCAGACCTAAACATCAAACCCAGTAGTCAGAATTTACTTCTACCTTTTTGTTTAACCTGCATATCCATTAAGAACATCCAAGTACTATTATTTCATGTTTGTTCAGGTCTCTTGATCGAGTTTCATCCTGGACCATTACCATGGATTGTGCTAGCACAGGTGAGAAACCTTCACCAATCCTTACCTCAGCAAACTTTGCATTCTTTTATTTAGAAATGATTAGATTGCAGGCCATGTTATCTAAGAAATATTTAATTCACCAGATGCGCTCTTTTCAATTGTGGTGCATTACACAAAAGCTAAAGCCTCATCCTGGGTGATGGACTCAGTGTGGCTTTACATAAATTGTAAGCCATTTTATGCAGCCATTTTTCTTAGCGTGCTCTGTTGCATTGCAATTCATTTGCCGAAGATGTGCAAATGACCACAGCATGACACAACACCACTGAAAAGAAACTATAAAAATGAAGAAACTATAAAAGTGCATTAGATGTGTCAACACTGAAATGCCACTCTGAATCAAAAGAATGAATCAAGTGAGACTTTAAAAGTCTTTGATTGTTTTTTTGGACACTCAGATTTCAAGATGGGACTAGACTACAAGTATGTATCTCTTTAACAGTCTTGACAATTTTGACTAATGTTACAAAAGTCCTTATAATGTCCTGAGACATTATCCTTTATTTATGTGGCTATGCCAATAACAGCAGCCAAACTTAATTTATAATTCTTATTCTGTCAACTCAACATAATAAAGATAGGGTTTATTTGTAATAGAAATAAGCTATGTAAGAGTATTTACAATGCAGGTTTTAAAACACAACCTCTGATAACCTAATTTCTAATCCTGTCCATTGTCATCACTCCCAATGAAAATCTCAGCATCCTCAGCTCTGCCACCTCCAGCTCCACCTCCTGTCTTTTTGTCAATGCCACAGTCTCTAAACTAACATGGCATATAACATGGCAGATCTCACCACAGTCCTATAAACTTGCACTCTTGCAAATACCCGTCTATCACAAATCATTTCTGCTACTCTTCTCCACCCACTCCACGATGCCTACACTCTTGCCTTCACTTCTCGAACACACTCTCCATTACTTTGCACTTTTGACCCAGGTACTGCAACTTAACTCAAATCAAATCAAATGAAATTTTATTTGTCACATACACATACATACGGAGTACAATGCAGTAAAATGCTTTTTACGATGGTCCGGCATGAGGGAATAGAATGAGAAAAAAATAAATCAAGTAAAAAAAAGGGTAGATAAATAAAAAGTATAAACTATATAAAATATATGAATATATATGTGAGAAAAATAAATAAATAAATAAATAAATAATAATTGTGTATATACAAGAATGCGTATGTATGCGTATTTTAAACAGTAAAATTTAAGGTGATTGACGTGATTGTCCTTAATGTGACCGTGTGCAGTAAAATGCACTGTGCTGTGCAAGTCCAGAGTTAAAGTGACAGTTCAGAGAATACCTGTCATAGTGCAAAAAAGTTGTGCAGAAAAAGTGTGAAGATGGAGAGAGAGGTCCAGTAGTAGATCCTGGGTGTTTCCTGGTTTAACCTTTAAATGGCCTTTGGGAAGAAGCTTCTCCTCATTCTCTCTGTGTTTGCTTTCAAGGAGCGGAAGCGCTTCCCTGAACACAACAAAGAAAAGAGTCTATTGTTTGGATAGCTGAGGTCCTTTACAATCTTCCTGGCCCTGGTCTGGTACCGCGTGCTGTGGATGTCCTGCAGGTTAAGGAGCTTGGTGTGGATGGTACGTTCAAGCACATTGGCAGCCTGTGTGGACAGAAATGGTTGAATCCTTCAGATGTTGTAAAAAAGAATTCGACAGGAACCAGCTAAATTACCGACAAGTGAGAAGAAGAACAGTTGATTGTCCATAGCTACCCTAAGGTTACGAGCCGTGGCTGAAGGGGAGAGCAGAGAGTCATGAAGAGTTATTCGGAGAGCTTGACCTGGAGATGAATCACCTGGGACGACCAGCAGTTCTGTTTTGTTTGGTGTTCAGTTTTAGTTGATGAGCACTCATCCATGAAGTTACATCTGTCAAGCCAATTCTCACCAGAAATGATTATATCATCCACAAACATCATAGTCCATGGAGAGTCCTGTCTGACCTCATCCGTCAATCTGTCTTTCCTACTGCACACTTCACTGCTGCCACACTGTCCTTATACATGTCCGGCACCACCCTCACATACTTCTCTGCCGCACCAGACTTCCTCATACAGTACCACAACTCTTCTGTCTGTTGTACGCTTTCGCTAGATCCACAAACACACAATGCAACTTTCTCTGACCTTCTCTCTACTTTCTTTATCAACATCCCCAAAGCAAATAATGCGTCTGTGGTGCTCTTCCTCGGCAGGAAACCATACTGTTGCTCACAGATGGTCACCTCCTTCCTCAGCCTGACTTACTACTGACTTACTACTCTTTCCCATAACTTCATGGTGTGATTAATCATCTTTATTCCCCTGTAGTTACTGCAGGTCTCCCATATTCTAAAAACCGGTACCAGCACATTCCTTCTCCATTCCTCAGGCATCCTCTCCCCTTCCAAAATGTTGTTGAACAATCTGGTTAAAAACTCTGCTGGCACTTTTGACACATCCCTCTTCACCTACTGCTGCATCTCCTTGTACTCTTGCCTACTTCTCTCATCTCACTGGCTATCACTGACTGAAATAGCTAACTTTATTTTTGTCCACAAATAATTTTTGTTAAATGTGTTTCCAGCATGCTGAGTAGAACAAAAAAACGAACGTTTTTGAGATTATGAGATTAAATCCCAAAAATAAAATAGAAATAGCCCTAGAAGCTAAATTGGCTATGTTCATATAAATGAAAAGGATGGGATTACTCTCTCCTGTCAATCACAGCAACATGAACTCATGTTTGCAGGGGAGGGAAGATATTGGTTTTGTTTTGTTTTTCTACAGTGTATGTTCAGTCACCATGTGAAATATCATAAGATAAAAAGATGTTCTGGCTGTACAAGTCTTCCAGAAAGCTTGTGCTAGCCTTCAGACTTAAAGCACTACCAAGATCAGACCTACAGTGGTTATAATGGGAAGAAAAATGTCCAGTCATAAAAGATAATGATAACTGACATTCATATCTATACTTGAATGAAATGCTATCTGTTGAACTTGAATGAAATGCTATCTGTTGATCCACAAGTCTTTTGTAGCTCTAGTTTCATTTAGAAAGGGGTATGTTAAGGGTGTATAAAGCAAGATTAATAATAGTATTGAAATATATTACTGAGAGTTATAATAAGCCATTGACTAATAATGCTGAGGTGCACCTGAAGTCAGGAGTTTGTTCACTGGACACTTTTGTCAAGACTCTGAACATACCTTCCACTTCCAACAATGCCTCAATACCATAGACATGGAGACAAATTACCAAAAGTCATCATAATGATTCTGAAAAGAACAGCCCATGCATATTCACTACACAAAGCAACTCTGATGTTCATCTATACTGAAAAGAGGCTGCTCCTTTGTATGTTTTCTCAACTACTTCAATATCTATTATTACAATAATTAAATATCTCTCTCTCTCTCTCTTTCTCTCTGTCTCTCTCTCTTTCTCTTTCCCTCCCTCCCCCCCTCCCTC
>MU551695.1:2912692-2927148 GCA_024362625.1 Silurus asotus | reverse complement strand
CCCTCCCTCCCTCCCTCCCCCCTTCTCTGTTTCTTTTTCAAGGTGAAATCAAAAGTTATTTGCCTTCAACTTTAACCTACTGTATGCTATTTGATGAAGATGTAGTTATAAAAACAAATAATGAAAGGATTATGAAATATGAAGTCCATGCTGATGAATAAAAATGACCCTTTCAATACATGATTCAATTCCACGGATGAACAGAGACTAAAAGCAATGTACAAACTGACAAACTGAACCACGCTGTACATTACATAGTCCTGCATTCATAATTTCTGATCACAGACCAGGACATCTGTTTTTACCCTAAAATGCAAGAACAACTTTTTCTCTTGTGTCTCTTTGTATACAAAGAGGAAATAAAATGCCAAAATACCCAATACACCCACCAACACACACACACACACACACACACACCAGATGCAATCAAAATTACCCATAACACAAAGCAGCCTAAGGGAGAAGAAAAACACATTTGATTAGCTGAAAGAGCAGCATGAAGTGATATATAGTGCTCAGTTGTTATAATGGCCTCTAAAGTGCACTGCAAAAATTAAATAAAATGAAATATATAAATAAAATGAAGTAGTATTTTGAAAAGGTAAAAAAAGAAATCAAATTGTACAACGAATGATTGCTAGATGGTGCCAAGTCAAGAAGATAGACAGGGGTGACTTGCAAGAGTAGGGGAAAAAATAAAGACAGACAGAAAAGTTAGTGCTGTGGAAAAGGGGAATAGAACAAGGTAAGGGATTTTTTTGTTGTTTATGTTGGTAAAGTAGAGAGGATTAGAAGTGATCTTGTACTATAAAACAATATTTTTCTTTTTTTAGTGCTGAAACTTTGGATGCTCTCTGACCACTGCCGCCTCTTTGCTCCTGATCTCTTCTGTAAACTGACCATTCTCTTGGCTCATGAACTTCATCTTGAGCTTCATGCTGCACACACACACAAAATAAAGACTAAGGTCTAACACAAACTAAAACAATGAAAATATTTAGAACATCAACAAATGTACGCACTCAACTGAACACATAGACACAAACAAATACATAGACACTGACATGGGTAAGTGTCTACTCATACATGCATTCAGATACATGCATGTACTGGTGGCTCTGCTATGCTGTATAAGGCATTTATTTTGGTTCAGCTTCACTTCTCCCCTTAAGCCGGTTTTAGACTTTGCAAGTTTTGCCGCAGTCTTTTAAGATTATAACCTGCCACGGTGTGGGACATAATCCTAATAAAATCTCAGTTGAATTCTATAACAGACTGTGCGATTACATCTGTTCTCCATATCAGATTATATGATGATGCTCCTCTAAAAATGAATGCCAGGTTTAAAATAATGTACATTTTTGGCATCATCAAAACGTGATCTGGGTTCTTACTGAAAATGGGGTATTGCATAAACAGAAGCATTCTTCAAAGTAATCTGAAGGTAAAAGTGATATTTTATTCTGCACATTAATTTGGTTTATGTCACAATTTACAATGCTTTTGAAGATCTGATCAGTTTCACTTCACCCTATTCTCTCATATATGCTATAATTATATATTAATCATTTATTCATGTAATCATATGGTTCCCTGGTGGTCTAGTGGTTAGGATGTGGCGCTCTCACCGCTGCGGCCCGGGTTCGATCCCCGGTCAGGAAACTAACCCCAGCCATTAGGGTTGCACAATCCTTGGTGCCAGTCCCAAGCCCGGATAAATGGGGAAGGTTGCGTTAGGAAGGGCATCCAGTGTAAAACCATGTGCCAGATCGAACACGCTGTGGCGACCTTTAATGGGAGAAGCCGAAAGTTATATAGTATAATCATAATATATCACACTCTGTCGAAAGGGCGTGGTTTTTTTTTTTTTGCAAGATATAATGGACTTAAATCAAGTAAGTAGCAAAAGGTGCTTATATATACATATATACAAAGTACTATGCTATACAATGCTAATATAAACTTGCCATTTGAATTACAGCTGACACTACTGTTGAAGCTGCTGTTAAACAAAATGAATGAACACCTTCTGACTGATCAGATTCAAGAGATCAAAAGCATTTTGATACAAACTTTAATATTCAACAGCCAGCACTGTAACACACACTCTACTAGATAAAATACTGTCACCGGTGCTTAAGTATGCACTTCAGCTTGTGAATGATAAACAAAGCTGAATGCATGCTGCACTCCAACAGATGACTCCTGATGATAAAAACTATGACAAACCATTTAAGTGCTTTTCAGTGCATGATCACTTAATATCAGCGCATGCCTACAAACAGGTAGATACAAGAAGAGGCGAGTGCGCAATCTAACTGTTCACAACAAGATTAGGCCGAAAAGCATATGGGTTATAAATATTAAACAATTTCAACCTGTGAACTTGAAGCTAAGTATCTGTATTAGCATCTAGTCAAGAATGTGCAAGTCAACAATAAATCCACAGCATGTGATTTCTTCAAGTTGCCAAAAAAAGCCTTTCTGCCATCCCTTTATAATATGACAGTTACAGTGTTCAACTAGGACAAGGACAAGACTTCAGACAGAAACGTGGGACATATTTTTTACTCTTAAAATTCAGGTATTATGATAAAAGTGAGAGTGGAAGTGTAAAAGGAATATAAAATGCAGAGACTGTCCTTTGAAAAAACGAAGCAAAGGAATTTCTTCCTGTGGCATGTCATGATTTTGTTTGTGTATTTGTTAGCGTGTTTTTAGTCAGCAAACCAGTATTATATCATGTTGAGTGCTATTATGGGATGCCCACAAGTAATTTATCAGTTCTGTTGATGTTAATCCACAGGTATTTCTTCTTTATTAATATTATTTATATATATATATATATGATATATATTTTACTTTTTATTACTCCTATTGTCTGTTGCACTGATTTCATTTATAAAAGCAATAAATAACTATTGTTGTGTATAAAAACTTATTGTGTTTTACTGATGTATGTTTTTAGTTTTTAGAATACAAAATCTTTAGTTGGATTTATATTAAATTCTCACACAGAATATAGCATTTATTTTATACCTCCTATACTATGCTCCACATGTGTAAATAATAATGTCCCAAAATCAATAGCTGAAACTTTGCCCTTAGCTGTTGCAGACATAAATGATCCAAATTTGCAAGGGCTGATAGCACATATTACTCAACAAGTTGGACAACGTTAGCATCTCGAAAGAAGTCAAGATATGGGGAAAGGAGCGCAAACACAGGGATTATGTACCACTAAGACATTTTCAGACATAACTTCACTTAATCTAACTGGAGTGAGGTTAGTTATGCATTTGGACACAAAATAGACCCGTCTATTGTGGTGATTCCACAGACAAGCTTGGGGGGAGACGATTGACAATTTAAAAAAAAAGTTAACCTCCCATAATTCGTGGTTGAAACTCATGGTTCGGAAAGTTTGCTGGTTCACATTTGGAACCTAACTAAAAGCAAGTTGCAGATTATCTTAAAAAATTTGTGGAAATCCGCAGCGTGACTAAATGTTCAGGAACATTAGAAATAACATTTTAAACTATATTTTCACTAACAAAATTTATACAAATTGTTAAAACACATTGTTGTATTCAAGTGACATAATGTATAGATCAGGGTCACCAACCTTTTTGAATCTGAGAGCTACTTCTTGGGTACCAATAAATGTGAAGGTCTGCCAGTTGATACACAATTCTAAAATAAAAAATTCTCTGGAGTAAGACAACATGCATAACGAGGATGATGTGGTCAAAATACTCATTTGCCTAATAATTCTGCACTCCCTGTATATCTATATCTAGTCATCTAAATTTTAATATTGTCATTTTTAAATTCACACCAATGCAAGTGTGATTTTGTCAGGGAACCACAAGTCACGCCTCCCTCCAAGGCTTGTTCCCCATTACCTTTCCTCTTTTCAATGTCCCGATTCCACCTCACTCACGGTCGGATCTACTCGTTGCCATAAGTGATTTACCGGACTTTTCACAAATGGCATTCCCCGTACTTCCATGCTCCTGACTTCCGCTTCGAAAGAAACGCTTAAGATAGGTTTGCCTTTAACGGTTCACATTGGTGATCATCCCTGGACTAACTGCATTACAGATTCTACCCGCATTACGGATCCTACCCGCTCTCTGGTTCGTACTTCTCCTCAAACCTCTGCCTTTTATATGTTCAGACTAAATAAAGACAAGGTGTTTAACCATACTCCAGTGCATCATGTTGGTGACCCCTGGACTAGATAAATTCACTAAGGGGCTGCAGAAGGTTCCCTGGTGGTCTAGTGGTTAGGATGCGGCGCACTTACCGCTGCGGCCTGGGTTCGATCCCCGGTCAGGGAACCAACCCCAGCCATTTAGGTTTCACAAGCCTTAGTGCTGGTCCTAAGCCCAGATAAATAAAAGCGTTGCGTTAGGAAGGGCATCCAGCGTAAAAACATGTGCGGTGGCGACATCTAATGAGAGAAGCCGAAAGAAAGTTTTTTAACTATAGGGGCTGCAGGGGTGCATCCAATATTTGCAGATTTTCGGAAGGAGGCCACTGTACAATTAGAGATTTAATTTTAGGCAAATTAATAGGTAAAGCTGAAGATGTTGTCAGATTTATTCTTTGTTGTAATTCAGCTTTAAACACAGTTGAGATTCCAAAAGTTATTATAGACACATTGGAACAACATTTTAGTAAAGTTAATTGTGCATGTATGGGGGGGGTGGATCGTTAGTAGCTCCAGGTTTATCTGTGGCAGAGGGAGCAAAGGACTTTAGGAGCAACAAATAGAATGTAGGGTGAATGCGGTATCTGGGAGGAAGGTTGAGCTGAAAGGACATGCCGCTAATACGCCTCAGTATAGTAATATGTAATGAGGACTGACCTTCCTGCAGGCAGTTGAAGGCATAGATCTTGGGTTGACAACCTTGTCTCCCGGTTGGAAGGGAGAAGCCTTCCAGACTCTCTTGCTTTCTCTGAACCAGTGATCGACCACGAGGATGATGAAAGTTTCTTCCATCCAGGGAAACAGTGGAGGTTGGAAGCCGAGTACACACAAGAATGGAGTCAGGCCGGTGGTTTGTTGCCGTAGGGAGTTCTGCGCGTACTTGGCCAACGAAAGGAACCAGTTCCAGCTGTTCTGATCCTGGTGGGAGTATGATTGGAGGTAGGGTCCAAGTTCTTGTATCAAGGTGTCTTCAAAATGGCACAGACTGAGTAGCCTAGTAACAGCTTAGATCATACCGGGCCACCAGTAGCGAGATCTGAGTATAAGAAGGGGTCTGCTTCCAGCCTGGGACCTCATGGACTGAACTCACCAGGGGCTGACGGCAGGTATTTGGGACGAATGTCCTCCCCTCAGGGCATTTTGGTGGGGCAGGTTTCAAAGGGTTGCTGTTTTAGGAATGAGGTGAGCAGGGCAGTGACCAAACTAAAATTGCGAATAAACCTCGAAACCTAGAAGTTAGAAAATCCTAGAAAGTTCCTTCTTGGAGCCCGTTTAGGACTCCTTTGACCTTCCCCTGGTCCATTCGTACATCCGATGGACTGATGACATACCCCAGAAACTGTACACAGGACTGATGGAACTCACACTTCTCCAACTTCAGGTAGAGCTGGTGTTCCCTTTAATCATACCAAGACTTTGGTGACAGGACACCGATGTTCAGTCAGACTTTGAGAGTATATAAGGATGTCATGTATACAATGATGAACCGATGGAGTAACTGTCTGAAGACTTCATTCATAAAAGTCTGAAACACCACTGGAGAAATAGAGAGTCCATACGGCATGACTCGGTACTTGTAGTGCCCTGATGGGGTGATGAAGTCCGTCTTCCATTTATCGCCCTTGCGTATTCACACTAAATTGTATGCACTCCGGAGATTGTTTTAGTCAGAAGAATTACTGTGTAATTGTTAATATTATTAGTAGCCCCTAACTGGCTTTTAATATATCTGAATAAATAGTATAAATAATAAAATCTTAACTTTAAATAGATTTGTTAATAGAGTTCTGCTATGCCATACATTTGTTAAACAACTGTATTAAAATATGCCAGCTCATTATTATTAATATATATATTTTTTTTTATTTAAAGATGCCTGCATGTGCAACAGAGAATTAAGAGTATAATAAGTTTAAGCCTAAAAATATATATCAGTATTCAATGCTGAAGCTAACATAAATTATGTATTTTAAAATTGATCAGAGCATTTGTAGATGTGTGTCGGTGCAAATGCATGGACGGGATCATGAATGAAGGGCAGTGCCAGATTAATCCAACAGTGAAAAGCTCTGTTTTAGTGTCCGGCAATGCTGATAAAGAGGACAGAGAAAACAGGGGAGAGAAAGACACCGGGCAGAGCTGACTGCATGTGTATGGAGACTTGTGTGGGAAAGCGGTGGATGCTGAGCAAAGGCATGCCGAACTGCGAGTGTGAACGGGTCCCTGGGTTGACGTCAAGCGAAGCCATGCGGGACCGTGTGTGTGTGTGCACCCTGGCGTGGGTACAGGGAAGGAAAGTGCCAGGGAGAGTGTGAGTGGTAAAAAAAAAAGAAGCTCTGCCTGGTGAACCATTGCCTGTCACCACTTTCATCCAACTCCTCCCTCTCGTACCCCCGATCCTTCACTGTACACCCCCCCCCCCCCCCCTCATCCCCACCCTAATACCCACTTTTACAAAAGTTTGTGTTGTAATGGTGGATCTTAAAATCTCTAATTTGCCACCAGCAAAACCAGTTTGTTAAATTATTACTTCACACCTAGTCATGTATGAAATGTGGGAAGAGATCGACTTAAACACAAACTGTTCTTTGTAATCCACTTCTTTGTAAACCAAAAGAGCCATTTTGGCTGTAAAACATTTGTTCTTTAAATAAATATATCAGAATGTATTGTTTTATATGGATGTACCACTAGGTGGCACTAGTGAGATTTCTTTTGTAATTGGATGTTAGCAATTTAAACCTTTCTTTTCTTGGGTAAGAGGGAGTGTTGCCCTGAACTGGTTTTGTGGAGCAGAGAAATAGATTTTCTGATATTTTAATTAACGCTTCTTTGCTATATTCTCCTTGCATTATTTTCTTCAGAGTTGCCACAAAACTAGAAACTGTTGTTGAGTTTGGAGTCTTTATCCACTGAATAAATGAAAATTTCCGCTGCTAAGCTTACTGCAGCAGTTTCGGAAAGAGTGCTTTTCTTTACTGTAGATGGAATTTTTTGTGTGTGACATTTGATGTTACTTTTTGGTTGCAGGGATCTGGATCTTAATATCAGCTATTCGCTGTTCAAGGTGCAGGAAATAGACATTAAGTGACGCACGCGTTGATTAAAAAAATACAAATAAAAACTTTATTTTGAGTGTCACATCAGTTACATCATACACCAATAAAAGTCTTGTTCCCTTTGAAATACTGTCCACTGTGTAACAAAAAACTAAATAAAACAAAATAAAATAAAATAAATAGAAAAACTAGAAAAATATTTACATCATTTTGGTAAGGCTGCAGAAAGTCACAGCAGGGGGCTGAAAAGCTGAATGCAGCTCCAGAGCCACAGTTTGCCAAACACTACACTATACAAACATACTCTAAATGCTGTATGTTTAACTATACTGTCAATGTCCAATTTTTATTTATTTATGTTTTGCTGGAAAAATTTTAAGGGCAGAGGCTTCTGCTCTGGTTTGAATAATATTTTTTTTGTGAATTGAATAATTTTGTAAACCTCGTTTTTAAAAGTTCCAAACATAAAAAAAACATGCTTTGCTATATATAATAATAATTCAGCTAGTATTTTTGGGATATACAGCATAATACATCTGAACAGGTGCTCTATTGTGAAGACTGGAGTCTGTGTTGTAACGGTGGATCTTAAACCACCCAATTTGCACCCAGTGAAACTAGTTTTTGTAATAAAAATTCACAATTAGTTGTGAATTTAAGTTGAGAAGAGATCGACTCTAGTCTACATAAAAACAAAGTTAAAATATAAAATTACAAACTGGAATTTGTTTCTAAACAAACTGGCTTCGGAATGTTAATAGCACAGAAGGAATGCAGGAACAATGTTTTATGGTCTCAGACTACAATTTAAACAATTCTATAATGTTATCACATTGTAAGTGTTAAGTTGTTTAAACACCCATGGCAAGTATCAAAAAAACAATAATAATTGAATTATTAATATTTTATTTCTATTTGACCTGTACGTAAAAAATATACTTACAAAATGTGGTTCTCATATTTATGAGCTCTGTCGCTTCCTGTTTGTACGGGCCTGAGTTTAACACATCGAATGTGCATCACAGAAAAATTAATCCCACGATCTGCCGTGGCTGGGCATGCCCCATAGTGAAGTTCTTTGACAACTTCACTATGGGGCATGCTCAGCCACAGCAGATTGGGGATTAATTTTCCTGTGATGCACATTCTTAAACACGATAGCATTAGATATTGACTGACTAGCTAAATGGGCTCTTTCTCTAAAACTAAGTGGTCTAGCAAGTGCTTTGTTTGGTTTGCAAGACAAGGTGACAAGAAGAGGGAATATGGACTACAATGAACAGATACCTTAAATGCTGAAATTGAGCGGCTGATTGAACTGAGTTCTGTTTTGCAGATTAAACTTTTTATTGAAGTTCAGTGAGACAATATTGCAACTTTCAAGATAATGAAGCATGTGGACAGAAAAGTATATAAGTGGCCCATAAGATACAAAGTGTACCTGACTATGGCTATGTGTGTTGGTTTGCATTAAGAATAATGATTTGTTATTTAAAGTAACAAAAAATTATTCTTAGTAATGCAAATTAAAATCAGTAAGAAGACAAGTGTGACAGTATGATATTGGAGATGCCTAGTGTACAAGTCAAAACTCTGCAATAGCCAAACAAGAACAAGTGCAAAACAGTAAATTCAATATAGGGGACTACAAAATAAGCAGCTCAGGAGAAACTTGAGAGTACAATTGTGTAAGGTTCATAAACTTACATGAGAAGCATTATAATTACCAGTATAGGAGAGAGACACTTAACACAAACAATAAAGATATACTGTATATAAAGTACACCTACATGAGCATCAAGTAGATTATTTCTATAATTGTTCTGTTCAGCTCTCATGGCCTCGTAAAGTTTCTGTTGCTGCTTTGGCTTTGTCTCCACCTCAGCAATTTTCTTCTTGTATTCAAGGATTTCCATCTCTTTCACCTAAAGTTCCTCCATGTTCATTAAAAAAAAACATTTGTGTCAAATCCACCAGAAATATGAGAGTGACATGCTTCATTTCCACAATCCTCTTTTTTCCTCCTACAACCTGACACACCCGCCATAGAGGGCCACAGCATCTTAGCAAAAATGGTTTAAGTTGGTGGTGACTGACAAATTCAGCAGAACCTTTTCTCATGTATGACAGTGAGAAACCCATGCTATTTCAATAGAGCCTGATTGAAACATCAGATGGGTGTTATTATTGTCCTGTGCAACAGCTCTGCCTGCACTGTCTCTGTCAATGCAAGACATTATATGTCAAATTAAAATCTGAATTGGAACTGAATTACATGGATTTGCCACATTAGACTGGTGAGGTACCCCAGGCTAATCCAATCATGCAAAGCATGGTCGAATTTAAATGTGAAAAGCCAGGCAAAAAAAAGTTAATTCTATAAAAGAAAAAAAAAATATCTTCAAGTTTTAAATGCTTATTACCATGTCTATTTTTCTTCAGTAATTACGTTTACCAAGTTTCTAAATGGCTTGGTCTTATGAAGGTGGTGTCTAATCATTTAGGACACCCCAAAGGACCAACTAAACATGAAATATTGAGCTTGAGATGTAAAACTTCTGTGTTTTTTTTAACCATTTTCAAAAATGTCAGTTTGTTTGCCTTTAAAAAATTGTAGGGTTGAACATTTGTTTTACACATTATTATTTTTACAAACCTGATTCCAAAAAAGTTGGGACACAACAAATTGTGAATAAAAAAGGAATGCAAAAATCTCATAAACTTATGTTTTATTTACATTAGAATATAGATTCAAAATGAAAATGTTGAAAGTGAGACATTTTGAAATGTCATGCCAAATATTGGCTCATTTTGGATTTCATAAGAGCTACACATTCCAAAATAGTTGGGACAGGTAGCAATAAGAGGCAGGAAAAGTTAAATGTACATATAAGGAACAGCTGGAGGACCACTTTGCAACTTATTAGGTTAATTGGGAACATGATTGGGTATAAAAAGAGCCTCTCAGAGTGGCAGTGTCTTTCAGAAGTCAAGATGGGCAGAGGTTCACTAATTCCCCCAATGCTGCAGGGAAAAATAGTGGAGCAATATAAGAAAATAGCTTCTCAGAGAAAAATTGCAAAGAGATTGAAGTTATCATCATCTACAGTACATAATATCATCCAAAGATTCAGAGAATCTGGAACAATCTCTGTCCGTAAGGGACAAGGCCGGAAAACCATACTGGATGACCGTGATCTTCGGGCCCTTAGGTGGCACTGCATCACATACAGGAATGCTACTGTAATGGAAATCACAACATGGGCTCAGAAATACTTCTAGATAACATTGTCGGTAAACACAATCCACCGTGCTATTCGCCGTTGCTGGCTAAAACTCTATAGGTCAAAAAAGAAGCCATATCTAAATATGATCCAGAAGCTCAGGCGTTGTCTCTGGGCCAAGGCTCATTTAAAATGGACTGTGGCAAAGTGGAAAACTGTTCTGTGGTCTGCCGAATCAAAATTGGAAAACTGGGAATCCATGACATCCGGGCTAAAGAGAATAAGTATAACCCAAGTTGTTATCAGCGGTCAGTTTAGAAGCCTGCGTCTCTGATGGGTTGGGGTTGCATGAGTGTGTTTTGCATGGGCAGCTTACACATCTGGAAAGGAACCATCAATGCTAAAAGGTATATCCAAGTTCAACATAACAACATATGCACCCATTCAGACGCCGTCTCTTTCAGGGAAGACCTTGCATATTCCAACATGACAATGCCAGACCACATTCTGCATCAATTACAACATTATGGCTGAGTAGAAGAAGGATCTGGGTACTGAAAAGGCCAGCCTGCAGTCCAGATCTTTCACCCATAGAAAACATTTGGCGCATAAAGTGGAAGATGCAACAAAGAATACCTGGGACAGTTGAGCAACTAGAAGCCTGTATTAGACAAGAATGGGACAACATTCCTATTCCTAAACTTGAGCAACTTGTCTCCCCAGTCCACAGACGTTTGCAGACTGTTAAAAAAAAGAAGAGGGGATGCTAAACATGGCCTTGTACCAACTTTTTTTTAAATGTGTTGATGCCATGAAATTTCAAATCTTTTTATACTCTCCCCTATCCTCTCTCACTACAGGCAAAGATGGCAGATGCGGAAAAGGAATTTCTGCCAGAGCCTTGCAACACCTCGTGAAAGTTGGGAGACTTCTCAGCCTGGCAGTAGGAAGTCCCTGACCCCTATGCGCCGATTGTGAGGGGCGTAGCCAGCCCGCCTATCGGGACCGGAGGCATTGCTGCACAGCAAGAATGCCATGTTCCTTCTCCTGTTTCAGCCAATCTTCACTCCCTTTTCTGGGCAACAGAACACTATTCCCCTTTCTTTACATTCAGTTTTATTCCCCAATAAAGACACTTTACCCCATTTTAACCTTTCCTGTGTCTGTGTTCACATGTAAATTATTTTATTTAATGTTACCATTTATGTAATCTTGTTTAATCAATTTAATTGATTACTCAATTTAATCAATGTTGTATTGCAAAATCATCTGGCATTAGATTTATTCTATTTTATTTTTATATATTACATTATTATAAAATATTATTTTATATTTTATTTAACCAAGCAGGCAATTTATTTAAAATTGCTAAAAATATAAACTGTTAAAAAAAACTTTGTTAATAAAAATGTCTTCTCCGTAACTGTACCAAAATTGTGCTGAACTGTGACCTAAAAACCGAGGTCCAAACTGAACCATCAATTTTGTGTACCGTAACACCCTTAAAATACATTAACAATTTTTTAAAACTTAACATATAGCTTTAATTAGACTGATTGTAGCTCTGAAACTATGTATGAGATGTGAACACTGATGTGTGTAATTTGCTGACTAAATCATCCCTATGTACATGTAACCTCTGAATAGACTCCTATACTCACGAAATCTCACACTCATTAACAACATTACATTTCCAGTTCAATCTGAAAGCAATAATGATTAATCTAGCCATAACAAAAGGAAGAACATAGAGGAATTACTTTTATAATGAGACTTCTGGCATAAATGATTTCTTCTTAGAGCTTACACTAAACGAATAAAAACAAGATTGTTAAAAAAAAGAATTCTCACATAAATACTAAAGTGAGCAATAAAAGAGGATAAGGAAAAAGGAAGAGTGTGTGTGTGTGTGTGTGTGTGTGATGTGTGAGAGAGAGAGAGAGAGAGAGAGAGAGAGAGAGAGAGAGAGAGAAAGAGAGAGAGAGAGAGAGAGAGAGACAAAGTTAAGTCAATGCCATCAAAAGAAAAAAGAATCGATGTTTAATATTTCCCGGCTATGCTCCGGGTATAGTCAAGCGTCTATATCCGAACTGAATAATAGCCATTATTACATATTACAGCCGTTCAAATGCGATTGATCTTCCTCCTGTCAAATAGTTATCATCATTTAGCTGTCATATCAGCAGCAGATGCTATCCAATCTTGTCCATCGTCAATTCTCCACTCTAGGCACAAGTTTGGTGTTTGGGAAAAGCATATATATATATATATAGTATAAAAGCTTCTTACTAGCTCAGACTAGTAAGTGTACTCGCCACATAAAGTGCAGGGTGTACAACCTGGTGCAAAAAGTCAACACAAGACAGTGGAAGAAAATACAGGACAGTGCAAGACAACACAAGACAGTGGAAGACAAATACACAAAACACAAAATAGCGCCACCAGTAAACCTGTTGTATATTGCACATTGCGGTGTGTAAAAGAGTAAAGTGAACATTGTAATTAAACAAAAATGTAAACAAAATGTTGTGCAAAAGAACAATAGCAGAGTCAAAAAAGATGTGCAAAACTTTAAGCAGTCTGTAGTAATGAGGTGATGTAGTAAATGGCATGGATGTGTAAAGTGAGTACGATTGTGTGTTTAAGTCTGGGTTGTACCGATCAGTCACACAGTTTTGTGTGTGTGTTTGTGTGTGTGTGTGTGTGTGTGTGTGTGTGTGTGTGTGTGTGTGTGTCTGTGTGCGTGAGTTTCAGTTCAATTCTTTGTTGAGGAGCCTGATGGCTTGAGGGAAGAAACAGTTGCACAGTCTGGATGTGACGGCCCAAATGCTTCGGAACTGCTTCAGTGATGGTAGGAGGGCATAGAGTGTGTGTGACGGGTGTGTGTGGTCGTCCACAATGCTGTTGGCTATGCAGATGCAGCGTGTGGTGTAAATGTCCATGATAGAGGGGAGAGAGACTCCAATTATCTTCTCAGTTGTCCCCACTATCCTCTGCAGGGTCTTGTGATCCGAGACGGTGCAGTGGCCCAAACCAGGCAGCAATGCAGCTGCTCAAGATGCTCTCAATGACCCCTCTGAAGGACGTGGTCAGGATGGGGGGAGGAAGATGAGCTTTCCTTAACCTTCTAAGGAAGTAGAGATGCTGCTGGGCTTTCTTGGTGATGGAAATGGTGTTGAATGACCAGGTGAAGTTACTGTGGTGGTGGAAGGACTTTGGTGCTCTTGACGATCTCCACGGAGGATCTATTGATGTTCAGTGGAGAATGGTCGCTCTGTGCTCCCCTGAAGTCAACAAACATCTCTTTCTTTTTTTTTGACGTTCAGAGAAAGGTTGTTCACTCCACACCAGGCTGTTACCCGTTGCACCTCCTCTCTGTATGCTGACTCATCGTTCTTGCTGATTAGGCACACCACGGTCGTGTCATCGGAAAACTTGATGATATGATTGGAGCTGTGCATTGCTACACAGTCGTAAGTCAGCTGAGTGAACAGCAGTGGACTAAGCACACAGCCCGAGGTGCCCCAGTGCTCAGTATGGTGGTGCTAGAGTTTCCGATCCGGACTAACTGAGGTCTTCCATTCAGGAAGTCCAGGATCCAGTTACAGAGGGAGGTGTTCAGGCCCAGTAGGCTCAACTTCTCAATCAGGTGCTAAGGGATGATTGTGTTGAATGCTTAGCTGAAGTCTATGAACAGCATTCATACATATGAGTCCTTGTTGTCCAGGTGAGTGAGGGAAAGATGAAGGGTCGTGGGGATGGCACCGGTCTGTGGAGCGGTTTGTATGATTTATTGTCCAGAGAGCAGACATTTGCTAGTAGGAGAGATGGTAGAGCAGGCCATATTATATATTATTATATATAAAACATAATTCATAGTTTTGATGCCTTCAGTGTGACTCTAAAAACTCTTTGAATGAGCAGGTGTGTCCAAACTTTTGGTCTGTACTGTATATA
>MU551695.1:2824637-2911317 GCA_024362625.1 Silurus asotus | reverse complement strand
TATATATATATAAGACTCAACCATTGTATAAAAGACTTAACCTCTTCCATTCAAACCTCTCCACCACCATGACCAAAGAGTTGCCAAAGGACATCAGGGACAAGATTGTAGACCTGCATAAGGCTGGAATCCTGTCCTTCTCTGTGTATGGAGCAGCATCGGTCCTGTCCCAAAGGGTCCACTATTAGTGCCTGATGAAGTTTCCATTTCTGACCACTATGAACAATAAAAACTCTATCATATGTTGTACAATAGTAACGATACAGCCTTTAGCCATCATGTCACTTTCATCTGTCATTAGGATAGTTCTACTGTATGTAGAAAAAGCATAATGAATTTGGTCAGAATATACATCTGAACATATCAAAAGAAAGAAGTTATTTAATTTGCAAGTTCAGTAAGTTCAAATTAGTTATAACTGTGGTGTTATAGAAAATGAATGAGCCCGAATATAGGAAGAGGGAGAATAAAAAGTCTCTTGCTGTCTTTCTCTCTCTCACACACCCACACTCCCACTCCCACACAGTACTTACAGTGTATCTACAACATACAGAACTACTTCTGTTGCAAGTCATATTGTAAAGATTGGGAGAGGGAAAGGAGGATTATGGAGCGTATAATGTCTGTTCTAGGGGATGACAAAAAGGCGCACAGTAGACGGTGTACTTCCCACGCAAGGGCTGAAATTGTGAAAAAATTGTGTTTTTCTTTCCTTTTTGTTGTTAAGCTGAAAAATTTAGTTGAGACCAGGTTAAAAGTTTTATACTCTTTTAACCTGATTAAATTATTGAATACTTGAAAAATATCTTGGCTCAGTATCTTGGCTACATTTGACATCGAGCCTGCCTGTCTTTGAAAAATATGTAACTAAGTTTTTATTTTTCTCTATTCGCTGATATATGCTACTCAGTAAACAAGGCGTTGTTATTTTAGATAGAAACAAGTGGTATCATTTTATATGTAGTGAGGTTTGTTCATTCCCAAAATAAGAAAGTAATCTCTGTGATATATCCAGGAATGGAATGATGTAGTTCTTTAAAATGTTGTGATTATTTTAAAAATGCAAAAAAAAAAAAAGAAACACTCTTAAGAGGTAAACCCTTAAACCTTTGGTCAACCAAAGATAGAAGCGTGACAATACAATGTACTTCTAATATCTGCTAAATATAAATGTTTTGTCAAAAGTCAGTTTAAACTGGTAATATGTACTATGATGCGTATAAAGAGCTTCTACTGGTAATGAGAGTGAAGCTGAGCAAAGTACGCTACTGCTATACTATAGACATCTGCATTGTCATATTATTTTCTGCATTTTTGGAACTCTTTCCCTATATCAGGTTTTTCCAACAAAGTTTTTGCATGAACTTTTATTGACCTGTTTTATTGTCCATGGAGCCATTATTTAGCTGTGTACATGCGGACAAATATGATAAAATATGAAAACAAAACAAAAAAACATACTGATTGCTAGAAGTGCTTTTTAACTATTTATTATTAATTAAAATTATTAAAGTAACAGTAGTTGCTGGTATGGTACAATTACACGAGCACATAAATATATATCTAAATAAAAACTATTCAAAATTATTTACATTCAGTAGTAGGCAGAGATGGCAAAAGTACACACATTTTTTCACTCAAGTAAAAGTATTCTCATGTTTTAAAATACTCAAAGTTGAAGAACTGACTACACTTTTTCACTTACCTTAAAGTAAAGAAGTATGGGCTTTATGAACTAAGTAGTCATTACTACTACCTGTTTTAGTATCACACTGGTAACTGGACCTCACATCATATTAATAAATTAATACAAAAAGAATTTCAAATTTTGTTATCTAAAGAATCTATCAAGGGCCAAACAACCACCATATAGAACACAAGCAGGAAAAATATGTTGTTGTTCTCAGTCATGTTTACATTGCTGACTTCCTCTGTCTCATCCATGTAAGCCCAATACTTTTTGTTAATTTTTATCGTGTTTAAGTCATCCATATAAACATTAAAGGAAAAGGAGACAAAATGCTTCCCTGTCTAACTTCATTGCCTACATTGAATAGAGCAGCCACATGATTAGCTTATTTTACATGCATTAACTGATAAGCGAAAGGCAGAATAAAAATAAACAAAAATCCTCTGTCTTGTAACTGTCATAATAATTTTTTACA
Organism: Silurus asotus; assembly: GCA_024362625.1. Taxonomy (NCBI): domain Eukaryota; kingdom Metazoa; phylum Chordata; class Actinopteri; order Siluriformes; family Siluridae; genus Silurus; species Silurus asotus. The sequence goes on along the minus strand of MU551695.1, from coordinate 2,909,152 downwards.
TAATCAAAAGCTTTAGATGCATCAATAACAAATAAAGTTTTGTGGAATTTTTTCTGATCTACAAATCTAAAATCCCCTTTTTAATACATCTATCCATGACATGTTAAGGTTTAAAACAAAACTGATTATCAGAGGTCAATACAGAATCCAAACTATTTAATAAAGATTCTCTCAAAAACTTTGGATCAATACTGGCACAGGCTATAGGGCGATAATTATCCATACTACTTATTTTGAAGCTATGGAAGTCAACTATTCTTTTTATATTACTTCTCTGCTGAGAAATCCAGCTTATTCTGACTAGCGGTTAGCTTTTAAAAGACAGAAAGCTGGTCAGCCGGTTAGACCACCTGGCAAATGCTGATATAAAGAAAGAGTTCCAAAAATGCAGCAAATGATGTGACAATGCAGATGAGTATAGTACAGCAGTAGCATACTTAGCTCAGCTTCACATATATCCATTAATCATTTAAATTGTTATTTTGCAGCTTCCCTGCAAGTAAGTCAGACCTCGTTGTATTTTTGTACCTCTTAATAAAACAAAGGGCATATTTATGTCCGCCTGACTCAACCCAAGTTTTAAAACCTTCCTCGCCTTATCATAAAGCTCTTTAACTTATTCTAAATAGTGACACTAGAAAAATCTACTTGGGTACAGTAACAACGTATTTGTACTTTATTATTTCTTATCTCTGTTAATAGGAAAAGTAGCAATAGTGTAGGTTGCTTTATATATTTAATAAACTGACTGTATACTTACTGTACATTGGTCTTAGCTGTTCAGTTTAATTTAATTCAATTAATTTTTATTTCCTATAGCTTATAGTTTTTACGCAGAAAAACTGCTAAATAACGAATGTATAAGTTTATTCCTTATAATTGTAAGTTTGTCCGTAATGAGCAAGTCAGTGGCAACTGTGGCAAAGAAAAACTCCCTGAGATGGGGAGAAATATGCTTAAGAAGAACCAAACTCAAGAGGGAACCCATCCTCATGTGACTGGCACCGAATATCTATTAATTACAGTTCATTGTTGTTAAGGTGTGAAATGTAAATAAATGCAACTTGTGGTCCTGAGCCATTGTAGCAGACTGCTGAAATGAAGTACAGTTCAAATCCCTCCTTAAAAGCTTTTGTGTTGCTCCTTTTGTGGATCCCCAGGCCATTAATTCAAAACCAGCTATACAGCTATACAGAGTGATCTCTAATTGAAGAGAACCCCATCCAGAGGGAGGTAAAGCAAAAAGGAATGAGGAGCAGAGAGGGACAGGAACACCAGTCATTGATACCTCAGGAACATGATTAACTCAACCAGAAATATGGATTATTAAGTATCCATATTGTTGTATAAAAGTTACGGACACTTTGCAGTTGGCCAGACTAGCTATGGCAGCATAACTAAAAAGGCCAGAAGTAACAAAAAAATTAGGGATCATTGGGTAGAGAAAACCAACCACACCACCATCAACAGACCTGAGAGGAAGTGTGAGAGTGGGGAAATGGAAGCATACAAATATCCAGATTTGCTCCTTTATCTAATAACACCTACAGACAAATTTGTTTTCAGCCTTGACTTGGACACTGGCTGAGTCCTGTATACTAATCAGAAGGCTGTATTATAACTCTGGGGCTTAATAGGGAGATAAAGGTCTGGCCCCTGCTGTAGTCTTTATTACTTGAGGTACCAACAAATAGCCTGCATCTAAGTAGGCATGGGGGATCAAAATGGCAGTGGTGGACAATAACAAAGCTTAAGCTTTTTCATGTAATTCTATTTTAATAAATAATTTCTTTTTGGGGATACATTTACTTTAACTACTCTACTACATTTTGCAAAATCAGTAAAATTTCTTTATGAGTGGATAATAACAACTGGTCAGGCACACAGCAAGCCACCAATCAGGGTAGATAGTGTGTTTTAAACTTGTTTTTGATTGCTGCTTGGTGGTATATACTTAGCATTACCTTACAGTTCACCATCAGCTCCTTTTCTAAACCTTGTTCCGGCAGGTGAGAATTTCCTGATTAAAAGTTTTAGTTGACTGCTCATGCAGCTTCAGGAAGGTAATCTGCTTCTCAGCGGCATGTGCCACCTTGATCATATTCTAAACACATAAAAAAAGTTATTATTTACTGTCAATGCTGTCATTTGATATAGCATTGTTTGAAATGTAGAATTAATTTTTATCCCCTATGCTTTAGTGTAAAGTAGATAAAGGAAGCTAAACTCAGATTTACAGCTAGTTTCAGAAATACAGGTTTGCATGACAATGTGTATATATTACACGTGTGTTCATGTGGGGGGGGAGCAGCAAATTTTCAGTCTAAATAAATATGAATGACCACTCATCTCAAAATCCACAATAATACTGTAATATTGTGGAGATCAGCAGCACAGGAAGCTACTCGATTGTGAATTGCACTTCATTTTCATAACTATGTTAATAGAGCAAATCGCAGCTCAGGGGTGGAAGAGTATGAAGAATTCACAATATAATAAAATATTTTCTGAGCCTGCTGTGCTATCAACTTACTCACTCTAGCCCTGTAAAATGTGTATATATATATATATATATATATATATATATTATATTTTTTTTTTGTGAAGCTGCTTTGAGACAATGTCCTTTGTATAAAGCGCTATAAGAATAAACTTGATTTGAATTGACTTTTGCCCTCAGTGGTTGAAATAAATAGTAAAAGTTTTTTTCGGCTTTTTTACCCCCGTTAGGGGTCGCCACAGCGGATCTTCCGCATGTTTGATTTGGCACATGTTTTTACGCTGGATGCCCTTCCTAACGCAACCCTCCCCATTTATCCAGGCTTGGGACCGGCACTAAAAGTGGCTGGGGTTGGTTCCCTGACTTGGGGATCGAACCCGGGTCGCAGCAGTGAGTAATAATAATAAGAATAATAATAATAATAATAATAATAATAAAACTATAAATATCCAAAGTATTACAATATAATGTTTTTGTCATACTGAACTTTCTGAGCATGCCGTGCTATCAACTTACTTACTGTAGCATTGTTAAATGTGTTAAATTATTTGGTTATAAAATGTTGTATTTCTGAATTAAAATTTCTTTTTTTTGTATAGCTGCTTTTGTATAAAATGCTATAAAAATAAACTTGACTTGACTTTTGCCTTCAGTGGTTGTAATAAAATATAATGTAAAAAATATTGTAATCTATTTAATAACCATTACTATAAATATAAATATCCAAATATTACAATATAATGTTTTTTAATACTGAACTTTTAAAGATGCATTTAGATACAGTAATGGATGATATTTTCCTATACTTTTATGCATATGCAGTGCCTGTCAAAAGTTTAATAGGCTCTGTATATGTGTGCATCATTTACTTGAGGTAGCAATGCTCTTACAGTATAATCACAACCACTCATGCGTAGAAGTAACTTAGTGTAGCCAATCCACCTCCTGTCTTATAAATTAGAAGAAAACCCTAAAACCCAGAAGAAGAAGAAACCTAGACTGCAAAAACATGCCAAAGTTTGCACAGCTGTAAGGAGGCAATGATCCCTTCTATGCCACCACACAGGAATAAATGGCTTAAATATTTAATATTTAATTCCCATATTATTAATCATTCATATGGTAAATCCTATCATACGCACATACTTTATGTCTGCTCAAGTGGGAGATGCATTTCCACACACACACTTACCTCACTCAGCATATCTTTCTCCCGGATCAAGTCATCTATTTTCTGTCTGTTTTTGTGCCATTTAATTTCTGAGGAAAGAAATAATGTGTGTTTGATTATCAATAAGTATTTAGCATTGATGTGCATGTTTATGGGAATATTTTAAGTGAAAGCCAAAAATATCATTCTCTGAAGTGACTTACAAAGAGAGAGACTTCATTCCACTTAAAACAATAACTTATGTTCAAATGGCACATCAACAAATATATGAGCAATGTCGTTTATGCTCAGGCAGGTGCTTAAGTGATTTTTTTGGGCTACTCGCTGATATTATTAAACTTAGTCCTGTTATTTTATGCAAAGCTCTTTGGGCAAAGGTGTTTGTTAAAATATTATTTATGAGTGACTTTACTGTTACCTAAGGATACAAGGTACAAGTACTGTATGTCTGGTACAAGTATGTGTCTATGCTAAACCTCTTATCACTTTAAGCTAGAAATGTAAAAAGGTAAAGTAATATATCTGGTACTCAGGAAGTCAAAAGATACTGAATTACATAATATTAAAGCAATATTTCATTAAAGTGTTCTACAAGAGTATTTATTGATTGCTTCAATCAACTGCCCTCATCCTTCTGTTAAAAAGTTTTCTATTCTTTTTTATGTACCAGGGAAAAGTGTCGAAAAATCTTATCTTATATAACCCTGTAATATTCTCTATGTAATTACATACTTCAGAATAGGGACCTGTAAGATCTAAGTAAAGCTGAAGAAAGAACAGAGATGGACCATATAGATGTAACGAATAACCAAGTTCTAATACCAGTCACATGTAAGGCAAGTAAGTCCTGGAAAAGCCCTGAGAGTGAAGCCTAAAAAGGAAAAACAAAACAATCCAATCATGCAGGTCTACTGTTTGAAAAAAAAATTTACACAAATCAAAATGTAAAAAAAAAAAAAAATAATAAATTATTCTTATGCTCCTTTGTTTCTATTGCAGTTATTGTTAGGATGGGCATGTCAGTTTGACATTACCTGAGGGACAGAGAACTCCAGCACTCAGACTGTAAAACACTTGCATTCAAAAGCAAGATGAACTGTTCAACTTCTAGCGTACATCATCATTCTAACTCTGTTTGTTTGTGTTATAGTATAGACATACAGTTTTAATGATAATGGTACTGAGCCACACAAAAAGAATGCACTATTATGAGTGTTTCATTGCTGTCATTATCTTTTTTATTACTGTTATTCCACTATCAGTTTCCTTGCCACTGTAGTCATGGTAATAAAGCAATCACTGAACTGAGGAAGGATGGAGAGAGAAAAGGAAGAAGATGGGAAGAGGGAAATTAAGAGGTAAGAGAGAGGCAGAGAGAGAAAGAGAGAGGAAGAGAGAGTGGGAGCGACAGAGAAAGAGATCTTCAGTCACTGTTTTTTATAATCACAACAAAATGCAACATAAAGGCATAAGAACGTAGAGTTGCATATTCATGCCATTTTTTTAAACTATCAGTGGAGGCAGTAACCCGGTAAACAATGTAATTGTAAGTAATAAGTTCCTATCAGAGCAGATCTTTTTTTCCAGCTCACAGCAGTGACATTTTCATAATGATGTACAATTATAATGTACTTACAGATCTCACTTTTGTGTTAAAAATACTTGACAAGTGTAATCAAATGTGTTTTATGTTTTCGAATAGGCTTTTGTGGCCACTTTGAGAGAAACCTTCGGAATAAGCTAATTGCTCATCTCTATAACATTTTGCAGATTCATTCATTATAATCTACTGAATCCACAGATTCAGAAGTGTCATATCTTGGTTTTTTATCCAACTGTATTTAGTGAATTGTTGAATGAAGTAGGTTAGAATTGACAATAATAATCAAGATAATAAAGGATTTGGATCCCAAAGAGATAGGTAGAGATAGTAGACCATTCAGAGTCTGTGACTTAAGCTCAAAAGTTACCACATAAATCAATACAAAAATATAGTTACATTAAAAATACGCCTTCTAATCGCATTGGTCAGCCATTTATCAAATAGAACTTGATCCATTTTTCACAATCAACAAGAAGTACATTGGCAAAATGTGTAAAGCTTCGTTTAGACATGTTGCTATGAGGTGTGGATTAATTGCTATTTTATAAGCTGCTGAACTATGTGAGTGGAAGTTGTATTGTTGAATTTAATTTATGCCAAAAACATATCACTATAAACAAAGTTGAAAAATATTACTTATTGCTTTAGCACTTCTTAATGTGCTGCTAAACATGATGCTTAGTCTGTCTGTATCTCTCTCTCTTTCTCTCTCTCTCTCTCTCTCTCTCTCTTTTTCTCTCTCTCACACACACACACACACACACACACACACACACACACACACACACATACACACACACACATTAATTCTCCTTGTCCAGTAACACAAAAATCCAGAGCGTGCATTCACCCTCCCAACAACCCCGTCCACTTCTCCTCCTAACCAATCGTATTTCCGGTCCAGCTGCCAGTCTGTCGTATCAATCATTTGTGGCAACTCTGATTAAAATGACAACATGCATCACGATGGAAAGTCCTGATTATGATGAGAAGCTGGCTGAAGTGCCATCCATCATTCTGTACAAATTTCTACTGTTCGAGGAAGCAAATCATAACTAAGCCTAAAGTTAACATTACTGTCTACAAAAACAGTGGAAAATAATAGACTAAACCTATAGGACATATAGGTCCTTATTGGAGAGAATTAGAAAATGAAGCTCTCTTAGTGAGAAGTGTTTTCATTTGGCATAGCCTTGATCCTTTGAGCTTCTTTTGGCAAAAGACTGCTTTAATCCCACAGTTGCCTCACACATTTTACATTTGCATTGTTTTCCTGCTTCAGTGCATTGACAACATTTATAAGTTATTATAAAAGTTTGGAGTTTTATTATTATAAATAAATATGTTATTATAAAGTATTTTGGAGTTGAGTTAGGTGTGGTAAATAAACAAAAAGCACAAAAATAGGCTAGAGTAAAAAGCCAAGGTTACAGAATCAGTGCCAGTATCCAGTTAGTTATTGCACTCTTTTATATAATTTGTATATTACTAAATTCAGCTGGGTTTTGTTCATCATCCACCCTGAATTGCATTACAATGAAAGTTGCCTTTGCTTTAAACACTGGTGCTAATCCAAACCACAAACTGTTTGTGCTCTGGATCTACTTTTATTTACATACAATTATGGTGTCCAAAAAAGTTGGAACAGTTCTCCAGAGGTTAAGAGGTGGTTTCTTACCTATAGCTAGGGTTAATAGTAAACATAAGCCATAGTCTGACTTAACCTTTACACAATGTTACATCAGTATAGAAACCAAATTAAACTTTACATTGTTCTGTAGTTTATCAGACAGTGCAGAAGATTAGTGTAACAAAAGTAGAAAAATATGTAAATTTAATTAAATTAATTTTTATTTGTATAGGGCTTTTAACAATGAACATTGTCTCAAAGCAGCTTTACACAGATAATATGGTGATAAAAATTAGGATGAAGCTTTCAAGAGTTTATATATGAAACTAGTGTGAAGGTTTTGTGTTGGTAGACTAAATTTGCTACACTGCTGCTTTTCAGTGAGTTTGAATATTAGCTCTGTTAAGCATGTTTAAACAAAAAGAACCATGCTTCAGTTGAAAAAATGAGTGAAAGGGACCCTGTAACAGATATTTACAAGTGGTAACAGGGAGGTGCAGCATGAAACTAAAAAATACACAGTGAGATGGTGCCTAGCTAGTTTAGACAAAATATGCAGAATTACCCAAAATGAGAAGCTGCTTTGGAGAACCAATAACCACACACATAGTCTTTCATGGCTGAAGTAGAACTATTTTTTCAAGGGTTCTCAGGTACACTGTGGGTCACGTAGCAATATAAATTTGCAATGGAAAAAAAAATACAGTATTAAAGATTCATTACAATATCATTCTGTGATCTAATTTAAAAAACCAAAAAAGAGCTTGGACAGAATGTTTCATTAGTACTGCAATTCGTAGCCACAATTATTATTTTTTTTTTCAAATGTAATCGGAGCGATCGATTGCACTCACACTGTCATAAAGTGTCCATTCAAGAAAGAATTTGCTTATATCAGCAGAAAACATAATTCTATCAATGTGCAAATTAGCTGTAATTTCAAAATGTGTCTAAGTTATCTGTGGCTTGATGGACTCATGACTAATTCCTGCATATTGGGAAAGCAAGATTTCAGGCTTCTTAAAAAGTTACAATAATTAATGTTGGACTTATACTTGCTGTGTAAATAAATAAAGAAAGAAGACTATCTCCAGGTTACGTGTGTAATCATGGGTCCCTGAGGGAACTAGACTCTGCATCAACAATGCTCTGAATTACATTTGTAATCAGCGCAATGAAAAGCACGGTGTCACAGGCGAGGTGACAGAATGACCAGGAAGCTATAAAAGCAAATGTAGTGAAACCGGTGCCAGCTTCTGAAAAGGGAAGGGAGCATTGCAGGGATGCCAGCAGTGTGGCATGAAGATGCAGTGTTTAGTTCCCACGGGAAACCATGGTTACATACATAACCTGGAGGTATGCAGGAATGGTTCCCTTTCAGGTACTCGAGCTGCGTCAACAATGCTTTGGGAACTTGACCAATCCCTGCCTAGTGTGTATGGGCACAGCTAGGTCAAAGGAGAGAGGGACCAGCAGTGGCACTAATGTTAAGGCTATAAAACCTGACAAAGGTCAGTGGTTGGACCAGCCAGCAGCATTGCAGATGTTTTAAAAGGAAACTCCAGAGGAAAATATCTTAGAATGTCCAGAGGAGAATATCTTAGAGAAGCAAACTGTAGTCCTGAGTCAATGTAGCAGACTGTTGGCATTAACTACAGTCCAATTCAATCCTCAAATCTCCCATTCTTACTCCCACACAGGCACTCTAGATCATACTGGAGGTCTCAGTGACCACAAAGAAAACCTGTCACCAATGAGTTCTTACCCAGCAACTTACCCATCTCTGAGCAATTGATGTGCCACAGCAGATAGGGCATTTTCCAAAGACCTTGGGCAGAGCAGCCACTCATGACTGCCCCCCCACACCATAAGGGATGCGTCCGTTTGAAGCGTTATGCAATGATAGTAGCTCCCAGTACGAGGCCCTGAGACAGAAACCCAGGATAATGAACAGAGGGTTTAACTGGAGGGGCAACCCATGCCACATTATCAAGGTGACACAGTAAGCTTTACGAGCCTTATACATGTGAAAGAAACTTGGGAGCTCCTTGTCGTCGTGTAATGTAAATGATTGCCACTCTACACAAGGTCTATTGAAAGGGCCCTATCTCTTGTGGCACATCAACTGCCTAAAGATGCTGGCCATGCTTCTCGTGCTGAAGCTTTCCTCCCAGACCTGTGGAGCTATCATGTGCTGGTCCATATGGACACACCTCCATGGTCTCTTACATCAAACAATCAGGGGTGTCTGCGCTCTTGCTTCCTTTACAAGCTGGCACGACAGATCCAGGGAAGCTGCTCTCACTGAAGGCAGTATACATGCCAGGCGGCTTTTCGAGGCAACGGCCGAGGCCCAGGGAATAAAGGCTCCACCCAGAAGTGGTGCAAATATGTAGGAAGTTTTACAGAGTACAAGTGGACCTCTTTGTGACTCAAGAGAAACACACTGTCCCCTCAGGTTTTCCCTTGCTCACCCAGCTTCTCTCGGACTGGATGCCATGGTGCCTGCACAAGTCCATCTCATTCTGGCAGCCCCTTGCTGGCTGGCCTCTCGGGATCTTCTCTCTCAGGCAGGGGACACTCTATTTTACCCCTGTCCGAAGATTGTAAATGCCTGTTAGTGACACGTTTCCTCTGGGTATCGCGACTATGTTCCCAAGGTGCCCTCTGTTGCCCCATGGCTAGTTGTGCTCCAGGCATTCTATCCTCCTCACTTTCGGAAGCAAGAGAAGCTTAATCACTTGCCCTGGACACATATGTCCACAAAACTGCCCTGTGTAGGAAGTCGGACCAGCTGTTTGTCTGCTATGGTCTGTATATGAGGGGTGTTCCTGCAGACAAGCAGAACCTCAGCAGGTCAACTGTGGATGCTATCTCCTCTACTTATGAGTTCTCTGGTCTCCTCTATCTTTTCAAAGTCAGGGCTCACTCGACCCGAAGTGTGTCTCTCTAAGTTTCTCCCCCGGACATTTGCAATGCTGTGGGCTGGTCCACCCCTCTGCCCATCAGGTCTTACAACCTTTACCAGGAGCTGCCACTCCAGGCCCATAAGTCCTTTAACCTGGCTGTGCCAAACCACACTAGGTAGGGATTTGTCAGTTTGAGGGTGTTGTACTCTTGTTCCCAAAGTGTTGTTGATGCAGCTCAAGTTCCTGAAGTAATGTATGTAACCCTGGTTCCCAGAGAAAATGAGATGCTGCGCCTTGCAAGTGATTCCTTCCCTATCCGAAGCTAGTGCAGTCTCCACCTCATGTGCTTTTGTAGCTCCCTGTTTACTATGTCACATGCACCTCTGTTGGACAGATTATACATGTAATTCAGAGCTTGGTCACGAAGAGGTGTTCCCAAAGCATTGTTGACGCAGCACCTTTTTCCCTTGGGAAACCAGGTTTACAAACATAGCCTACAGACAGTATTTCAGACCAAACATCAGAGAAAAATTAGATGAGTGTAAATGTTAAACAGGTAAATTATATAAAATAATCAGTCTGTATATTTAGTAAATGTTTATACTTACTTACTTACTTTAATAAATATGTAAGGCCAGAATAGATATAGACATGGATTATAATGTAATTAAACTGGAGGAGGGGGGGTTCGGAGGTTGCTCTATTTAGATGGGTGTGAAACACAGAAAGCAGTCAATTAAAACTGAAAGAGATGATTTGTAATTAAAGACACACCAGTGGAGGTCTCATTTACTTTCTAATTTACTGAAGAACTTAGAGAATATAATGTGTGGTTTTCTGTCACACGCACGCACACAGTAACTCAACATAAACTAAAACCCGAGAGCAACCCAGCATGGAAGTATATGGTAAACCGAAGTAGGAGGACTTTCTCGTGTCTATGTGACGCCGCTGCTCTACGCTTCCAGCTTAACTCGTGCATAAGCACAGGATACAAAGGTAACATCATGTGCTTAGTTGGGATTATCCAGGACATTCACGACTATCCATGCCTTTTGTACAGTAATAATTTCCCTCTGAAAGTTAGAATTCATTATTAATGTCATTATTAATGTCAGACGTTATAATTAGCTTCTTCAGGGTTCAATGGGAAGCAGCGGGTGACTGGATAAAAGTGTCCAAGAATTAGGAGTATGTCTCAGCTCATATGCATGTTCTAGTTAGGTTAAATTTATTTTAACTTTTTAGTTTGAAATCCAAAAACTAGTTCTAGTTCACATAATTGCCATGACCTTCAATAATATTACATTATGATTTAAATCTATAGAATTAATATGGAGATACTGCAGTCTTTGGGGAATATTTATTGAGGCTCAGCACTGAGAGTGAAGAACTAGAAGGACTATACCTATTGTGGCACACTGTGTGAGAAATAACAGAAATAAAGAAAAAGAAATCATGAGGAATAAAAGAAAGGCAGAAGAAGTGGAACAAGAATTGTAAGTAACTATGGAGGAAAAAGAAGTAGTGAGAAATAAGATATTAGTAAGGTAAGAAGCAAAAAGATGAGAAGGTCGAGAGAGGAGAAAATATATGAGGGAATCTTGAGAAGCAGTAAAGAAAGAGACAACAAAGAAAGAGAAACACGAGAGAAAGAAGGGATTTTAAAAAAGTAAGAAAAAAACAAGAAAACAAGGAAAGAAGGAAATAATGAGAGATAGAATAAGAAAAAAATTATAGATGATGTGTAAAAGCTGAAAAGAGAAAATAGAGAAAGATCAGGTTTACACAAAATGCTAACCATATAGTGTATAAATAGCTTGAATCCAAAATGCCATATTACATACAGTAACGGAAAAGATTTAATAACAGTATTAATAATAAAATATTACAATCTTTAGAGAAACTTATTATACTAGTTTCTCTAGTATAAAACTATACTATAAAAACTATACTGAGAGAGAGTGTGTGTGTGTGAGAGGATTAACTACTGTAATAACTGAGTAACCCCCCCCCCCNCCCCCCCCCCCCCCTCTTTCTCTCTCTCTCTCTCTCTCTCTCTCTCTCTCTTTCTCTCTCTAACATGCCCACTCCCTAGCAGGTAAATTCTACTTAGTTAAGTCCAAATGTGGTTTCTTTTTCTAAAGTTTTAAAATTTATGTTTGCTTTTAAATGCTGTTTTTCCTCCAAAAATTTGTCCTTCTCCGGAGTGCGTGCATCCCAACTCCCAGTAGCACTGATGAGTCCCTTCAGGGGAGAATTTAGATGGGTGTACAAGAGCATTCACAAGACAGAATTACAATATGTCTCAGAGATTGACTGAAAATAAAGTGAAAATAGAGCAGGTTCAAGGGAGGAGAAACAAGAGCAATGAAGCAAAACAAACAAGTGGGAGCGGTGGCACAGAGGTGAAGGCCTAAAGAAGAACAACATACTACTATCTAACCAATGCAATTCTACAGCTTAAAGGGGAAAAAGACAGAAAAGGGAAAAAACAAAAGAAAGAGTCAGAATGAGAAAGAGGAAGACAGACAGGAGACAGGAGAGATAGAGAGGTAAAAAGGCAATAATCATCATTATGATGATTCCTGCATGGAGAGGACCAATGGCGGTGACAGTTTTGAAAAGATCATGGAGAGATTGTTTGAATATGATCTGCATTCTGAGCAAAAAAAAGTGTGAAATGGTGTACTGTAAGTAAAGTGGGCTGTGAGAACTATGAGGGGAACAGAATAAAGAAAGAGAAACAGCAGCAGTGGGAAGAGAATTGTTAGAAAATATGGAGGAAAAAAAATCATTAAGAATGAGAAAAAAATAAAGCAAGGTAGGAAAAACTAACATTGTGAGGAAAAATAAAAAGTGAGAAATAAAAGCAAAGTAGAGAAAATTGAATGGGAAATGAATGAAAAGTCTAAGAAAATACAGACAGGGAGAGAAAAAAGCTTATGAAAAAGACAAACAGATAGTGAAAAGAGTGAAAGAGAAACAGAACAGCAAAGGTCAAAAAAGGAGAAAAAGCAACCTAGAAAGAAAGAATTCAGTAGTAAAAATAAAGGCAACAAAAGTTGAATAAAAGGAAGAGAGGAAAAACTGAAGAAAATCAGGGAAACATTTAAAAGCAAGGCCACAAGAAAAACAATAGAGAAGAATATATATATATACACACTACCTGAATTTATAACAAAAGGTTGTTGACACCTGACGATAAGATTTATATGTGCCTTTTGAACATCGAATTCCACATGTAGTCTCATTGTGCTGTATTAATAATGAAGGGGAAGATGCTCAACTAGATGATGGAGTGTGATTGTGAAGATTTGTGATAATTCATCCATAAGGGCATTAGTACAGTCATGTACTGATGTAGGGTGAGGAGGACTGAGGTGAAGTCAGTGTTACAATAAATCCCTAAGGTGTTCATTAAGGTTGGGGAAAGAGTTTTAAAGCAGGCCAATATCTTTCACTACAACCCATCTAAACAAAAATCTTCAAGTAGCCTGCTTTGTGCACAGGCACATAATAATGATGGAACAGACTTGGAACTCAAGTTCAAGTATATAAAATACTTAATTTTATAACATCTAACTTTGATGTCTGGGGCGAACCACATTTGGCTGTAAAAAGACTGCACAAGGCTGAAGTGAGTGTGAACAGCAAAACATCTCTCAGAATTGGTGACCAAAAGAATAGTTTAAAAAATAGTGGAAGTTTGTTTCTGTGTGTGCCTCTGCTGTTCCACCTCCAGTTTCTGGTCCAGTAGCAGGCATAGCTTCTTCAATTGAGTCACCTCCTTTATCTCCATCTCTACACCCAGCGTGCGTGCACACACACACACACACACACACACACACATTTCAGTATGCATATCTGCTAAGTTTCTTTTTTTTTTAGACCTTCCTAAGAAAAAGAAAAGAACAAAGGCTACTGTAAAAAAAAGCAGGGGACAAAGAGAGAGAAAAAATAACTGCTTCAGTATGTAGGAATTATTATTATTATTATTATTATTATTATTATTATTATTGTTGTTGTTGTTGTTGTTGTTTTTGTTGTTACTTTTGTTATGAAATCTTCTTCTTTTTCTTTAAGCTTCTCCCATTAGAGGTTTTCACAGCGGATCATCCTTCTCCATACCCCCCTGTCCTCTACATCTGCCTCTTTTAAACCAACTACCTGCATGTCATCTCTCACCACATCCATAAACCTCCTCATTGGTCTTCCTCTTTTTCTCCTTCCTGGCAGCTCCATCCTCAGCATTCTCCTACTGATATACCCCATTTTCCTCCTCTGCACATGTCAGAACCATCTTAATCTCGCCTCCCTCACCTTGTCTTCAAAACGTCCTACATGCGCAGTCCCTCTAATAAACTAATTTCTAAACCTATCCATCCTAGCCACTCCCAATGAAAATCTTAACATCACTTTTGTTAAGTATTAATATAAGAAATTTGTATGTATAATAATAATATGTATTATAGTGAGAATTTATTGTTCTGTAACTTGCAGCAGCTGGTGTTCCTCTCATTTTGTATAAAAATAAAAATGACAAACAAATTATCTCAGTTTGATTTTTACTTTGACAGTATGAACTTATTAAGAATATCAATCTTCCAAAAGGAAAATAAAAAAAATAATTGGTATAGTGAATCAATTTTATCTATTTTCTCTGCATATCAAAATCTGTGTGGACTAACCATGGTGTCTTCTTTTTTTTCACAATTTAAATAATAATAATTATCTAAATGACAAAACATCACCCAGAATGAGTGTCAAAATGAGAGTCAGAGTGTCAAGCTACATTAACTATGTTCTGACAGATGAATCTATCTATCGTCCCAGCACTGAAAATAAATAATTCCTAACCTGATTTGGAATATTCTTTGTTTCTTTAAAAATCTTTATTTAGCTTTTTGTTAAGGTCTAGCCCTCTTTTAGCACCGATACTAATGTGTGTTGATGTTAAGGTTTTTGTTGGGAGTGACGAGGATGGACAGGATTAGAAATTAGTTTATTAGAGGGACATCGCATGTAGGATGTTTTGGGGACAAAGTGAGAGAAGCACGATTAAAATGGTTTGGACATGTGCAGAGGAGGGACATGTGGTATCTTTAGGAGAATGCTGAGGATGGAATTACCAGGAAGGAGAAAAAGAGAAAGTCCAAAGAGGAGGTTTATGGATGTGATTTAGAATATTCATAGTTTCTTTAAAATTATTTATTTAGCTTCTTGTCCCAGTCTAGCTCTCTTTTAGCACCGCTACTTATTTCAGTTTTCCTAATTCAAGACGGAGAAGCACAGCCAAGTTTAGACCATATCACAATTTTCCGACAATGCATTAAACTGTAAATTGAGTTTTGTACTCCTGAACAAACTTAAATAGTCTGTCTCATCTGTTTATACACTGATCAGCCATAGCACTGAAATCACAAACTGGTGAAGTGGATAACATTGATTATCTCGTTACAATCGGTTTTAAAGGTTGATGTGTTGGAAGCAGGACAAGTGGCCAAGCATAAGGATCTGACCAACTTTGACAGGGCCAGATTGTGATAACTAGAAAAATGGGTCAGAGCATTTTTAAAATATCTGGTCTCCATGCTGACACCTGTCCAAGGTTTCATTATAAAGCACAAACAAGACTCCTTACAAAAACATTTAAATTACACATTGAATATGTCCAGTGTCAGTAATAACGGTCCCCTTTACCAAAGAAACAACTACATATAAAAAATAAAACCTCTGAAATAAATGTATTGTTTACATGGTTCTACTGTCTGAGCCATGCAGTAATAGGTATAAAAGTAATCTGACCAATCAGCTTTGGGAAATTGAACAACTCCCTTTTTGATCTCTTTCAATAACTTAAAAAAACTGAAGTCATATTTCAGATATATTTCGGAGCATTTGCTACAAGTCCCTGTACAAGTTGTAAGAATGGGTGTTTCAATATAAACCTGTGATTTATACTTTGGAATTCCATCCGACCAATCAGATTCCAGAATGCATAATGCTCTAGCCAGCATACACATAATGAAAATTGCTTTGTAGAAAGATGAGTCTTTAACTCTAAACTGGTGGCTCTCCTCATTTGCACTTCTACATCTCTGTACATTTTTTTCCCTTTCTTGTTATGTCATGGAATTTCCTCTGAATGGCTGCGTTTCATGCCTTACCTGGGCATAAAAATGATAAAGTCATAACTGCATAAGATTTCCATATAGAGAAGCTGATCAGAGGAATTGAGCTTGCTTATCCTTGTGTGGTGTCGACAGTGCTTGTGCAGTGCCCCCTTGTGGATCACTTGACAGTCAGGTTTTTGAACTGGATGAATTCCTAGGAGTTAAATATTAATATCTAGATGAGAGGCTTTTTGGAAAGACTGTGTGCCTTCTTTTAAATTTTTTTCTTTTCTTCGATTGATGAAAAAGGGGTTAAGAGTTCAGAAAACTCCACTGTTACAGTTTTTCTTGTGATGAATACACTGTCTAGGCCAAAGGTTCTCTATGTGGAGTCTGTAAAGCATAGCCATAAAGGGGAGTTGTGACTTATTTTTCCTTTTTGTTTGCCTACAGTAGATGTACAGAGTGGGTGGAGTGGGAGGCAGGGTGGAGTGGGTGGAGAAGAGTGGCAAAATGGATTTCTGATAGAATGATATCTGCAAACGTGAAAGGAAAGGTTTATTGAGACCTGCAATGTTGTATGGTTTAATGACAGTGGCATTAAGTAAAAGACAGGAGGTGGAGCTGGAGGTAGCAGAGTTAAAGATGTTAAGGTTTTCGTTTAGAGTGCAGACGATGGAATCAAAAATTAGTTTATTAGAGGGATAGTGCATGTAGAAAGTTTTGGGGACAAGGTTTGAGAAGCACGATTGAGATGGTTTGGACATGTGCAGAGGAGGGACATGGGGTATATCGGTAGGAGAATGCTGAGGATGGAGCCACAAGGAAGGAGGAAGAGAGGAAGACCAAAGAGGAGGTTTATGGATGTGGGGGATAGTGCATGTAGAAAGTTTTGGGGACAAGGTTTGAGAAGCACGATTGAGATGGTTTGGACATGTGCAGAGGAGGGACATGGGGTATATCGGTAGGAGAATGCTGAGGATGGAGCCACCAGGAAGGAGGAAGAGAGGAAGACCAAAGAGGAGGTTTATGAATGTGGTGAGGGAAGACATTCAGGTAGTTGGTTTGAAAAAGGCAGATGTAAAGGACAAGGGGGGTATGGAAATGGATGATCCGCTGTGGCGACCCCTAATGGGAGAAGCAGAAAGAAGAAGAAGATGCACAGTACAACCTGTAGATCAGGCACAAAGCGTCAAAAATCAGTGTGCCAAAAGACACCATTCTGTGTACAACGTTCGCTTTTCTGACCACATGTATTTCCACGTCTGTGATTTCATCATGGAAAGCAAGTGGAAAAAGAGCAAACGTAAAATTCTTAGTAAAAGTGGGCAAATCTTTCACAGAGACATTTGAAACACGATTTGCAAGTGTTTGTGTTATGAGTGTCACACACTTCAAGAGCAAAAGAACATCACTGGAAGAGAGAGATCAGGAAGACCACCAACAAGCTCAATCCCATTTAGCAACTTGTGCACGATGATCATCAGAGAACAATCCACAACATTTCTGCCATTGTTGGTGTGTCATAAGGAACAGTCCAGGCAATTCTCATATGTAATTTAAAAATGCACTATGTTGCTGCCATGTTCGTCCCTAGGCTGCTGACTCAGGAGCAGAAGAAACATCAAATCCAAATCTGGCAAGAACTCTGTCAGTGTGTCATGAATGACACGTCCTTCATGTTGAGGATCGTTACCAGTGACAAAAATTGGTACGACCGTGAGACAAACAACAGTCTTCACAGTGGAAGAGCCTATTATTTCCACAACCAAAAAAAGTGAGGCGGGTCCACTGCTCGACCAAGTGCCTGCTTGTCTTTTTCAACATTCACGTCATTGTGCATCGAGAGTTCATCCCCAGGGGCAGTTATACTGCCAGGTTTGAAGGCATCTGAGGGAGGACATTTAGCGAAAGCGACCAGAGCTAGTCTTGAACAAATTTTATACCACATAAAGAAAGATTTACCACATTTTAGTAATTTTCTGGTGCCCTTATACAGAATGACTCGCAATCATCTCATTTATACAAATGATTAATACAAATATACAACAGTTGAAGGTTAGAAGCAACAGTGGCTGATTGGTGGTACTTAGTGGCTAAGGCTTTGGACTTTTGATCCAAAGGTCATGAATTAAAATCTCAGCCACTCCTGTGTCTCTGAGCAAAGCCCTTAACCTCATAGATGCTCACTTGTATGAGTGAGAAAAATGTAATCTCGTTCTGGAAAACGGTGTCTGCCAAATGCCATTAATGTTAAAGTGCTACGATTTGAACTCAAGACTTTCTGATTAGAAGACTACCACTGAGCTGTACTTTACCCTTCCCTTTACATTAAGACTTTAAGTATTCATCCTCAGGTTATGTATTGTTTTCTAGTCTTAATAATCCTTTGACAACTTAAAGAACCTACTGGAGTCATTCATGTTACTGAAACAGGAACGTTGTGATGGGCATCTTGAAGCTGTTTCAAATTATTCACCAGTTTCTTTTTCTGATTTCTCCTTCAAGCACTCATTATGAAGCACCTGGATGTTCTGCTGTAGCTGGAATAAAGAGTATGCACTGCTGTTAGATGATTGTTTTGGCCAAAAGGATTTAATTTTAAAGTTGGATGGTAAATTCACAGTAACATATAAAAGGCATCCTGTTGAAGTCCTTGAGTAAAATAATGTTAGTATGTTTGTAATATTGGACCTTAGCAAACTAGTAAATGCCATTTAGGCCTGTTGAGCAAAAAATAAACAGACAGGAGAATTGAACTGTGCTGTGGTTAAATGCACCAAACAAATCAGGACATTGCATCCTCACATGCTTTATTTTTCCTCCATATGTTTGGCCCTCATCCTTGTCCCAAGGTTACATTTTGCATCCACATTTCATTAAAGCCAATTGATGTTACTGGATTAAGCTTAAAATTATTATGTTTTTGAGCAAATAATTTACTTGAACTAATGATCAATTATCAATAACATTATCAAAATAACATGTGCCCTGTTGGATATACTGGCATATTCTCAGGTATTTGAATCAAAGCTATGCAGCAAGCTGTGACCCACGGTGTGCAATGGAAACGGAAGCATATCATTGAAATTAAGGAAGAAGTGTAAGATTCCTGACTTTTTACTGTTGCGTATACAGGTTTTGTTTGTCACGCATGCTACCTTCTTCACTGAAATTTAATGCCGCTATCCTGTGACCAGCCACGGCACGCTTCCAATCAATTCTCCCCTAGTGTCGTGCTTGGTAAACAAAACAAAAAATACAGAAAGTCCTTTTTTTCCCACCACCAGCCTACCAACAAGGGAGTCATATCTCTCCATAATGCCATGGCCAAGCGTTTCATTTGCAAGCTTTTTTGTCTCTGTTGAACCAGGAAAACAAAAGATATGTGGCAAATAAAATCTACTTTTCTGAACTAATGTTTTGGACTGAAACTGAATTACTGAACCGTGCACACATTTCTGCTATTGATTTGCTGACTAAATAGGGATGCTCCAAATGAAACTGTAAACTCTAAATACCGCTGAGCTGCAAAAATAAATCTTCCTGGTCATAAAGCATGATACATTTCTGTGGAAATCCATTGAGCTACAAAGCTGCAGAAAGCTAACTCAAAAGCAGAGTTACAGGGTGTGTTTTTATCTGCATTAGTGAAAAGCATCTGTGTTATTATGAACATAAGTAGTTAGAGAGTCTGTGCTTGCATTAAAGTTTTGCTCTCATGGCACATAAGTAATTTAATATAAAGTGTGTCCATGGTTCATAGCGCTTATATTCTGTTCTGAAGATGACTTTATTTTTCTAATGAACGTTTTGTGCACTGTATATGCATACTGGAAGTGGTGGACAGTAACAAAGTAAATGTAATTCGTTAATGTACTTAAAGTAAGGTGTTTTTTTGCGTATCTGTTCTTTACTCAAGTATTTATGTTCGGGAAGACTTTTACTTTAACTTCACTACATTTCACAAAATCTGTCGTTTTCCTTTTTTATATATGAGTGAATAAAAACTTAACTGGTCAAGCACTCATCAACCCACCAATCAATATTAAAGCACGCGCTCTGTTTTAACATCTTGTGTTCTTGCACTTTTTTGTCATAATGCTGACAGGGAGGGAGGTCAGGAGGGAGAGGGATACCGGCCCTCAGTGCCACACTATCCAAAACACCACACACCTGATGCATCTGGAGCATGCCATCTGCATTTCGGGAGGTCGATAGCATGCTCAACAACTGAGCATGCATGACCTTCTTTTAGCAAATTCCTTGTGTGCTCTGCGGGTTTAAAAGTGGAGGAGAACCCAGCATCTGAGGGACATCAGGACAAATGGTAACAATTTCTACATGTTATAAACCTCACCATAAAGCCAGCCATAAAGTACTGCACCTGCCTGTTGTCTGTTCTCTACACTGCTATGTGTCAGGATAAAGTAATCATATGCTGAGCCAGGCCAGCATGCCTGTAAGGGTCTGGTTAGAGTCACATATGACTTGGACATTAATAGAATGCCCATGCTACTTATTAACATAAAAAAAAAATAATATTCATACAGAGCCCTTATAGCAATATGAGTGCAATTGCAGTCAATTGAGCCATTTACATTTGGGAAAACAGACATTGCTGCAAATTGCATTGTAATTTGCTTGTTTTTGCATGGTGTGGGGAAACCTGATGCATCAACCACCCACATTAATAATACCATTTAAAACAGCAGGCATTATTGCATTCAAGGAAGGCTGTGATAAACCAGACCTATAGAATAAGATTTATTAAAATTATTTTATATCCAAAGAAGGTCTTAGTAAGAAAGTTTATATATTATATTTATATAAAACATTTCCCTGTCTGCCAATTCCCGCTGGAAATAACCAATTGCTACAGAGGTGAGAACTAGTATTTGGACCAGGACGGCATGGTTCCGGCATGTTGCCTTCTCTAGTACTGGTCCCAAGTCAGCACAAAGATCCAAGAGCACAGATCTAAGAAAATCTAAATCGGCCAGTCATTGTACATAGCACTTGATGCTATCCTGTATTCTATGCATCCATCTTCTCCTTCTGTTCTCCCATGTGATGCTGAATAAATATTTAGAATTAATTCTGATTTAAGATTTGATTTGGATTTAATTAGAAGGTGTTAATGAAATAATTATCACTCAGTACAAGCACAAATAACACTGCTGGACTTAATCTTCATGATAATATGGATCTAGCATATGATGTGGAGTGTTATTAAATGTGTGTGAGGCATCAATACTTATCATCGTTCTCTTCACATTTACTTTTTACAACCTGACATCATTTCACCAAAATGCCATCTGTGTCACCAATTCCCCTTGTCTCCAGAATGTGCGTACACATGGTTCATGTTTTACTTGCAGGTGCGCACATTCTCCCATCAAGTTTGTTTTTAATAATATAATATACTGTATTTGTATACTTATAAACATTCTCCAATCAACTGATCTATTAAAAACAAACTTGATTGGAGAATTTAAATACATATACACAGTAAGAAATGGGACCCCTGGGCCTTCGTGTTTACCTCCTCAGCCTCATATTGCTTGGTTGTGGGCTTTTTTAAATTGTCTCAAGGAGTCACTAGCTTGGAGAGCAGCTCATCTCTTTCATTTGTCAACTGGTTCTTGCATACACATTCAGAGTACTTAGCCATGGCTTTTTAGCACAGATGGAGCTTCAATTAGCACTTAGATGACATGCTGCACTAGGTTCTAAAAAAGATGTAAACAAGCTGTTTACATGAGCACAACTGAAGTCCATTTAACAGTTGGTTCCATGCTAATTTGTACTATTTTTACTTCCAGTAATGTTAAACATTAGAAAAAAAACTTTTTTAATAGAATAAACAGTTGAAAGCAAAGGTTTGCATCATCCTCAGACAAAATGGATGTTACATTTTCACCTAGATATACACTTATTTATCAGTTTTCTAATATTTGCTAGTTTCATTTATGTATTAGCGAAATCAAAAAATGGATTTACAATATAAAAATACATATACTATATAACTTGTTTGCCCAGTTTTTGCCTTTGTATCTGTAGATTTTGGATGTTCTGAATATTAAGTCCTTAGATTCCTTCTAAACTTTTATATGGATTTTGCCATATGTTTTGAATGACTCCTACATTTCATTTTTAACACCATGGGATAGTATGTATTAGATACACATAATATATTGAGTACAGATGAGATATTCGAATCTGCATACGGATTCAAATTCTTCTGATTTACTCAGTGAACGAATCCGAGTCTCACGAATCCCTTGAGTCAGTAAGGATTCTGCATGTTTTTGCCATTGAATTCCACTAGAGGGCACTCAATGAATCCTTAGAATTCACAGAATCTGTGAATTCATGAATCCCACTCACAAGTCCCTTTGGATCCGACTAATTCACCATGTGATACGAGTCCAACGGATTACAGTTTTCATAAATTTATAAGCATGGACTCTTCGCAAAAAAAAAAACAGCCTCCTTACTGTTGCTATGTCTGACAAGCCATGCCGCCTTTACAAATACGCCTGTCAATGAAGACGCCTTTCCAAAGGGTCAATTGGTTATACATCTATGAAAACTTTACTTACCTTAATCTATGCTGTTCCAGTCTTCTACAGACGGTCCGCTCAATCATTTCTAACAGTATATCCATGAAAGGATGTCCTGATCCTTTAGGTGTTCTGTCATTGAAAAAAGCCTTGTAGCCATTTCACTTAGGTTGGCGAAGACAACATTACTGATGTTGGTGCTCGTCAAGGCCACAGACTCATTTAACCTGTTTAAAGCTAAATGGCTTCTGAGTAAGTCTGTAGAGTATGAACTCTCATCAGCTTGCTGCATGAGCATCATTATGTCCTCCGCAAATTCATCTATTACTGCCATCTCCCCTTGAATGTGCGTGACGTCACTTTCCAATACAAACACACTTAATAATATAGTCCCACCCCTAACAGTTAATTGCCAGCTTTCTGATGCCTTTTCTTTTCCCACTTTCTAACTTTTTTTCCGTAGTTTTTTACTTTTTAACTTAGATTTTACACACTCAATATAATTACAACACAGGTTTTACACTTTTTTTTGGTCCTTCTGCTGCTCTTGGCACTTTTTGTGAGGAGTGTTGGCGAGCACAGTGATGCCGTGTTTAAGTACACATGCAATCAGCTGCTTGCACTTTCCAAACCAGAGCTCCTTACTGGAGTCAGGCATGAGATTCCCCTGGAGATCAGGAGGAGTTGCTGCAGGTACAGAGCCAGTAAGAATATAAGCGTGAAGTGGAGGAGATTTAAACCGCCGGTCCCGTCTGTCATAGATGGGAAACTTGCGGTCCTTGTGTATTAAGATGGACGCATTGTGCATGCTGATTCGGACCCAGAAGGAATACAGAGAGAGCAGCTTAATGTGTTTTACAGAGTCGTGGCTGCATACGGACTCCCTGGATCATAGTGCCTCCATACCTGGCTTTTCAGGCCATTATTAATGCTATTATTATTATTGTTGTTATTGTTACTATTATTATTATTATCATTCTCAGTGTGTGAGGAGAATCTCTTATTGTCAGCTGCTGCATACAGGATTTTTCTCCTCCAGATGATATATGCTGTACACAGCATTCAATGCCAATAAAACAGCAGATCAACAGCAGATTAATTCATGTTATATTTTTTAATCATTTATTTGTTGTTTATCTTTATACTAGGTGGCAGCTTTATACAGATTATTGGTTAAATGTATGTCATTCTGTTAAATGAATAATTTTTTAATAACTAATTTTTCAATTGAATACATTTTTATTTATATAGTTCTTTTAACATTAGACAATGTCTTAAAGCAGCTTTACTCAGATAACTTGGTAAGAAAGAATAAATAAGATTGTTCTTTATAAGTGTACATTTTTCCCTGATGAGTGAGCCAGTGACTGTGGCAAGGAAAAACTCCTTGAGATGGCATGAAGGAAGAAAACTTGAAAGGAACCAGACTCAAGAGGTAACCCATCCTTATCCGGTTAGCAACAAATTACATCTTATTACATAATTACATTATACATTATTATTACAGCTAAACGATGTTGAGGTGTGTAGCAATAGTGATCAAATGCATACTGTAGTCCTGAGTCATTGTAGCAGAGTGTTTACATTAAGTCCAAAGCTCCTGTGTTACTCTGTAATTTCAGGGTTTTCCAGGCCATTAATGTGAAACCATCCCCAGCTGCACAGAGTGGCCTCCAATCAAAGGGAACACCATCCAGAGGCAGGCCAGGACAAAGCAGGCAGATCCGAGAAGAGAGGCAGGAACACTGGTCACTGGTACCTCAGGAGCATGTTTAACTTGACCAAGAAAGAGAGAGAGAGAGAGAGAGAGATAGAGAGAGAGAGAGAGAGAGAGAGAGAGAAGGTGGTGGCAAGGAGAGAAAAATATTGATTATCAAGTATCCTTATTGTTGTATACATTTTAAGAACACTACACTTGGGGACTCCGGCAAGACTCGCTATCGGAGCATAACTTAAAGGGAGAACCAAACAGTAACAGACATGAGGGATCTCTTGGATAAGAGACAGCCCACCACACCACTGTCAACAAACCTGAGTGAACACATGAGATTGGGAGGACAACAGCATACAAAATTCCTAAAAGTTCACAGAACACTCTATAGCCAAGATTACTCCAGATCTGCCCCCTCCAATAGTCTTCATTATTTGAGGTACCAACAAATAGCCTGCACCTTTTGATCTAAGTAAGTGCGTGGGATCATAATAGTACAGATGTTAACTCAGATACTGTGGCATGAGATCGTTAAGTGCTTTATACATCAGTAGTAGTATTTTATAATATTTTCTAGATCTAGTAAGAACGCTTGCTGCTGCATCCTGGACTAACTGAAGTTTATTTATGCACTTACACACACACCCAGACAGTGAAGCACCACAGTAGTCTAATCTAGATGTAACAAAAGCATGAACAAGTTTATATTTATATTACTTTAGCAATATTTCTAAGATGAAAGAAGGCAATCCTGGTAATGTTATTCAGATGAGACTAGGGTCAGTAATCACACCAAGGTCTTTGACTGCTGTACACTGAGACAGAAAGACCATTCAAAAATTCTACATGATCAGAAAGTTTATTTCTAGCTGCATGCGGTGCTACTAAAGGTACTTCCATCTTATCTGAGTTGTGCAGAAGGAAGTTATCAAGTATCCGCAGTCTGATGTCCTTTATACACTCCTCAACATTGTTAAGCTGATCTCTTTTATCTGGCTGTGCCGAAATATACAACTGTGCATCATCAGCATAGCAACGAAAGCAAATAGAATGTTTATGTAAAATTTGACCCAGAGGCAGCATATATATACACACACATGGATATATTATCACCTGATGTTGTATTACTTCAGCTTTGGAGAACAAAAGTGTTGAACTTATATTTGCTGTGTATGTCCTGCAGTTACCTCATACCACTTGTTTCTTTAGGGAAAACATTATATAGATATTATTTTTACTATAACAAGTACTAAGATGAAATTTTTTCAGACGGTTTCATATCACAGGACCCACAATTATGACAAAACTGAGCAGAGCAAAAAAAACACATTGTAGTTAAAGCACAACAAAACGTACAATATTGAGGACAGTAGATGCAAAGTTAGTTATACATAATATTATATTATTATATATAAGAGCTGTCGAAAATTTATGCGTTAATAATGCCCTATCGGATGATGCACAGATAAGCCAATTAATAAAATGACATTAATTATTCAAACACTGATATCTATAATTACAATTATCCTGAGCCCTTCTTTTACAACTTCTTTTTAACTACTTTAAATAAATCCTGCAAATAAGGCCACTGGTCTTGAGGCAATGAGTTTCTTCCAACATTTTTTCCTTTATTACATAGATTATTAAATCTTCTTCATGCTGTTCAGTTCAAAAAGTAAGATATTTAACAGTGAAATATAGTAAAGTTAAAGTAAAATTCTTCCCAAATGAAAATACTTCAGTAAAGCACAGATACGCAAAAAAACTACGTAAATACAGTAATGAATTACATTTACTTCGTTACTGTCCAGCACTGAACACCGCAAACCTGCTGCAGAAGTCTCAGGAACTCACAAAGTGTGGAGGTGCAGATTTCAGAAGAAACAATAAAGGAGCATTCCTAAACCTCATTGTTATGTTAAGATGGAGCTTAATTGATATTAGGCTCGAATACGTTAAGCGGACCAAGTCATGACGTACACACCACTTTATTCACTATAGAACATCTTCTCCCGCGCTCACCTACGGACTTTAGTTTCTCCATACCGGATGCATCAACGTGGTTGTGAGCGGAGTTTTCAGCCAGGGTA
Organism: Silurus asotus; assembly: GCA_024362625.1. NCBI lineage: Eukaryota > Metazoa > Chordata > Actinopteri > Siluriformes > Siluridae > Silurus > Silurus asotus. The sequence goes on along the minus strand of MU551695.1, from coordinate 2,882,856 downwards.
AAGGTGTCGCGGTTGCGTCCACGAACAGCAGCGCGTCCGAAGATTTCCCGCCGATATGGCAAGCCAAAGGGGTCAGAATTACGCCTTAGATTAAACTCGTTAACATTAAATAGTATTGGCGCCGTAAAATATTTTAAACAGTATTGGCGCCGTAAAATACGCCGTTGTTATCGACCCTTTTGGCTTGCCATACTCTTTCCTCTCGGCGACGCGCCTTCTGTGGCCGCTGCGCCAAACACTCCCTCGAGTTCCTGGTGGCCTCGTGCGCGCTTTGCTCAGTTTCAAATGCGCGCGCCTTTCGCGTTCACGTGAACTTCATCCTGCACGGGTTGGAGTCTCTCTCGCGCGCGAAGAAACTAACCAGCGATTTCCCAGCCGCAGTCGGAGCGATGATAGCGCGCGCGTCGTTTCGGACGTCTTTGTGTCTTTTTAAGAGCGCCCCAGAGATGGCACCAAAATGCAACAATTAAACGAACCAATTGAACAGAGTCAAGTGCGTGCCAGATAACCGTTTTATAGTTATTGCAAACCGGAACTGGGGACACCGAATTGTCATCGCTTGGGATCTGTTTATATGGTGGATGCTGAGCGCGCGCGCTCTCCCGTTATTTTTTTAGGCAGGTTCTCTTCAGCTAAACTGTTCACGTTCAAACTATCTGATGAAGTAAAACGCAGCACAAAGGGAATGAGCTGTACACTGGCCAGGAGAGAGAGAGAGAGAGAGAGAGAGAGAGAGAGAGAGAGAGATGCGAGTGGTACTTCATCTTTCTACAACCGAAGAATAGAAGAATATTTTTGACGAATTTAATTGAATTAATTAAAGATGTTTCTTATTCATTAACAATTTCTTAAAGCATGCATCATTTATCACTCTGTCTTTTATAAATTATTTTATTATATATATTTTCCCAGTATCATTTTTGCTGGATGGTTGAAAGGTGTATCAGTGATGCATCTAAATTAGCTACTGAAAGTACATTAATAGCTGATAGAATGTGTAAGGATACTGTATTCTGGCTGAATGAGCTTATTAAATAACACAAATGGTAGAAGGCAGGATTAAGAAACATTAATTAAATGCAAAAAAGTTTATCTTGAGCACTATGTTTACACCAATCAGGCACAGCATTTAAACAATTTACAGTTGCAATGAATATCTAAATATTTCGTTTCTGTACTTAAGTAGATTTTTCTGGTATCAGTACTGCGACAGAGTTAACTGTCCCTATGGTCGGCATGACAATACACACAACACTTTCACTTCTCCTCTGTTTGTTGCTACAGCGCTGTGGACACACACACACACACACACACACACACACACACACACACAGACACTTTCATTTATGATGTTAACATAATGAATATATATATCGCAAGAACATTTAATGACCAGTAGACGCCGATGTTTGCATTTACGCTGTTTGCGTAGTGAGCTTCTCTAGACAATCTGTTTTAAGCTGCATTTTAGCAACAGCGCCCTCTATGGTCACAACATACGGTGGTCACAGTTTCTGGTGTAACACCGGCATGTTGTGTGCCATTTTTACTTTATCATTGTTTTATTTTACTGTTAAGGGCAATGGTTTATGTCTGTTACTATTCTGTAAGTAAATCATAGCCCTTACATTTGTGGCAATAAAAAAAAAAATACACTACTGTGAATGTTTAAGCATTAGCATATTCATATAAGACACATTAAAGAACCAATAGCATGTTCAAGTTGTGTCATCCAAAATATGCAACATTAATACACTTAAATTGCATTTAATGAGATTTCGTTTTACATTAAAAGTAAGCTAAAATACACTACTGTGAATGTTTAAGCATTAGCATATTCATATAAGACACATTAAAGAACCAATAGCATGTTCAAGTTGTGTCATCCAAAATATGCAACATTAATACACTTAAATTGCATTTAATGAGATTTCGTTTTACATTAAATGTAAGCTATAGTTTTTTTGTTTGTTAATTAATAAAAGGTTTCTAAACTCCAAACACGTTTGCAGAAAAAAAAAAAAATAAGGTTGAAGAACAAGTGATAAACTATAAGATAAACACAAAAAGCATGGAAGACAAAAGAACAGTAGACAGTAAAAGAAAGTCAGAGTGGAATAATAATAACAAAAATAATAATAATAATAAACAGTATTTTGAGTGCTTATGCTCCTTCAACCAGTGACCATGAACAATCCTGCTAATGAAATAAAAAAAAGAAACCAAAGCAATTAGCATGAATAAAAACGTGTCTTTTTTATTAACAATTGACACATGAGAACAATGGCTTTTGCTTTTTCATTTTGACTATAACATTACACAGTGTAAGCATTGTGGGTTTTACAGAACAAACAGCCAACCTGTGTGCACGCCAGACCCAGAGAAAAAGAGAGACAGAGAAAGACAAAGAGAAAAAGAGAGTGTCAGGCGCTAAGAACGTACTGGAAACCGAGTGAATTCAACAAAGGCCTTTTAATAAGAAAGCAAAAAAAAGGGCAAGGCAGAAAGCACAGATAACACACAGAAGCTTAAAAAACGTAGTAGTTTGGAGTAGTTTGGGCAGTCCTGAATGTTCGCAAGCCTAAGCTGTAGAACGGACGATGAGCATGTGAATAAACGGGGTCTTTATAGTGTGGTGACTGATTTGGACCAGGTGTGGATTATTAGTAAGTGGGTGACCTGCTTGGAGTGATTGGAGGAGTTGGCGAGTGTGTGGCTGGTGGATCCCTGACAGAGAGGGAGAGAGAGAGAGAGAGAGAGAGAGAGAGAGAGAGAGAGAGAGAGAGAGAGAGAGAAAGGTTAGGCAGCAGTTTTGTTCCCCTGCTTTAGACTGAAGCCTCCCCCTGTAAAACGGGGTCCATCGATGTGTTGAGGCACGATCAGGGGCTGCCCAGTCTGCACCTCACTCCCTTCCGTTTCACTAGGGAAAAATGACAAAAAAATAAAGGATGACAAAAGAAGTTAAAAGATGCACAAAAAGAAATTGAAGCACAACATTATGCAGTGTTAGGCGATTAATTTATTTATTTTTGCCAGTCCGAACCTCAGCTGCCTCTGTTCATTCTGATTACAACAAAACAACAACAAAAATATTGCAGTTCTTATGATCCTGATCCAAACTTGTTGAAAAGTCAGCATGACAGCATTTTTAGAATAGGGCTGCCTTAAAACTATTCAAACACAAAACTCAAGTTACTATAACCATGCAGAATGATGTAATACATTATATACAGGCTAAAGAACACAGAAATGTATTATTAAGAGTTGACAACCTTGATAGATATTAATTCACAACATGTAAGGGTTTAAGTCTGTATGCAGCCTTTAGAATGTTAGGTACAAAAGGTACAGACTGCCCTCAATATATCAATAAAGCGCTTGCTGAAATGTTCCAATGCCAAAAAATAACCAAAGAAACATCATTTTTCTTCAGGATGTTTGTAATTTCATGGCTTTGAATACTTGAGTGTCAGCCATGTAACAATGCAATCGTAATGAATTGCAAGCTAAAGCTGAAGCAAGTGTACACACTTACACATTAATGTGCACACTTCACTGCTTTCCTTGTTGATGCCACAAACTTCTTTCTCACCCATTCATTCTTAATTCCGGTGCGTTGTTTGCCCAATATCAAAAGCTTTAAATCAAAATTCACTGGCTGTGTAATCAGATTTCACACTGGAAGACAATTGCCAACAAAATTTAAAAACACACACACATACACACACACAAAACATCCACCTTTGTTTTTCTCCTCCTAAATATCTCTAGCTAAAGGAAAATTATGCAGATGGGTTTTAAAAGTGACTTTTAGACAGAACAGCAGACATCTGTGGAACATGATTTGATCAAAACGCTATTCAGTTGATTTGTAGAATCAGCGCCATCTGCAGCTGCTGACAGTCACAAAATCAAGCAACATAATGCTCAAGATGTTGATGAGCATAATATGTGCCTCTGCCTCTGATTCCAGTAATAAGATTAGCTATGTTTTAAAATTAGCTTGTGGCCATGTTTGAACTATCTGGCAGAAAAAGATAAAGTCACAACAAATGTAAACAACAAAAAACAATAACAATACAAAAGCAGCAATGGGAGCAGACTATAAATTAGTTTTGAATTATTTGGCAGAGATAGTTGCAGTGAGTCGAAACACCCAAGCAACACCAGACACAACAATTCCAATAATAACAGCAATGCTGGCAAACTATCATGCATGACCTACAAGTAATGAGGCCAAAACCCTGTTTAGTCCCAATGGCATAAGCAGCAGCTACTGTACACATGCACCTTCTTTATGAGAAATAGCAGCTGTAGGACCAACCATCCACAATAATATTATATTATAAACTAAATATATAAATAAACAGGATGATTTATTTATTGTTCTGCAGCATTGTCCAGCTAATCAGTTCTTTAACACTTTTTCTGTCTATATATAGGCAAAAAATATCTAAATTCAGATGTGCAAAGTTGATTTTTTTTTCTTAGTTTTTCATATTTTCTCAGTCAGTTTCAGTATTATACCAAGTATTGGTTAATGTGGGTCAATATCCAACAAATAAATGTCTGGACAATAAATGTGTGTGAGTGGTGGGGTCAATAAGACGTTCCATGAGACATCAGCAGCCCATTGGTTATTTTCTTGATTTACATTGGGCTGACCCAATCACATCTTGTGTGTTAATTTGAAATAAACTTAAAAAAAATTGTTATATTGTAATATTTGTTATTTTGTATTGGAACCCACCTCCACCATTCACTGCTTTATCTCTTAAACCAAAGCTTCCAATTGATTCCTTTAGAAGCATAACAAAGTTTGCATTTTGGTTTTATTCCAGTGAAATTCTAAAGAATGTGTAGTCTGGCTCAGGTATGTTAGAAAGAAAAAAAACAACAACATTAACATTAAATTCAATTAACATTACCATTCTGGCACTAGATGAACAAGACTGTCTCTACGCATGCAGTTTCAGGGGTTAACAACTTATCTCCACCATCATCACTACAACTTGCGCTGCACTCAGACTCCCAGATTAATCTTAGTCAAACTTAATTTACAATAAAGCTTATTTAATTATTTACTTTACAAGTTTATAAGACCAAATTAATCTGTGTGATGATTTGGGTGTGATAATAGAGGCTACATCTCACTTCACATTAACAAATGGAACATGGCTATATCGAATTCCATTATCGAAAGAGTAATGAGCTTATTAGCAGTGGATTATTTAAAATGAGAACATACTTACTGCTATACTGTGCATAATTATTGCCTTTGGAAATACAAATTTAGGTGATTATTTATATCTGTGTAGGTTTATTACTGACAGAGTGAGAGAGCGAGAGAGCGAGAGCGAGAGAGAGAGAGAGAGAGAGAGAGCGAGAGAGAGAGAGAGAGAGAGATGTGTCTTGCTACAATCCAGGCAAGTAGGCTGCAAACAAACAGCCAGCAGGGGAAGTGTGAGCATTTTTCAACTTTTACTTGGTTCACTAATGGAGGGCTGGTTCTAGACAGTTGAAGGCCCTAGGCAAAATTTATGTTTGAGTGCCACTAGTTCAGTATGCAGAAAAGTTTGATTTTGTTCATCAATATTTACAGTCTCTTCTTGCATTCAAAGGGTGGGAGCCCACATTTAAAAGTTAATTAACTTATTCGATTTCAGATGAGTCACGTGGGTCCGATTTTATATCCAGAAGACAAACAGAGCAGCTCCTCGCCATGAAGAAGAAGCTGGCAGTGTATAAAAGTAGAGCCACGGCAGCAGATGAGAAAAGTTAAATCGTCTCCACTAATGCCAGATGTCTTTGTTCAGGCAATAGCAGCAGCAAAGATGACACCACTCTTCACTCTTGAGACCGGCCCAGACCACGAACCAGCTCTACCGCGAACCCTCAGCAGGACAACCTGCCTCCCTCAGGATCAAAGCCTTCCTCAAACCTACACAGCTTTACATTCACTAAAAATCCCCATTCCTTACCCTGCACTATTCCACTATCCGATGCACAATTTGATGCACTAAAGGAAGAGATCTTGCTATTACTACATGCTGTTCTCAGCACCACACCGCTGAAGAGAAAAAAAGGATAAGAAACAGTAGAAGATCTCAAAACCCGACCAGCACTCATGGCCCAAGATAAGGACCATTAAAACTGCTGGGGACAAGTGTTGCAAATAGAAGGGGAAAACCGGGGAGGCAACCAACCACTACCATCCTCATACTTCTTTACAAAGGGTGGGCTCCTCTACTACCACACTGCCTGATGAGGTCAGTCAGAGGATCTCTTAGTGGTCCCACAAAAACACCCACTAGCTGGACACCTCTGGATGCGCAACACCATGGAGAGATTCCACCAGGCAAATGCCAGGCATTTGAACAGAAATGCATAACCTCTTAGTGGTGTCCTCACCTCCCCCACTAAACCGGCCCCACCTCTGCTCATTCTGATTCCAATTGTCGGGATGCTGTTTAGTCGAATTGACTTGGATCTGGTGGTCTGCACACGGCCATGAGTATATACTGGTCATTGTGGACTACACCATTCTAAAGCAGTTCCACTTCAGAAATTCACCACAAAAAACGTCGCTCAGGAACTGCTGCTTCTCTTTAGCCAGGTAGGGATACCCAAGGACATCCTGATGGACCAAGGTATGTACTTTGTTTCTGAACTGTCAGATCTCTGCCAGCTGTAGCAGATCAAGCACAAAAGGATGTCAATTTAATATCTGCAGACAGATGGCCTGATGGAACTATTTAGCCAGATGCTAAAAAGAATGCTGTGATGGTTAGCAGAAGAGAAAGGGAGAAACTAGGACTTTCTTATCTAATATGTCCTGTTCTCAGTAAAAAAAAACACCTCATGCAGCTACAGGGTTCACAACATTCAAGATGCAAGAAGATGGGAGGTAGATCCCCATCGTGAAATGACATATGAAAGAGGCTCATGCAAAGCAACAGCGAGTGTATAACGGCTGTGCTCTGCCATGGGAATTCCAGATGGGGGACTGAGTGCGACTTCTGGTACCCAGTGCAACAGCTCAGTAGGAGACCAAAAACACAAATTACCTTATGAATTTGTTTACAAAAATGGATCTAGCCTGTCCCCACCCTGTCATCATTCTGCACTGCCCCACAGATACCTCAGCGGGCACTGAGATCTGAAAAGAAGACCTGTACCAGTCATAGCATCAGGAAGTCTCAGAAGTGTTTAGTAAGAACCTGATTAGTAAGACCTGAAGCAGCTGGGTCATCATCAGGATCACCTCATTGACCGTAAGTTTAACTTTGTTTGACAGAAACTTGACTTTTCTGATCTGAATGAGTCAACCCCTTCCGGGTTTGCTTACATCTGTCAACCTCGTGGCTCTGGTGTCCGCTACCACCAACGTTGCAGTGGTTTATAACCCCCAAACAAAAAAACACATTCATATCTGATTTTGCTGCTTCTCTCTCCCACCTAATCACTCTTTCTTTAAACATAATATTGTTGGTTGATTTGAATATTCAGATATACAATGATAATCAACCTTTTACTTTTTGATGACTTTTTGAGAGTTTTGGTCTTCAGCAGCATATTCACTTTTCTACTCATTCAAAGGGACACATTTTGGATTTAATTTGCTGTTCTGGTCTTACTCCTTCGGTTTATACTGCTGATAATCTTCCTATAACTGATCACTTACTTTTTTAATTCAATGTTCAACTCTCTCTTTTGGAAATTAAGCAACATCATCCCACTCTCCATGCTACTGCTATCCTTGTTCATATTTTTGTTACCTCCCATATCGTTTATTGTAATTCCCTTCTTTTTGGTCTTACTCACAAATCTCTGTAAGCTTCAACTGGTTCAGAACTTGGCAGCTTGTATCATTACCAATCAATATTGCAGCAGCTTAATTGGCTTCCGGTCAAGCTTTCCATTAACTTTAAAATCCTTTCTTCTCACTTTTAAATCTATTCACAACCTTGCACCTTTCTATATGTGATCTCCATATTCATGTTCCTTCTCGTTCTTATGCAGTAGATCTGCCTCGTCTCTCCTTCTTTCTGTTCCTTCTGCTTGTTTTGCCAACATGGGGCATAGTGCTTTCTGCTGCTCTGCTCACCGGCTCTGGACCTCCAGACATTAGAAAAATTGACTCTATGCCTGTTTAAAATTTAGACTTAGGTCTCACCTGTTTAACATTGCATACTCTTCCTTCCCCCACTGTTCCTAAATCTTAATTACCCCATTACTCAGCAACACTCATTCTCTTATTTAGTTTTTTGTAATTGTTGTTTTATATATGCCGTAAGCTGTGTACATTGTTTCTATATGTTGTTTATCATGCTTTTCCCTTTAACTTATTGTGCGGTGTCCTTGAGTGTTAAGAAAGGCACCTTTAAAACGTTAAATATTATTATTATTATTATTATTACACACCTGTTGATATCCGCTAGATTTGACTATTTTCTCAGTGCACCAAGAAGATTTTAACAATCAGCATTACACACAAACTTTAAATTATTCAACTCATTTAGTACCATAATCAGTAATGTTGGAACACATTTCCTCTGCATTGAACAGAAAAGCTCTGACTAGCACAGAGGTGGGAAGTAACGAAATACAAATACTTTGTTACTGTACTTAAGTAGATTTTTCTGGTATCAGTAGTTTACTTCACTATTTATTAACTTTTTACTGTTACTTATTCAATTCTTACACAAATATATGTACTTTCTACTTCTTACATTTTCAAAACAGGCTCATTACTTTAGTTGTAACCTATTTGGTGAAATTTTAATGTTTTTTCTTTTCACTGCGTGTCATTTTCACCCTATCAACCTATTTCCTCTCATTGCACAGCTTTTTCAATCTACCACTTGTGTATCATTTCCTAGCCCTTACACACCACAGACTTAGGCTAGTTTACAAACAATCAGCAAGTACAGAAGGCAACAAGAAGTATGGGGCTAATGTGGATGAGACAGAGGGAGTCAGCAATGTAAACATGACTGAGAACAGAGACATTCCTGGTCACCTGATCATCATCATCATCTTTTCTCTGTTTGTGTTCTATATTGTGGATGTTTAGCCTGGATACATTCGTTAGGTAACAAAATACAAATTTTTTTTTGTTTTAATATATTAATTAGGGCTGTTCAAATGAATTAAAATAAATAAATAAATACATATAAAAGAGGCGAAATCAAAACCTTCAATGCGACACATGTTTATTTACGATGTCCTTTCTTTATTTGAATATACAAAAATAAATGAATTAATACACTATTTTTAATTAGTAAACATTAGTTTTACTGATGCGCCAGTTCTCAAATCCGCATCGAAATCCGCTATGATGCACACAGTTAACCCTCTTTTGTACAGATAGGAGCAATACATCATTCAAATCTGTAATGGGTCTACTTTTATTTGTATGCACTCATAATAACAACAAAATGCCGGCTTTATGCTTTTTTTTTGCAAAATAAAGAAAACAGACAGGATGCGCTCTCTGGCCTCTCTGTCCTCATACATGTCCTCCACCATCCTCACATACTTCTCTGACACACCTGACTTGCTTATACAATACCATCACTTATAATAAACATAAGGAGTAATTTAAGGTACATTCAGAACAAACGATTACATTTCGTTTAATGTTTATTTAACTCATGACAATCATGCCATTAATCGCGATTAAATATTTTAATCGGTTGACATTCATAATATTTATATAAAGTGAAGTCCAGTTACCAGCATCACACTAAAGCAGGTAGTAGTAATGGCTACTTTTTATTTAAGTACATATCAGAGCCCAAACTTCCTTACTTTAACTTGAGTAAAAAGTATAGTCAGTGTATAGCCAGAGTATTTCAATTCATGAGTATCTGTACTTCTACCTAAGTGAAGGATGTGTGTACTTTTGCCACCTCTGGACTAGCATCACATTTTAACTGGCTGTGGAGTATTTGGTGAACACAAAGCTTCCAACAAATGGAGAAAATCAGAACTTTAGCAGGACATTATTTGGAGTCAGATTGCCCCCCTGAGCTTATCTGACAGTGATCTGGAGTCCCTTAAGCTCCTAATTACATTATCAGTCAGTTGGTGGAAGAAGAAAGTGTGCGTGCAAAAGTTAGAGGCATTGATGTCCGGCACACATCAGGAAATTGAGATCTGGGAAAGATAATGACCTTGTTAGTGCGGAAAGAAGAATAAAAAAAAGAAGAGGGTCAAAAGTCTGATGGTAGTGGAGGTAATCTCTTTCAATTATTTCTGTAATTGTATATCTGCTTTGCAATTAATCAAAATTAATTAATTAATTAATTAAAATGGCATTTATTACATTCACAGTAGAGGATCATAAAAAAAGAGGCCGCAAATCCAGATCTAGATGACAACATAAAATAAGCCTACTCGGAGGGTGATCAGGATTGTGTAATGGGTGATGTACCCATCACCTATCTGCAATTGTCTACCGCCGTGATTTTTAATGGTGCAGTGCATAGAACAGTGAGTATTTTCACTTAGACTAGGGTGATGGTGGATCCAGAATCTATAAGGGGTGAGAGGGGGTACATTCCAATAGGACATTACAACTTTACCGGCAAGAGTAAACTGTGGGGGCATGGGTGGAGGCCTCACCTTACTCTGGGGGAAATTGGGCTTCTCAGGGCAGGTGGCACAGCGATGACCCGCCTGACCACAATAGAACCAGAGTTGGAAGTTACCCAGTTGCATTGGTTCTGATTTGGTGGGTAGAGATTCAGCATGACCTGGTTGACTGGTGAGAGGCCGGTTAATAACAATGATGTGAAAGTGAATTGATAGCATGATATACTATTATTGTGAACTGTTGTCTTTGCAGACCATCTCAGCTTGTAACACAGGATTGAGTTGCAACATCTAGCAGGACAAATTCAGTCTTCCACAGAGTACACAAACACTATGCGAATGAACTGGGTAAAGTAAGCAAAAGAGTTGCATACCTGTCATCATTCTCCCATACCACTCTTACGAACCCGATAGCAAGGAGCTTCTGGAGGTTGTGACATGAGCAGTTCAGAAGCTCGATATAGCTTGGTCGGCCGGTGAGCATAAAGCATAAGGCATCACAGCCTCCGCATCTGGGCTTGCCATTTTTACTGGGGTGTCCAGGTCCTGGGGTGTCCGTTCTTGTTCTTACCCCTTTAGCCCCAAGACCATGGTATATTCCAACATCTCGGGGCTTAGGGATTATGGATATAGTGTCATGCCATGGGTTAAAGAGACGCTAGCACGCTATCTCTTCCGGGGTGTGGCATCTTCCCTAAAACCCCTGACATTACCTACGAAGCCCCTGCGCACTACCTCAGTGCTGGTTGGTAAAGCTTTGGCAGGCCAGGCCGCTGGATGTCTGCACACCCGGTACTGCAGGCATACCAAGCCGACCTGCTGCGGGAGCTGGATCTGGAAGATCCTTTGGGCAGCCAGTTTTCTGAGATCTGCTGTACGGGGCCACAAACAAGACCAACAAGGCAATCGGCTGGTTTATTGCCCCCCCTAGTAGCCACTGAGAGACACCTCTGGCTTACCCTGTCCGAAAGGGTAAGGTTGTGCTGCTGGACGCCCAACGCTCTCCTTCAAGCCTGTTCGGCGATGCTGTTGATTCGGTAGTCAATAGGTTCAATCGGCGGCATTTCAACAGTATCTCCTACGCTGCTCTTATTGGCTGCTCGGCGAAATCAGCCCCAACCCCAACCCAGCACTTCGTACCGGCAATTGCAAATTGCAGATTCCCCTGTGCGGGATCCCGCATGTGCTTCACCAAGCTTCCCTGCATCATTGCGGATCAGGAGTTTTCGTTTTAAGAGCCGTTTGGGCACTGCCCCGGCTCTGGACACCCCAGAGGTCAGTCTCGAAAGACTGATACCCTTAAGGTAGAACCTGGCACCCTGGGGGGCATCGCCAGACATGTACCTGTGGGTCCTGCATACTGTGGAGCAAAGCCAGCAATTCAGCTGGAACAAGAAATAGATACTCTCCTGGGGAAGGAGGCCATTGAGGTGGTCCCTCTGTCAGACAGAGGGTCTTCAGCCGGTTCTTCATAGTTCCCAAAATGGATGGTGGGTTGCATCCTATCCTAGATTCAAGTCAGCTAAACCACTCTTTGATGAGGTTCCGGTTCAGGATGCTGACCCCTCAAGCAGGTCGTGTCTCAGATCAGATCCAAGGATTGGTTTGTCACAGTAAATCTAAAGGATGCATACTTTCATGTACCCATCCTCCCTTTTTACAGGAAGTTTCTGAGGTTTGCTTTCTGTGTCAAAGCATTCCAATATCAGGTCCTTCCATTTGGCCTTGCCCTATCACCCCGCACCTTCACTAAGTGTGTTGATACGGCTCTGGCTCCTCTGAGACTTCCGGGCATCCATATCCTGAATGATATCAATGATTGGTTGATATTTGTTTGATTAGAGCAGTTAGCAATACAGCATCAAGATGACGTTCTCAATCACATGAAGAAGCTGGGTTTTCGGCTGAATACTGGGGAGATTGTGCTTTCTCCGTCACAGAGAACTACCTGTCTCGGCATCCTTTGGGATTCGGCGACTATGTGCATGCAGCTTTCCTCTGTCCGCATAGCGTCCATCCTCACAGCGGTCAGGAAGGTCAGAAAAGGGCAGTCACTCACTGTCAAGCAGTTCCAGAGACTGTTTGGGCTTATGGGAGCAGCATCCAGTGACCTTCCACTTGGCCTCCTGTACATGAGACTCCTTCAGTGGTGGCTCAGAGCCCGGGAGTTCTCTCAGAGGAGCAATCCTCTCCGCGCGATCAAGGTTACATGCCAATGCTTACATGCCTTAGATGCGTGGAGAGATGCCGGGCTCCTACTCTAAGACTTTGTGGAGGCACTTCAAGAACGCTTTCTTGCTGGTCATCTGCTCTCTAAGGAGAGTAGGTGATTTGCAGGCCCTCTCTGTGGCCCCCTCTTACCTTGAGTTTACACCAGGTACGACCAGTGCCTTCCTGCACCCTAAAGCGGGTTTTGTTCCTAAGTCAGGGTCCAGGCATTTAACCCTACTCCATTTCTGACCCCAGACCAGGAGAGGTTGAACCAGTCCGAGCGCTAGACTTTTATGTCCACCGTACGAGTCCTTGGAAAAAGTCGGAACAACTGTTTATTTGTTATGGCCTTTCGAGGAGAGGCCTTCCTGCTCATAAGCAGACGCTCAGCAGGTGGATTATTGATGCTATTGCGTCTTCTTATGGGTCCTCTGGTCTCCCTGCCCCAATGGGGGTTAGAGTCAGAGCTAATTCGACCCAGAGTGTGGCAGCCTCCATGGCTTGGTCCTCTGGAGTGTCCCTCCAAGACTTCTGCTACACTGCGGGGTGGTCCACTCCGCTCACCTTTTGCCAGGCTTTACAACCTTGACCTTTGTGCCACTCCTGGCACCTCTGTCCTTCGACTCATTTGTGCCTATTCACACTAGTCAGGGACTGGTCGGTTTGGTGTTATTGGACTCTCGTTCCCAAAACACAGTTCGAGTCTCTAAATGAGAACGTTTTTAGGTCACGTATGTAACCCTAGTTACCTGATGAAACAAGACGCTGTGTCTCCAGCCACACCTTCGGCACCCCTTTAGCGCTTTCTTTATGGTTATAGAAGCTAAAGCTGTCTTCTCTCCAGGTGCGCTTTGTACTCCCTGGTGGTGACGTCACCCCACCGGTGACAGTCTGTCTTCAATTTTGACTGATTAGACTCATTACTCAAAGCATGGACAACGCAGTCGTAACCTAACCTAGAGACAATAATATACATCAAGTACTCCTAGAAAAATGCTATAAATCTCAGAGATTTGCTAAGAAAAATACTGAATTGATGGAGAGGGATTTTAAATTACATTTGCTAATTACTGATCTCATTATCTCATTCAAATGTGTTGATTTCCAAATGGGCAAACATCTTTGGTGAACATAAAGTTTTCATTCACTTGAAGATTGTAAGATGTTGAGTGGCCTGCTAAAGAACTCTGATCTCAACCCTACTGAACACCTTTGGAATAAATTGGAATGTTGACTGCACCTCAGGCCTCCTTACACCTACATCAGTTCCTGACTTTACTGATGCCCTTGTAGCTTTTTGACCACAAATCTCCATACTTACATTTAAAGATATAGTGGAGCATCTTCTCAGAAGAGTAGAGGTTATTATAAGAACAAATAGGTAGTAAATGTGAAATAGGATGCTCACAACTCACATATATATCAATTATAAAAAGCACTGGCTAGAATGCAAGTTGGACTTATGCATGTGTATGTAGCAGGTGAATTTAGCACAATATCAATGTGTGTGGCTCTTGTTTGAATGTTGAAAATATGCAATATTACATAATTCTTGGTCATGGTCCTGACAGGAAGAGTTTATGCACCAGAAACCTTTGAATCTGTTCACAAAGGCTGTGAAAATTTGTTTCCCCTATTTTTTTTTTCTATTTTAGCTATTCATAAACATTTTATATGGTTTTTGGGTTGTAGTTGAAGAAAAAAAAATTCAGATTCAGGCAGATTCATATTCATATATGTATTTGTATTCATTAACAACATATTAACTGTTAAATCTGAGAAAATGTAATAATATTTTACTTCAACCTATGCAGTTTCAATCCATATGCTGAGTTACAGCCTTTGTCCTAAATGTACTTTAAACTCACTTTATTTTTTTTTAACCTCTTACTCTATAAATTGGCTTTATGTTTCATTTGAGCTGCTTTTTGTTAACATCAGCTTTCCTTTACAACTAGGCTATACTTTTAGAAGCTGCTGCAAGAGATCTGTTTAACGCCAGGTATTTATTCGTTTGAGAAAAGAAACAATCGATCAGCCGGTCTTAGACACTATCAGTGTGCTCAGCAAATTAACAGCAGCAAAGCATCTATTGCTACATAACAGTCTTTTTCATAAGCCAGGGGTGTCAATCTTTTCCACAAATGGCTGATGTGGGTGCAGGTTTTATTCCAAACACGCCACACCAGATTCCACCTGTTTAGATCTTAATTTTCAATGATCCTGCATCCACACTAGCCCTCTGTGGAAAAGAATGGACACCCCTTGACATGAGCACATCCACACAAGCAAGTGTATGCAATTATTGTTCTAATTCGATGCAGACTGTTGCTGAATGCACATTTCCTGCAAAAGTTGTAAAATAGAAGAATGTATGATTAGATATTGATTAATAAAGTTATAATAAAGTTACTAGATAAACATAGAACAAGGGTACAGTTTTACTATTGTATGTTCAACTATTCTGTGGCTGAGGTTTTATCCTAAATTGTCCACCTTTTTACCCTTAATATATCTGTGGAGAGCTTTCTGGCTCAGATGATTTTAAAAGAGGAATCAGGAGATAGGTCCCAAAAGGACAGGTTTATTTTGTATTTTTACTTTCCAATGATTAATTTTATGTGAACACACATGCACAGGGCTCTGCTTATCTCTCTCTCTGCTCTGCTCTTGTGTCCCTTTTATCAATGCTCACTGCAAGAGAACACATACAGTAATTATTAATGCAAAAGAAGAACAGATGTGTGATCCCTACCATTGTCTATATTCTCTATTTACAAATCAGCACCTTCTGCAACAATATATTTGATACTAGTGCAAATAAAATTTGCACTTTAGTACTTACACGTTATGGGTTTCAGCAATGACTTTACACTCTTACAATAGTCATTTGTTTATTTTCTCTAATTCTAACCCTAGTCTCAGTTTCTGGAAAGAAACTGCAATGTCTAGGGAGTTTTTTATTTTATTTTATCTATATTTTTCTAAAAGACTTGTCACAAAGCAGCTTTGGATATATATTTTAATTCCTAATAAACAAGTCAGTGGTGATATTGGCAGCATAAGGAGGTAGTTTTAAGGTAATAGCACAGAACAGCCTGTCTGATTAAAGCAGCAATTATTACAATCTTAGCTACAAGTTCATAGTACCCAGTTGGACTTACTGTATCTACTGAACTAAGACTAAACTAAAGGTCATAAACTAAATTGAATACTAGGTAATCAACTTAGTCAAATTAGTCATTGAGGAACAAGAGGACACTGTATTATAGAAGCAATCTTAACAAAAAACTAATCAAATGTACTACAGAACTTTATATTTCAGTTTTATTTAAGTTTGTAACAAATGGTCAGATATTACATGTCTCATTGCCAACAACTTACCAAACACCCAATAACACAAACAAAATTTCTGTTTAACCCCTTAGTAAAGATAAAGAAGTAAGGAAGTGAAAACATTTGGATACTACACTATATCCATTGTCTACCTGTAAATTGGTTTTTATATGATTCACTGGCCAGTCAGGATGCACACATGCTCTCCAGGTTTGGATTGGTTGGTCACTATGTCTAAAATCTATCCAATGAACCAACAGTGGGACCTCTAACCAAGCAACAGGAAGCAGCACAGACAAACTACTACACCAGATTGTACAGACTGACTAATCATTACCAAGCAATATGTGCCATCAGTGTGGGTGTGCCAGCTTTTCATTTAGGAGCAGTGTGTAATAATCAAAGAGCAATAGGTATGGAGAAGACCGTCATTTAACAATGTTCTGGGACAAAATAACCTCATGCAAACTCGCAATTATTATACAATTTAATATATAATATTACCTACTCATTTGTAGCATTGGTTTTATCACTTTGTATTTTTTTTTTCTTATTTATATTATCAATGTTGTTTATTTTATATTAAAACAATATCATTAATAATTTACTTGCAAATATTTGGTTTCTCATAAAAATTCTACTTTATTGTGTATACTAAACTTATTTTCTAATTACTAGGTTGAATAAGAGTGAGTGTGATCACTTCATGTTGTATTAACATAAACACATTGCATTATGAAATTCGGTGAATATGTGAGCACTCACAAGAATAAATAAAAAAATAATTGGTTTAACTTAATTTTTTCCCAGTTAACTGTTTGTTCTTTATTTTCAAAAGGTTGTATATACAAGTATATTATTGTTTACCAGTTTACACAGAAAGCTATCGACAAAATATGAAAATATATTTTTTTAATTAAGTACTGTGAATAACGTATGCCCTGGTTTTATATACTATGTAAAAGCAATTTTTTAATCTTGTCAACTTCTGTTGAGGATAGTTATGCTACAGTAGCATATTACTGAGCTAATATAAACAGCTTTTCGCTAATTTCATTTTGATCATATTGTCATCTGCCTATCTCATTCACGTAAATCATCATAATCACAACCTTATATAACGTATGCGTGTTTCAGCATTAAAAACCTAGCCAAGTCACTAAACCTAACTAGTTTTTAGCTCTAACTATATTTGACCTGTAAGATCCTGCAGGAATACAAAATTTGAGCATATGCTAATCACAAGATACAGTAGTTTTAGGTAGCCTGACTAAATGATTAAGGGATTAATCTCAAAGATGTATTTTGAACAATGCAGCACCACCTTATGTGAGAAAAAAACTATAATTATACAAGTGATCCTTTGATAGATTGAACACATTTCTAAAACAAAGCTTTTGACAGACTGAGTAATAATCGTTTAAAAAAATAGCGAAGTTCTTCTAAATAGCTTAGAAAGAACTCCAGTAAAAATTTCTGAAAATACTTGTTTTTAAATGTATTTAAGTTTTTTTTACCTTGTTATTGTATTTTATGTACATTTACTTTACATAAAATACAATAACAAGGTAAAAAAAAAATGTAACTTCCTTTTTGTACACCACTGTTGCTAGATATCAATTATTACCATCCAGCCCTTTGTCTTAATAACAGCTTACTTTTAATATTTGACAAAAAAACTAATAAAAAATAACGTTAGCTTCTAATCAAAATTTTAAATATAGTTTTATATATACTTTTTCAGCTCATTAAGAACTAAATTGTAGCAGAAGCTTAATTATTGTACTTATTTTAGACTGATTAATTTACTGATTTAATTATATTTCTGCTAATATTTCAAGGCAATATTTGTGTTTGTGTATACTGTTGTAATTGTTATGATAGGGATGAGCATTAGTTAAAATGATCAACCACCAGAATTAAATAAATGCTTTTCCACTGATATGAATCAATAGAAAATGTAACAGCACTTCACTGAACTCAGCAAAAAAGTGCTCTTACATTTTAACCTTTACACTCGACCACTAAAAAGCAACTTGATCTGTGATAATTTAATTAGACTGTAAAAGGTCTGCTGTGAGAGGTGTGAATGTACAGCTAATATGCCATTAATTTTTCTGTGTAAAAGGAAATCACCTCGCAGTGCAGTTCCCCTTAATTTTATGATTTGTGTTTTTTGTGGGGTTTTTTATATTCAAGGATAGTCAAATAAGAACAAAAGACAATCTTTCAGCTTTTCACTTCTACAGGAGAGATGGTTCAATCCTAGTGCTGTTCCATTTTTTACAGTATATTCCTTGTTTTCTTAAATTTTAGCCTGGATTCTATTGCCATATCAAGAATTGCCGGTAATTTACCATAGCTGAAGATCAGGTATAGTAAAACATGCGCATGCGTTATTAACATGTACATGAAAAAAGTCTAAAATTACATTCTGATTACATTACTACTTTCAATTATGTCCTTCTTTAATCTAACTTTCTTACCTGCATGCCTGCTCTTTGCGTTTCAGCATGAAATACTTCTTCTTCACGTTCTGGAGCTCGGCTGTGACTTGCTCAATCTCGTACTTGTACTTCTCTGTCTGGGACTCCTGCATGTTGAGTTCAGCAGTCAGCGCCTAAAAACAAACAAAAAAAATGATGAACAAAATCATCACTTGTTTTAAACGGAAATTGTCGGTTACATTTTACATATTGTATATTTGTTGTGATGGCAACTATGTTTGGATTAATTTGGTGTGTTTCCCTGATGTTCTAACATGGCATTGTTTCACACTGTACATGTTTGTCAACTCAGTTAGGGATTAACATGAGAAAATCTGTGCTAAACATGCTTCCAGAAATGAAAAATAAAATAGAAAGCCTTTTAAATTACAAATGTGAAATATCCCTCTACCTGGGATTACAATAAGGGGTTTAGAATGATGATAATCTGCAGATATGTGCAGTGTGAGAAGTTCTTAAGAAGCAATATTTCAATTCATAAAGCATACCACTCTTACTAAGTGGTTTTCTTATCATAAATAAGCTTTTACAATCAAGGTTCTACAAACTGTTTTGCACTGGATATTTGATTCTGCACTAAAACTTACAAAATAAGTAAAAGATAGTATATCCTATATAGCACCAAACTATAGAATTGCACTTGTCTTATCAATTCCTGTTTCAAAAATAATATAATTTCACTATAAAAGTAAGAGAGCTTTTCACTAACAACTGTAAATTACATGCTGATTTAAATGTTTATTTTAAAATAAAATATTCTGACACCGTATTAATGCTATGTTGCAAAATTGGTGGATGTTGGTGTTTATAGCAGTAAGAAAATACATAAAGATTTTTTATTGGAACCGGGGTTCAATTTTATTAAAATTGTATCAAAGAGGGTCCAAAATGTGCTGTTCAGCTGAGTGGGCCTGTCAGTCATCTGCAGAAATGAATAGGTTTCTGTGATGCTAAGTGTCACTTCTGCCAATTAAAGATTGCTCATAATGGAGCTTAGAGCAGGAGAGCTGATGTAAGATCAGATTTGGCCATAGCGATAAAAATTTATCTGCAAAGCATAGAGCTGAGACTGCAGCAGCACTTCTAAATGGGACTTTAATCCAGAATCAGTCTGAACAATTACAGAACTTGGGAGGGAAGCTGATGCATGAACAGAGAAGTAAAGTTGAGGCATGTGAAGCCTAAGTCTGACTTTAAATCAGTTAAAGGTTTCAGCATATCTCACATGCCTGATCATATTGAATATATGCATGATATTCATAAAAGGTTAGCAAAATTGAACAGATTGAAACAGTTTCAGATTTTGGGCATTAAATTATATAATCAATAACTGACTCACAGGAACCATATTTTTTACATGCAAGAAGGAATGGCACTGGGTTGAGTTTACATGTTGAATTAATACAACTATACAATATACTTGTTCCTACCTAGCATTTTTAAAAGAACCTAATCAGCCTAATCTTTAAAATTTTTGGTTATGCCTCTTCCAGCAAAACACTTTGTTGTGCAATTGCACATTTTTTAGCAAGTGCAGCACACAACCCACATTCTGGTTGCAATAAGTTGCCAGCATAACCAAATTGTTTAATATTTCTTTGGTGGCAATTTTCTCAGCATGACTGTAGCCTTTTCTTTTGTTGTTTGTATTGAGGGCTTCAGATTCCCCTTCAGGAGGTAAAATGCATGCACTTTTGGGTGAATCTGGAAAATGACTTGACCAGTATAAAATCTTCCACTTCCCACCCTAACAAAGTTGTTGTGTTTGATGTGTGTTTTTAATTACTTGATGTTGTTTATACACTGGAGTTGCCCCAGGCAAATGTTTCCTATATGTTATTTTAATGTTTTTTGAGCTGTGTTTACTGCTTTAATGCAAAAGAACCAGCATGTTATTATTTGTTGCGTAGAGACAGGGATGTTCAAGTAAGCAACATATATGAATATCATGATGAATATCTCCACAAGTTTGGCTTACACATGGGTGATACTAATTAACGTTAATTTTAGAAAAAGTGGAAGGAATGTATCAGGGACAGTGGCAGAGGTGGGCAAACCCAATCAGTTTCATTTTATATTTTAATAACCCAGAAAATAACCCAGAAAATACAGTACAGTGAAACCCCGTTGTACGAGCAACCTATAGTACCAGCAAACCCGCTCGCAAAATTTTACCCTGTTTCACGAGTAAATTTCGAAGGCACGAGCAAACCCACGCTGCCGGTTCCCCTTTTTCCTCGAGTTCCTTTTCCCAATGTCAAGAATTCAAACCCCCATCATCGCACCATGTTGCAAAAAAGAAAGAGGAATTTAGAAGGTTTTAGAAATCCATAACAAATACTTTAGACATAGATGAATGTGTAAGGATTTTTGAAAAGAGAAACACAAGACTAATGCTGTAGATGGATGGATGGCTGGACAGAACAATAGCTAAATAAAAAAAATGGGGAAAATATAACTGATAAACAATATAAACAAAATTACAGGTAGCTGTTGTTAATAAGGTCCAAGGTTTTGATTTGTCAGTGATACCATATGTGCAGACGTACAGAGGAACTAAAATACAGTTTTTCTTCTCTCTTTCTCTGGTTTTTACATTGTCAATGCAATATAAAAAGTTTGTATAAAAACATCAAGTCAGTGAAATATAGAAACAGATATTTGTACAAGGGTAACTGCAGTGTACTTGTCATAAATGGATATATATACACTGAATGAATATATCTTTCATATAAACTTCTGAAATAATATACATCTGAGTAATGTAAACAGTGAATTTGTTAATATGCAAATATCCATCCAAATATGTGTAAACATTCTGAAGTTCTGAGTACAAAGACATTTGTAAGGTGCAAGAAAGATAGCAGCAGTATGACAGTAGTGCAGAAGACTGTAATGTGTAAAGTGCAAACAATGTCAGATTCAAAGAATTTGTACATCTTACGTTTCTTTTTAAATAGGTGTTTGTAAACAGGTCCAATTGTGCAGAGTTCTGCAGAGAGTATAAAGTGTGTTATGTACAATGAAAGAAGTGTGTGGTGAGCTGTAGGTTTTTAAGTTCAGGCTGGCTACATTCACTATGCACTGCAGTGTCTGTCAACAGGATGCAGTGCTGCCTTCGTACCACACAGTGATGCAGAATGTGGGGATGCTCTCAATTGCGCCCCGGTAGAAGGAGCACATAATGGGAGTTGGAACCTGTGCTTTCCTCAGTTTGCAGAGGAAGCAGAGGCATGACTGAGCTTTTTTGGCCAGCAATGTGGT
The DNA here is from genome assembly GCA_024362625.1 of Silurus asotus. Taxonomy (NCBI): domain Eukaryota; kingdom Metazoa; phylum Chordata; class Actinopteri; order Siluriformes; family Siluridae; genus Silurus; species Silurus asotus. The sequence continues at coordinate 2,860,939 of MU551695.1, read as the reverse complement.
GTTTGTCATCCAGGAGAGGTCCTCAGAGATATGCACCCCTAGGAACTTGCTGCTGCTCACCCTCTACACCGCTGCACCGTTAATGGTTAGTGAAGGTTGCTGTGGAGGTCCTCTTCTGAAGTCGATGGCAATTTCTCTGTTCTTCCCCACGTTGAGAAAAGATTGTTGTCATTACACCACTGGACCAATCAGCTCACCTTGTTTCTGTAGTTGACCTCATTGTTATTGGTAATGAGGCCCACTACAGTCATGTCATCTGCAAACTTGACGATGTGGTTGATACTGTAACTGCGTACACAATCATGGGTCCCCATGGGTCATCGGTTCACCGACTAACACTGATTGCCCACCTTTTCTTTGTACCAGCACCATTATCTCACCGGATTGCCTGCCCCTGGGAGTACTCTTGCCAGCATGCCTGTTCCTGTACCTGATCTTGATTGTGATCCCTGTTCTGCTCTACTATCCTTGTTCTGGTTTGGACTCTGGACTGTTTTTGGTTTTTGTGTTCTTGCTCTGCCTTTGTTGTTCAGTTTGCCAGCTCTCTAAATTTTGGACGTTTTTTGTATTTGTTTTTGTTTATTCCAGCATTGCCCTTTTTGCCTGTGTTAAAATTCTGGACTGTTTATTGGACTTTGGACGTTTTTGCCTTTGCCCCATTGCTCTGTTTTTGTCTTGCTCTGCTTGCTTGTTTTTTATTAAAGCCTGTTTTCTACATACCCCTGTGGCATCCTGCATTTGGGTCCTACCTTCCACTCACTCATAATGTCATCCTGACATTCACATGTTTGCAGCTTAGTTACCTACCTTTATATGATAAATATCAACATTCTTTTAAATACTGCATATTGTATGTTTATTCTGTTAGATTTGGAATTTCTCTCCAAGAGACATTTTGACAAAAGCAGATTAGTGAAAGGCAATCGCATAATTGTTGAATCCAGTTCTTTTAGAGAATTAGAGAATCTAAAGCATGCAAAAATCTACAGGCGAGAACGAAAAATCCCAGACAATGTTAGTACTAGTAATTTGTGACCGGGCACAAGAGCCCTTAATTAGGCAGAAGGGTGACTAAATATTTATACCCCTGATTGAGTGATCTGATAAAAGCCCTCAACACAGCATAGCATTTTGGAGGTGGGGGATGCATGAGGGAGAGTGGGGCTCAGAATGGCTATCCTTTCATAAGTGAAAGAGTACATCATGAAGTAGAAAAGAGACAAAGAGTGACTCTGGGGTACCTTGAGCTGGTTGGTTTTTTTCTTCAGGTGTTGCTGGCAGCTGTAAAGTTGTTCCGCTGCCTCTGGACCTGGCTGACGAGCTATTATGTGTTTCAGTTCAACATAGAGCTTTTCCTTCTCCTAAACACGATTTTCTCCAACACACACACACACACACACACACACACACACACACACACACACACACACACACACACACACACACACACACACACATACACAGTTAAATAATTTTCAATTAATAAGGTACAGATCTACATTATACACTCTCCAGCTGCATCAGATACATATTAAAACCCTAATTTCAGCGATGATGAATTTTTCATTAAGTATGCTTATGAGTATGGTCTGTGCAAACATACTTTATTAAACTGAAAGCTTTAGATTCACTGCTAGTAAAGCAGACAGCCTGGCATAGCTTTAGCATTCTGATACCAAATAAATTATTCTGTTTCAACAAGGCAATGTTTTATTATTTTTTACAGTTTAATCTTACAGTAAAGATTTAAATGCTTTTTCAAAACCTTAATAATAATAATGCTCACACACAATATAAAAAGCAAATGAACAATGTACTATCTCTATAATAAACAAACACTGTATATAAGATTTAATGTCTCTCTTTTTCTTTCTCTTTTTATTTCTTTGTCACTGAAACCACTGAAGATCATGTAGGTTATATAATAAAAATGCAAAAAGTTTGAATAAACTTCACATTTAGCATTTGTTAGTTCACTACATCGACAAAGGTTTATGGACACATGACTTCACATGATTCATATGTGTTTTATTTTTAATGATAACATTTAGTCTCCATTCACTGTTACAATATCCTCCAATTTTCTGGGAAGAGGTTCCGCTACATTTTGCTCATTCAGCCACAAGGACAGATACAAGGACAAAGCCAGATACTGATGTAGCATGGAAGGGATGGGAGCGGTTAATTTCAAAGTATTCCAATTCCACCAAAAGTTGTATAGTAGGGTTGAGGTCATAGAAATATAGCAGGCCACTAAAGATCTTTAACATCAACTCATGTAAAACATATATTCATGGAGCTTAATTTGTGTTCAGAGGCACTGTCATGTCAGAACAGATTTGAGTCTTCTTGTTCAAGCAAAGGAAACACTTTACCATATCCAAAGACATACTATACAATTGTGTGCATCCAGCTTTGTGGTAATACTTTGAGGAAGAACCACATATGGCTGAACAAGTCAGGTTTTGTCCATACTTTTATCCTTATACAGGGAGTGCAGAATCATTAGGCAAGTTGTATTTTTGAGGATTAATTTTATTTGAGGATTTAATTTGAACAACAACCATGTTCTCAATGAACACAAAAAACTCATTAATATCAAAGCTGAATATTTTTGGAAGTAGTTTTTAGTTTTAGCTATTTTAGGGGGATATCTGTGTGTGCAGGTGACTATTACTGTGCATAATTATTAGGCAACTTAACAAAAAACAAATTTATACCCATTTCAATTATTTATTTTTACCAGTGAAACCAATATAACATCTCAACATTCACAAATATACATTTCTGACATTCAAAAACCAAACAAAAACAAATCAGTGACCAATATAGCCACCTTTCTTTGCAAGGACACTCAAAAGCCTGCCATCCATGGATTCTGTCAGTGTTTTGATCTGTTCACCATCAACATTGCGTGCAGCAGCAACCACAGCCTCCCAGACACTGTTCAGAGAGGTGTACTGTTTTCCCTCCTTGTAAATCGCACATTTGATGATGGACCACAGGTTCTCAATGGGGTTCAGATCAGGTGAACAAGGAGGCCATATCATTAGATTTTCTTCTTTTATACCCTTTCTTGCCAGCCACGCTGTGGAGTACTTGGACGTGTGTGATGGAGCATTGTCCTGCATGAAAATCATGTTTTTCTTGAAGGATGCAGACTTCTTCCTGTACCACTGCTTGAAGAAGGTGTCTTCCAGAAACTGGCAGTAGGACTGGGAGTTCAGCTTGACTCCATCCTCAACCCGAAAAGGCCCCACAAGCTCATCTTTGATGATACCAGCCCAAACCAGTACTCCACCTCCACCTTGCTGGCGTCTGAGTCGGACTGGAGCTCTCTGCCCTTTACCAATCCAGCCACGGGCCCATCCATCTGGCCCATCAAGACTCACTCTCATTTCATCAGTCCATAAAACCTTAGAAAAATCAGTCTTGAGATATTTCTTGGCCCAGTCTTGATGTTTCAGCTTGTGTGTCTTGTTCAGTGGTGGTCGACTTTCTGCCTTTCTTACCTTGGCCATGTCTCTGAGTATTGCACACCTTGTGCTTTTGGGCACTCCAGTGATGTTGCAGCTCTGAAATATGGCCAAACTGGTGGCAAGTGGCATCTTGGCAGCTGCACGCTTGACTTTTCTCAGTTCACGGGCAGTTATTTTGCGCCTTGGTTTTTCCACACGCTTCTTGCGACCCTGTTGAGTATTTTGAATGAAACGCTTGATTGTTCGATGATCACGCTTCAGAAGCTTGGCTATTTTAAGACTGCTGCATTCCTCTGCAATATATCTCACTATTTTTGACTTTTCTGAGCCTGTCAAGTTCTTCTTTTGACCCATTTTGCCAAAGGAAAGGAAGTTGCCTAATAATTATGCACACCTGATATAGGGTGTTGATGTCATTAGACCACACCCCTTCTCATTACAGAGATGCACATCACCTAATATGCTTAATTGGTAGTAGGCTTTCCAGCCTATACAGCTTGGAGAAAGACAACATGCATAACGAGGATGATGTGGTCAAAATACTCATTTGCCTAATAATTCTGCACTCCCTGTAGTCTATGTAACATTTAATACATTGTTAATGTAATTGGCAGCTTAGGAAATTATCATATTTAGGAAAGTGATTAGATTCTCCTCCTATAGTTTCTGTATGTTTTATTTTTCCTTACTTACAATCAGCACAGGATAAAACGCTAATGGAAAATGTTCTGTTCCCATGTAGCAAGTATACTTTTGCATCTTCTTAACTCCATTACTGAAGTAATAGTGTATAAGTATACATACACAGTTCCTTGATAAAGTGAACACTCCAAATCTTAATTCATAGCTGATTTATTTATTTATTAAATTTTTTTTGTAGAGTTAGTTTGTTAAACATTTTAGCTGGTTAGCAAAATCCAAGAACACTGTCAGCATAATAACATAGCAAGCTGCGGGCTAATATGGTCTAGTTCTGTTCTCCTGAGCATTATAGGTTAAATCCCAACTAGCTGTGTGCTTTCATCTATAATGGAAATACTATATGTTCAACAGGGAGCATTTAGAATTAAATTTACATTATGCTGACAAGCTCAATACCAGTGCCAATGCAACAAGAAAGATGGAGAAACAAACAAAGAGCTGAAAAAAAAGAATTCCCAGTAAAAAAACAGGAATACACAAATATAATAGGGTGTCGGAAGGAAGGAAAGAAAGAAAGAACAGAAAGTTTGGTCTGGACCTCTGTCAGTTGTAAGATTTGGATTGACAGGATTAGTGATAGCAGTTGGTGCTTGTAACTGTCTTATCACCTAACAGTGCCACTAATGTGGGGAAGTTTTTGACCCTAATATTGACAAGTATCTTAGACAACCCAGAGGTCACTAGGGAACACTTGTCAATACAAAGGGCATTCAGACAAGCGCTTGTCATGTAACTAAACTAAATATGTTCCAAAAATCCCCAGGGACACAGCACAGATGGAATTCAAGTGTCAAATGAAACCAAATGATGCATTACATTTCTAGGAATAGATCACAGTGTGTCAGTACTCGTCAGTTCTATAGAAATTCCACCCAAAAACTGTATATCTAATTTCAGAGTAATAAAAAATTATTGGAATAATATGGCACATTAAACACACTTGTCATGCTTGTCAAATGTAACAGTATTAGACTGACAGCAATTATTAGACAATCCTCATGCATCGCTGAATCACACACAAATGCCTTTGAAAATTTTGCATGACCTCGCAGATATTAGCAATTCGGGATAGGCTTGGCTTGTCTTGACTCAAAACAAAAAAAGCATCCTTTGGATATGATGAGTGCAAATAAAATACATGCTCTATCTTTCCTGAATTTTTAGTTTTTATAATAAGATCATGTGTCCTACACTTGCTTTGTCACCTTCCTTTTAGGCATACATGCACTCACACTTTCTCAACTCCATTTTTTTACATTCTGCAAAAGTACAACTTAAAATTATCCATGTGTAGAGCCACCAATTTTAGGTTTTGAGGATTTAGGCTTGTCTTAGGGACATGTTATAAGCTTGATCAATTGATCAGTTAATCGCAGTTAGGAATTAATTACCTCACTGAGCAACCATTTACACTATGACACATTGTCCCTTAAAACCCTGGCGCTGCCCACCAAGCCCCTTCAAAGAACGTCGGCGCTGGTGGGTAAGGCATATGCCTCAGCATTTCAAGCAGTGTTACAGGCATATGAGGCTGACCTGCTGCAATAGCTAAACATGGGGGGCATCTCAGGCGACCAGGAGGTACAAGAGCTCTGCCGTGCTGCGGCTTTTGCTCTTAGGGCCACAATAGAGACCAGCTGTGGCAGTTGGCTGGTCTATGGCCTAGTCTTCACTAAGAGGCATCTATGGCTCACCCTGTGCTGCTCGATTCCCCTCTGGTGGCCCCTCAGGTTTCAGGACTCCAAAAAGCAGTTGGCAGCGGTTTCTCCCTAGTACAACCAAGCACCTCACATCACCAGAAGGTTCAGAAGCAGACCAACTTTCAAAGCACACCATCTAAGGGAATAGCTAATTCTACTGTAGGGAGCACTTGCACTTAGAATAGTCTGCACTACACAGACCCTGAGAGTAGCAGAACTTGCCTGCAGAGATTTTGTTTTTGCAGGAACTCTAGTGCTGAAACAACTTGGCAGTGAACTGGTTCTGCATTGTGTGTAATAAGGCTTCTGGGAGCAGAATAATTCTGTGAAATGCGTGAAAAAGCAGGCTGGGCCACGTATGGGCCATTGCATCCAGACCCAAGGGTGCTAGAAGAGTCAGGGAAAAGCACAGGGGGCATTGTTCTGTCTCCTTTGAAGCAAAGAGGTCAACCTCTGCCTCATAAGATCCTTTTCAGAACTGACTGGCTGGGTGGAGTTTCCATCCCCCGTGTGTCACAGCTTGTCTGGACCGCAAGGCTGCTCCCACATTGGTCTTCCAGAATGTAAATAACTCTGAGAAACAAAGTCCTGTGCCTAAAGCAGAAACCGCTGCGCTAGCCTGTCCAGGCAGCGTGAACGCAGTCCACTTAGGCTCTGGTAAGAGGCTACTGCAGTTGTCCATCCAAGACATGGTAGTGTGGGACTTAAACATCAGAAACCGGGGTCTGAACAACATAGAAATGGTACGAAGCCTGTGGCACATAACCATTATCTGCCTCTGGGGATTGGCCCTTGGATTAAATTCTCTGGCTAGGAGCCACAACTAAAATGGTCTCATCTGCAGAAGGCCCCAAATTATGACTGTAGATACAGCCGCCATGAGACTTAAAACATTTGTGGGTAATTACCTTTCTGGCCTAGCCTGATATTCTATAGGGCATTTAGACTGGGTTTCACATATGCAGGTGGCAGCGCTAGCTCTTGGGACTGGACCAAAATCCCCAGTTGTCTATATCAGGGATTTTCAACCGGTGGTCCGGTTTATTTTTTCAAACATTTCCAGAATATTTGCACATTAGTGGGAAAACTGAATTTAATGAAAATATCTAAAATATTGAACTGACACATGATGAACTGACACAGTGTTTGGCAGTATGTTTTTGTAAATATACAATTCTTTTTTTAAACCATGGCACTTTGCATCTACAAACTTAAATTATGTGGGACAGCACTATTGGGTTTCCTCCATTTATGTCATTCAATATACTGTGCTAATAATTGCGTTCTGGGTAAGTTGCCAGACAGAATTTCCAGAGCTTACAGTAAAAGCAGTGAGGTGCCTTTTACCCTTTCAAACTACATACCTTTGTGAGAGTGTTTTTTCCACACTGGCATATCTAAAGGCTAGAACCAGAGTATGATTATGAGGCTGTCACTATGTACCACTATATCACTACAAATAGACAGACTGTGTGGAAGTCACCACGACCAGAAATCCCACTAACACTTAAGGGGCAACCGGTTATGTAACATTTCATTAGAGACTACTGCCGCCCCGGTACACCAATCGAAGCGAGAATAGTACAGTGGTCCCCTGAGAGTGCCAGGAAGAAGCCCTTACTCTCTGTGAGAATTTCTAATGCCCCCATCCCTGATGCTTATGAGATTGAGCCACAGATGTCTTTCCGCCATTTGATTGGGTGAATCAGAATAGCTCTGAAAACGCCTGTGTTCACGTCTTTCAGCAGGTCAGCCTGGTACAACTGCAAAACTGCTGCCTGGAACACCTTTCCCACCAGTGCAGATGTCGCTCTACATAGCTTGGTGAGGAGAATGGCTTCTAAGCAATGATGCACAGGGTTGTCACACTGTTAATTTAATTAATGCATTCAATTAATCATGGCAACTTTTTCAATGACAATATTGAGAGTCCAGTTGTCATGGATGAGCATGATCAATCCACTTTGGCATTCAAAATATATTTGGGAATAAAGGTGTTTCTTGTATTTATATTCCAGAAATATTATTACATATTAGATGGTACTATTCAATCTGTATTTGATTTATAAGTGGACTTTATGGCTTGGGTCAAATTGACATGCATTGCTACCTAGTAAAGTGAACACATATTTTGTCTGAAAGCTTTACGTGAGATAGATTACGCGAACGACTTTCGCAAATCAATTCTCTTGAGAATGAAAGTAGGGTGTTTACCTGCAGCAGAAGCTCTTGCTTCACTACCTCCTCGCTTTTGCTTATCAGACGTCGCTGAAGAGAGTGAATCTTCTGGATCAGCTCAAAGGTGCTTGGGTCACTCGCCTGAGGGGAACCATTTACAGCCATAATGTGAGGGGAAAAAAGAAAAGAGAGGGAGAATTAGAAATTATACAATCAGACAGAATGAAAGAGATTGCAGTAAAAGAGACTTTAAGCCCATTTTCATAACCCCAGTTTCTCTAGGAAATCTTTCGTGTTTTACTATCGGGAGAGAACAGAGAACTTTTATTTAGGTAATATGCCACTAATAACAAATTATGCTAGGTGTTTGTATGTCTCATCTTCATTTAGCTGATGTAACAATATGATGACACAATTTAGTAAGAAAGCGTTAGCTCTAATGCCTGCCTGGGCTGCAGTACAAGGTTTATTATCTATATTTTAGTCATCAATAGCCCTACAGTAAATAAATAAATAAATAAATAAATACAATAAAATAAATAAATAAATAAATATGTACAGGCAGTTCTTTTAGGTGCTATTTTTGTGAATTCTTCAAACATCTCTTACAATTTACATTCAAGTAGGTAACCATATTAATCAATCATTAATCATGATACTAAATTAAGTTTCATGAGGCACAATAAGCATCCAGCCAACTCTGAATAAAGATGAGTTCTTAATAATATAAACTATATATGACTGCACATAAAAACTGCTGCTGCAATCAAAACGCTGATTCTTGGTCTCTCATTGTTTTTTGTTTGTTTGTTTTTCTTTTTGACATTGAAAGATGTCCAGCAGTGCCATTAGCAAAGAAACGAGGTTAAGTGACTCAACTATGCCTAGTAACAGGAACTGGGCTATAGAAAATGTTAGCATGTGCTCTGCACTTATGAGTCAAAATTTTAAATATCTGTCTGCAACAGGAGGCAAGTTTGTTCGCTAAAGGGTTAAAGAACAGTACAATAATAAGTGTCTGCAGGCAACAGAAAAGCATGGTGGAGGTTTCCCCCAAGTCTGCCTTTTTGCAGATGGAGTTGGAGAGTTGTCAGGATTAATTGTGTCCGCAATGCTGAAAAATACATGCAGCTACTTATTCATCATGCAATACAATCAGGGAGGTGTCTGATTAGCCCTAAATGGATTCTGCAGCAGGACAACCACCAATATACAGCCAACGATATTAAGAAACATATTCAGCATAAAGAAGAACAAGGAATCTGGCCCTGATCTCAAATTCATTTAGTCTGTCTGGGGTTATATGAAGGACAAGAATCGGAGTCAATTTGAGGCAACGTACATCCCCAGAAGATTAATGGATAGTTTTTTTGAAGATGCTTAGAACAACCTACCTGCCGAGTTCCTGCTTACGCAAGTATAACTTAAAGTATTAATGTGTTTTGCAAGATTTTTTTTTAAGTGCATAAAACTTTTGCACAGTACTGTACTGTATATGTAAAAAAGTTCTTCACAAGTCTTATAATGGAATCTTTAAAAATTTGTTGTGTGTAATTATAAGTATGTGTGTATTATTTGCTCTATTTTGTGGGTGTTGTATTCTTCTTTGCAAGTATGTAAAGCACCTTGAGAAGCTACTTTAAAGGCACTATATAAAAATAAAGTTATTATTATTATTATTAAGTTAGTTCCAACATTATATATATATATATATATATTACTTGTGGTGATTTTATAGAGTAAAATATGGTGTAATCTCTATAATATTAATACTTCCATGACTGTCCCCCCCATGTGACAGTTGTTCAATAGGGCTTTCCTATCCACATACTGTACATACCTCTAGCCTTCTCCAACGATGAACATTTAAAGGATTTTCAAGGTCTTCTTGTAAGCGTTCACATTTTGTTCGCTCCTTAACCAGCTCCTTCTGCATTATGAATACTTCATGCCTATGGACATAAAACAACTCGTTAAGATTTCCTTTTGGGGAGAATTTTACTTTAACTTAACTACATTTTGAAATCAAATATTTTACTTTTTGCTCAACTTAATTTTGGGAAATCAGTCATTCCTTTTTATCTATGAGTGAATAAAAACTTAACTGGCCAAGCATGCAGCAAGCCACCAATCAGGGAAGAGAATGCTCTCTGTTTTAAACTTTTTTGATTGGCGCTTGCTGGTATCTATTTAGCACCAACATACAGTTCAGCATCAGTTTAACAGCAAGCAGAACATTTTAAGTAACAAATGATAGAAGAAACTCCTGACTCTCACTTGCCATAACGCCAATGGGCTTATTTTCAAGATAATTTTTTTTTAAGTACTCAAGTTAAAATGTTTTTTGGAATCAGTGTTTGATTCATTAATATAATTCTATTAATAGATTCTAAGGTGTGTTGAGAGTAACATTTGAGTCTTTTCACATAAACTGAGTTGATTGAGCAAAAGTCTAGTGACAAAAATTATAATAATAAATCATAATACATTGTATACTTAAGTACATTTTAAGGCAAATACTTTTTTTCTTTTACTTAAGTCAAAGTTTAAATGAAACAGATTTACCGGAGTAATATTTTACCTAGTGTATCCCTACTTTTACTCTAATGCATGGTTTGTGTACTTTGTTCACCACTGTCTATAAGGCACACATCACAATGATTGCTCTCTGTACTAGCTAAGATCATCATACAATACAATAATAAAATACAATACATTGAACAAGACATAAATATACAGTGCCAGTCTTTTATGTTTTTGAAGACACATACATGTTCATATGCAACAAACTAGGTAAAAGGCAAAAACATTAGAGTTGGACAGTAAATGACTGGAAAGTAGTTCTGTGGACAGATGAGTCAAAATGTTATATTTATTGGCTCTAACATAAGAACTTATGTAAGACAATGGTACCTATTATTGTTAAGTATTCCTTTTAACCAGAATACTGAACAATAATGGGTACCATTCCATACTTCAGCACTTTTTACACTTTTTAGTCTAGGTGTACACCCAGTCGACCATTAAACCTGTGGGCAAATAAACTTCTTGTCTTCAGAGTCGTGTGAGGGAAGGGAGTTTATCTGACTGTCTAGGCACTAACACATGTTGAGGACAGTACACCTAGACTGCAGCGAATTGGAACCAATTTCACGATAAGAAAATTACCCAAAGCATAAATCTTACCCAAAGTTAAGGAAGTGTTATTAAGAGAGCAAACAGTCAGCTGGAGTGTTGTGTCTCATGAAATGGCCTGCTCTAAATCTTATTGAACTGCACTTGGGATGAACTGGATCACAAGGCCAGAAATATCCAATTAATGAAAAACACCTTTGGGAAGTTTTAAAAGTATACATGTCAAAGTATTTCAGTTTGGAGAAACTAACTGTTCAGATTCCAAAATTGTGTAAAGCTATTAATGATGCTCATTGAGGAGTTTTTAATTAAAAAAAGTAACACCTGTACATTTTTACATTTGTTTGGTGAAAGCTCATACAGTTAAATGACCTATTTTGTTGCATATAAAACAAAAGGAACATACATGTTCATTTAAAAACCATAAAAGTCTGGGTGTATCCAAACTTTTGATAGGCACTGTAGATATAATAGGACACTGATAAGTTCATGAGGAGAAAAATAGTAAGAAAAAGATATATGTGCATAAATCTAATAGTAATTTAAACTTTGAAATCATCCAAGCATGTTTTTTGCAGCACCCACACAAACATACACTCACACATGTTTGATGTAGATGCAGGTGCTTGTGCCTTTGACCTGCTACAGTGACAATTCACTCTGCAGCTAAACAACTTAAAGGCTCATGTGCAAACCTATTAGCATCAATGGCTTAGCAAGAGCTGTTAAATAAGCATAGAGTATTAATTTTTATTATCTGGAAAATGCCTCTGAAGGCCAAAAAGCTTAAAGAAATGGTAATACTTGATGTAAAGAAGTCTATTTTGGTTAATTATTTTTTAAATGAAAAGTGTTACTGTTGGCTAACTTTCTAGGTTATAACAGGAAAAAAAAAGATTTTAGGGGATGCTTATATTAGAAAAATAAATAGGTGTAAGTTAATTTATATAACCGCGTATACATTTGTTCCATTCCTCAGTGAAGCACACATTTAGTATAACATTTAAGAGCTATAATCAAATGAATGAGATTCAGTTGATATACTGAACACTGCCCACAATACATAACGCACACCTACTTGAGGCTTTCTGCATTGGACACAGTCTTGTTGAGGACTGTCTTTTCTGTTCGTAGCTTCTTGATCTCCAGCTTGAGCAGACGGATGTCTTCCATTCTCTGGTTGTACTGAATCTCGCCCTTGTTTAGGATGGACTGCAGGATTTTTATCTTCTCGGAAAGCAGTGCCAGTTCGTCGTTTCGCTGCACCAGCTGAGTCCTGAGCATGTCTCGCTCAGTTATGACCTTAACAATAAACAGAAATGATAAAAATGTATAAAACACAAAACTATTCAAACGCACTATAAAGTTTAGATTAGATTAGATAAGAATAGATTAGATTCAACTTTACTGAAATTGTGCATGGTACAAGTACAGAGCCAATGAAATGCAGTTAGCAGCAAATCAGAAGTGCATGAGTGGCCTATTTACAATAAATAAATAGCAGTGCAAAAATTAAGGGTATGGGGTCCATATATACAGGGGTCAGGCTGAATAATGTACAGGAGGGGCAGTAGGTAATAATATATGTATATATAGTAGAATACAATATACTGTGCAAAGATTGTGCATAAATGTCGGGAGATAACATGCGTAAATGACATACTATAGTTGTCTACAAGTATGAATGTTGTATGATACAGTATATACAGAATAAATATGGGTGGAATATACAGTAATTTGGTGATAAACAAGTTATGGGTGATGCAAAAATGCATAGTAGATAAGCAGTGCAAATAAAACCAGCAAGTGATAATGCAGTAGTGTATTGAGTGATGATCAGCTGTTCAGTGAAGTAACAGCCACAGGAAGAAAGGTATTCTATTGAATTTATTGATTGAGCTAGTCCATGATTGGAATAAGAAGTTTTAAATAAAACTTCTAATAAATAAAACACTTTGCCGACAGTGTTTTTTGTAAATGTCCTCCAAGGTTGGTAGCCTTTGTGCCAATGATTCATTATGCAGTTTTCACCATGGTCTGTGGCAGTGCAGCTACTGTACCACACTGAGATGCAGTTTGTGATGATGCTCTCAATCGTATAGCGGTAAAGGTTCTCAAGTATCCTGTAGCCCAGACAGGACTTTTTAAGACTCCTCAGGAAATACTGCCGCTGTTCTCCCTTTCTGATCAGGATAGAAGAGTTCAGGGACCAGGTCGGATCATCAAAGATGTGGACTCCAAGGAACTTAAAGCTGTGTACACTCTCAACAGCAGCTCTGTTGATGTGAATGGGAGCCTGAATGTGATTGCCGGCTCATCTAAAGTCCACAATGATCTCCATTGTCTTGTTGGTGTTGAGTTCCAGGTTATTGTTTTCACACTATGCTACTAGGTGCTGGATCCACTCCCTGTAAGCCATTTAATCGTTAACTCTCGTCAGGCCTTCCCCCGTGGTGTCATCTGCAAACTTAACAATGCTGTTTGAGGCATAGTCAGGTATGCAGTCATGGGTAAAAAGGGAGTATAGAAAAGGGCAATAAACATTCCTGAGGAACCCTAGTGCTGAGGGTAAGGCTTGATGAGGTGACGGTGTTCAGTCGGACAGTCTGTGGTCTGTTTGTAAGAAAGTCGAGGCTCCAGTTGCAGAGATGTGCGCTGATGCCAAGTCATGACGAAAAGTCATCCAGTTCTGTTGCAGCAGAATGCTTTGGCACTGGCATGATAGTAGCGGATTTAAAGCAGGTGGGGACAGTTGCTTGGGCGAAGGACAAATTGAAGATGTCCGTGAAGACCTCAGCCATCTGCTCCACACATGCTCTAAGTACCTTGAGCATGGGCTCCATGTTACCTTTTTGTTTAAATGTTGTGAGGTTGAGCTCATCTGGGAGTAAAGCATAACTGGTGGCGCCCCGCTGGGTGGTTTGAGGTCAGTGATGCAGTCCCTTGCCACATGCGTCGGAGGTCAGCAGAATTGAAGTGCTCCTCAATTTGCTGTTTGTATGCATGTTTGGCTTTGGGGACGCTGTAGGCTTCCCGGTCTCCAGACTGGAAAGCAGTGTGGTGCGCTTTGAGCAAAAAACTGACTTCCTGGGTTCATCCAGGGCTTCTCAATAGGGAACACTTTGATGTTCTATTGTGTGGCCACCTGATCCACATACCTGTTGATGTGATCAAGAACATAGTTGGCGCAGGTGTTGATGTTGGTGACCGAGTCAGTGGAGGCCTGTCGAGCAAATTCACTCCAGTCTGTATGTGAGAACTGCTGCAGGAGAGTAGTGTCAGCACCATCCAGCCAGACTTTAACAGTCCTGATTGCAGGTCTCAAACGTTTGATGACTGGGGAGTATTTGGGCAGCATGAACAAAGATTTCAAGGTGGGGGATAATGGAGGAACTAATGACAAACGGAGCAGCAACTATACTTATTTAACCAATACTTATAATAATATAATAAATATTAAAATGTCTTCATTGTGTTTGTTTGACGCAAAATATTCGCATGTTTTAGAACGCGTTGAAAATAATGAATCATCTTGCCACATTGCATCATCTTTTTATATTTGGTCTCAGGCTCTGTGCAATAGCAGTTTCTTTACGTGGGAATATATATGACCCACACCTACTGAGAGACACAAACATTGCTTTAATTTTAGTTTGGGATGAGTGCATCGTTCTGCACTTGTGTGAGTGAACCATTCTGACAGTATCTTTCACTTTACATAATGGAATGCAAACTCAATGCAGGGCTGCATGACTATTTAAAACCATATTTCATACCAAAAATAAATACAAACATTGCAACTTGTTCATTTGAATCAAAAAACTAAAAAAAACTAAATGCCTTGGATACTGTAGAATTTATAAAGCAAGCTGTTTGCATTTATTTTAAAGCCCAACTTCATTTGTTAGCATCTATTTTAAAGCATAACTATTTGAATTTTCTTCATATTTTAAATCTGCACTTTGTTACAGCTGCAGCTTCCACTTCACTACACCTCATTAATGTATAATTAAAGATCTAATGGTTTATAAGCAGTGATGGCTGGTCACCATATTGAATGGGAAGGGAATAAATGTTCCTTTCAGCAACTCAGATTCATTTATGAAAGTATTATTGATTATCCTTATAATACAGGACCTCATAGGCATAAAACTATTATGTATTAATCTACATACCAATAAATTAAAGACACAGATGGATAGCAGTACTCATAATTAGTAATTTATCCATACAGTGTTTGTAATCATACTGTAAAAATTTTTAACAGCAAACATGGCAAACAGAAAAGCTGCTTTGCTTGTCATTTGTTAGCAGCTAACAAAATTTACATTCATTATTGTGTTGATTTTCATTATTGAAATTTGTATTTTGAATGTAAAATGTTTGCTATTAACTTTTACATTCTGTAATTACTGCTGTTTAGGTGTTACATACATAACATTTACATATGTACTCACTGTATAGATCAGGCTTAAATAACTTTTCCTGTGCAAACAAAATCTATGGGGAGTTCAGCAAGGCAGCATGTAGATACAGACTGGGCTAGGGAGAAATCAGATCGTGCCTATACACCCTGTATTTCACAATAACCCCAGGAACTACGTATGGGGCAATTAATTGTCCTATAGAAAGTAATGGGAAAACAGCTAGAATTGACACACATACAGTGCATGCAGTGTGTGAAAGTCCAAAGACCCCAAAAATGCCATACATTAAACCAAACAGCCCACGGGGGAAATTACATTCTAGAAGCAATTACCCTATGCTTAGTGCGGGGAAGGAAGGCACGGGTGACAAAGTGGACAAAGGAATAACAAAAGCAGACATGTGACGTATTAACAAACTCAGCCTAGTAAAATCCCCAAACTCTGGCAACATGGTCGTGTTACACATTTAAACTCTCAGTCAAATGCCACCTTCGAAAATGATGGCAATACCAGGCATGTAAGGTATCGATAAGCTCATCAAGAACGATTGCATCTTACTAAGAACAATGCACACCCAGTGCACTCGGTGGTTTTGCTCCCGGTGCCGTGATTTGCACCGCCAAGCACCGCTCCCATTTTCTTCAAGAAATGTCCAGTTCTAGTTTCTACTTTTTTCTTCCAATAATTCAGTCTTGCATTTGGTCCCTAATGTTAGTTGATAAGGTTTAGAATGTGTAAATGATGTATTTGTCTCTCTCCAAATATAAATCTATTTAGAGACTATTTATCAAGCAAAAGGTTAAACAAATGACTAAGCATTTCTTTAGTCTGGTTTAAAATCAGTATGAGTACATATTAAACAATGTCTTTCCATGATAAATATATAAATAAGTAGCTGGAATCAGCATTGATAATTCAAATAAAGTGACCTCAGGATGACCTTATAGAAAATCTGCATCAGCTCTCTTTGCCACTTTGACAGTTCTGACTCTCTCATAGAAGCACTTTAAATTATAGGCTTTTTGGACACCTGACATTTCCAGCCATATATGGTTCTTCCCCAAACTTCCCCCAGCCATTGTGGCTGAATGAGCACAAATCTCCACAAGCACACTTCAAAATCTAGTGGAACATCTTTCCAGAAGGGGTGAGAGGTTTTATAACAGTAAATAGGGACTAGAATGTGGAATAGAATAAACAAAAAAAATAAATTTTATACTACCCGTATACTAGGACATATATTTATTTTCCAATTAAACCATAAATGATTGTTTAACCCTTGTTATGTTTGACCTGATGTCTTCACCACTGTTCATTTTCAGAGTGAAAAGTCTGAACATTTCCCTTGTGCGCGCGCTCACACACACACACACACACACACACACACACACACACACACACACACACACGTTTGTCTTACCAATTTGAAGCTATGGCCTCACACACAGACTGTACTTTTATGTTTGGAATACACCCAAACTCTATGACTGAACTTGGTGTTATAGCATGACAAGTGGTTGGCTACTAAAGTAAGCTCTTTACCTATAAATATACACCCACACAGATCCCTTTTCTTTCAGCCTTACTTGATCCAGCTCTTTCTTCTGCTGTGCTTTCTCTGCGTCAGCATCTGCTATGATTTTCAGCAACTTGTGCTCTTCTGCCTTCTGAATTTCCATATCCTTCTTGGTATCTTGAGCCTGCTGCTTCATCCTCTGAAGCTCCGCCTTTAGGAAACAAGAGGAGAGAAGAGGATTTAAAAAGAGTCGCTGAGGTAAATGACATTTAAAAAGCACAATTTGCCTATAAAACACACTTTAGGGTTCCACCAGGAGTTGCAGTAGTAAGATGACATTTCTGGCAGCCCACAAAGGAGCAAAATAAACATTAAAAATAGTACTTTGTAGTATAAGTTTGGGAGAAAGAGTTAGAGGGTTCATGAAGCCAAGATCTTCTGGAGAAGATAAAAAGCTAAACCTCCTGATTAGTAGCTCCATATGGCCTCCCTTCTGTAGAGCTCCACTTGCACCCAGGTCCCCTGCTGCCATATCCATGTTGACGTTTCAAGCAAATGCGTGCAAACACACCTTGTGCGCCACATCACTAATTTAGCCAACACAGAAATAGTTGGCTGTTGTTCCCAGGAATAAATCAGAAAACGGGTACAATACACCAACCCTTTGTTACCAGACATCAACCAACCCTTAGCCTCGACCAAATCTATCCATATTTTACCAACCTGACAGTGAATAGGTGCCTCACACTCAATGAAAAATTATTATTCCATGTGCTGTCAGTTCTATTACATACTCATTAATTCTCCAATTTGCAAATACACTAAAATAACACTGCTTATCCTCTATTATATGCTGAAGAACCTTGTTCTTTTGAGTTCTTCTACCCAGGGCTAAACCTTTGTAGCTAGTGGTTGAAGAGTGTATAATGTTTTCAAAATAAGTGATCCTGCCAATTAACCCAGTCCGCCCTCACACTTTTTAAATAGCAATCATCTGGACCTGACATGGGCTAAGAGCAGCTTCTGTCCTTATATTAAACAACTCTGTGTTCCCTAAATATTTGAAAATGTAGTCTATTACTCATTTATTAAATTCTAATAAGCTGCTTTAATTGGCGGCTAACAGGACCCCCAGGCAGGTTTGAGGCTTTTAATGAGCATATGCACTGGAAGAAAATATTACATATACAGTCATGTGAAAATAAAAGCACACTCTTATTGAATTTGGTGGTTTTATGTTTCAAGACATGATGCATAAAGTAACACAGTTTCTTTAAAATGATGGCCCCACATTTGACTTAAAAAAATAAATAAAATAAAAAATGGAATAGTACTTCGAAAAGGTAAATAAAAGAAATGTACAACAAGTGATTGCTAAATGCTGCCTGGTCAAAAAAAAATAGACGGGGTGACTTGCAGGAGTAGGGGAAAAATCAAGACAGACAGAGAAGTTAGTGCTGTGGAAGAAGTAAATATAAAAGTGGAATAGAATAGGTTAAGGTTTTTTTTTTATGTTGTTGTTTATGTTGGTAATAGTAGAGAGGATATAAGAGTGATCTTGTACCTTAAGAGATTCTTTTTCTTTCTTTAAGTGCTGGATCGCTTGATGCTCTTTGGACAGTGCAGTCTCTTTGCTCTTGATCTCTTCTGTGAGCTGACCATTCTCTTGGCTCATGGACTTCATCTTACGCTTTAAGTCTGTAATGTCATGCTGCACACACACACACACACACACACACACACACACACACACACACACACACATACACAGAGCATGAATGAGAAAAAAGGGACAGTCTAACACAGAAATAACAAAAATTGGTAGAACACACAAGTACAACCAGATGTACACACTCAACTCAACACAAAGACACACACAATTAAGCAGACACTGACATGCATTGGTGTAAGCTCATACACAAATTTCACATACATCTGGTGGCTCTTTAATGCTGTAGAAGGCATTTATTCGGTATATACTGTCATGTATGATATAAATATATATATATAGCATATATAGTTAAATCATCAAATCGAATACCATAATGTGTGGAATAACTTAAACAGGGCCATTAATTTTTTTGCAAGAAATAATGTACTAAAATTACCAAATCAATTTAGAAGGCCATTACTTAAAAACACTATATATAACTGTATATATATATACACTGTATATAAACAGCAATCAGCCATAACATTATGACCCACTGCCTAATATATAGACAAGTATAATGTAGAAGAAACCTATTATCATAAAACTGTCATTTGAATTACAGCTGTTGTTGGAGCAAATTAATCAAATTAACCTTCTGGCTGATCAGATTAAAAAAATCAACAGAATGTTAATACAAACCTTAACATTTAACACCCAGTACTGTAACAAAGGTAAAATACTGTCCCCAGTGCTAAAATACACACTTGCGATTGATAAACACACGCTTCACTCCAAGAAATAACTGCTTATGATAAAAGCTGTGACAAACCATTTAAATGGGCATATGGTTTATAAATAATAATAAAAAAGTGCACTCAAAGCAAAGCATATGTAATAGCCTCCAGTCGAGAACGTGCAAGCCAACAATAAATCAACAGCAAACAGAGTTGCCAAATAAAAAGCCAATTTTCTGCTGTACCTTTATTATACGACCATCCAAAAGCTCAAGAGGAATTTTTTCATTGGATTTAAAAAACATATAACCAGTGTGTTTCAGAGGGTTCTTAATGATAGTCACAGTACCTTTTACCTACTACACTCTGTTTTCTCTAATCTGATTGGCCAGAAGGTGTTGATTTATTCACAATTTACTTGTGTATTTCACATAATAAAAAACCGACAGTTTATTATTTACATAATACACTCCAGGTGGTTAATATATATCTTGTAAGTGTTGTGACACCTTGCTACTCTAAGACATCAACAGAAAAACATTCCAGTTGCTGGCAGCTGGATTTGTGTTAGATAAAGTACTGTATGTTGATATTATATAAAAGCCCCTAACTGGCTTGTAATACATGTGAATAAGTAGCATAAAAAAATAGCATTTTTTAATTTAATCTCGAGTTCATGATTTCTGCTCCAGTTTACATTTGCAAAACAACTGTATAAAAAATATACAATTCAAATAAAAAATTGTTTTAACATTACAGCTTTCTGTTCATTGTAGGCCATATTCCCAATAGATGGACCACTTAGTTTCACAGAAATGGGCCATTTAGCTAATCAGCCAATTTCAATTGGTGAAGTGTATAAGTGGCCCATAAAAATCTATCTGAAGATAAAGTGCCTGACTCTGGCTATGTGTGTAAAATTGCATTACTGATAATAATTTGTTTCACTCTTCATCATACTTAGTTATAACTAAAATCAGTTAGAAGACAAGCATGACAGTATGACACTAGAGATGTCCATTGCCCAAGTAGAAAAAGTTCTGCAATAGCCAAACAAGAACAGCTGCAAAACAATCCATGAAATATAGGAAACTATGAAATAAGCAGCTCAGGAAAAAACTTGAGAGTATAATTGTGTAAGGCTCACAAATGTATATGAGTAACATTGTAATTAACAGTATAGGAGAAGGACACTTTACACAAAGAATAAAGTGATATATAATGTACACATACCTGCGCATCAAGTAGATTCTTGCTGTAATTGTTCCGTTCAGCTCTCATTGCCTCATAGAGGTTCTGTTGCTGCTTTAGCTTTGTCTCTGCCTCAGCAATTTTCTTCTTGTCCTCACAGATCTCCATCTCTTTCGATTTAAGTTCATTCATGTGTTCTATGATCTTAGACAAAAAAAAAGTGTTAGATACATCAGAAATATGAGACATCTTTCATTTCCAGTAACAAATCCTTCTACAACCCGACACACCTGCCAAAGAGACACAGCATCTTAGCAAAGATAATTAATGTTTGTGGTGGCTGACGAATCCAGCAGAACCTTTTTGCATGTTTGATAGTGATAAAATCAGAATATTTCGATAGAACCTGATTAAAACATCAAATGGGTATTATTATTGTCCCTTGCAACAGCTCTGCCTGTACTGTCTCAGTCAATGCAAGACATTATAAGTCAAATTAAAATTGGAACCAGATTACATGGATTTGCGGCATTAGACTGCTGCAGTGCCCCAGGCTAATCCAATAATATAAAGCATGAAAGGATCAAAAATACATAAATTCTATAAAAAAGTGGGTTTGGGAAGATATCTTCAAGCCTTAAATGCTCATTACCTTGTCAATTTTTCTTCAGTTATTAAGTTTACTAAATGGCTTGGTCTTATGAAGGTGGGGTCTAATCAGTTATTTCACTGAAATATGACATCCTAAAGGTCCAACTATACTTTTATTAAGCTTGAAATGTTCAACTTTTGTGTTTCCTTTCAAAAGCAAGATTTTTTAAAATTGTTTGTAAGTTTGTTTGCCTTCGAACGTTTTTTGGGTTGTCCATATTTATCACATAATATGTGTAAAGTATTATGTAAATGAATGGTGAAATTCAAATAAATGAAAAAAAATTATAAGTGTGTTTAACTTTCATTTTATATAATTATTATCGTTTATTTTTTTCTTCAAATCCTTTTTTTTTTGGTGCCAATATTTCTGGGAGTCAATGTAACCTAGTGCTATAAATTAGCAATTAACATGAATCTAAAGCACATGTTGTGTGTATCATATAGTTGTGCAATGCAAAAGTAGCTCACCTATAAAGAAAACATGCTCATAGTTTGATGAATAAGCTGACTTAGCACTTATGCAATTACAGCTCACTAGATAGGTACAGAGATAATTAATTCCTCTGATTAGCCTATTTTATATATATACATTTATTTAAAATTTGCATTTAATGATTATATATTTTTATATATTATATTATACATGAGATGACCAAATACATGACACTGTGCTTACATTAGACTTATTGTAACTATGCCTAAAGTCTGAACACAGATGTGTGCAATTTCAGATGTAACCCAACTCTGAACAGATCCTTATACTCACTATATTTTACACTCATTAACAACATTATATTACCAGTTCAATTTAAAAGCAATCACGATTAACCGAGCCACAGCAAAAGGAGGAGCATATGTTTTCTCTTTAGAGCTTAGAATTGTCAAATAAATACAAGACAAATCTATTAGGCAGCTAATACTAATCAAAGAATTTGTTCCTAAAAAAATAGATTTAAAAGATCCCTGACATAAATACTAAAGTGAGAGGTAAAAGACGAGGAAAGAGAGAGCCTGTGTGTGGGACAAAGACAAAAAGAGTGAGGTCAATGAAATAAAAAAAAAGAGAAATATATGTTTAATGTAGTTCCTGGCTATACCTGGGGTATATCAAGCATCTTAAGGTATAGCAATCATTTCTAACTGAATAACGACCATTATTACATATTACAGCCGTTCAGATGCGATTAATCTCCGTGATGTCAAAAAGAGTTATCATTTAGCTGTCATATCAGTGGCAGATGCTATCCAATCTCTGTTTACTGTTTACACCTTGCGTCTGAGACCTGGCATATTTCTTCTTAACATCAGGCTTCCAGTCAAAATTAACTAAGTCTTATACAAACATGTACACCAAAACAAACATTGTAAAATGCCTGGAGTATAAAATTTTACTATGGCATTGCAGTTTTCCACAATAATTTTTAGTACAGTTCAAATAAATGTAATCTATTTGGGAATGGGTTTTACATGAAGCCTATTAACAGCACTTTTGTGAAATAAATGTGAGAAACATAAAGTTGGGTCATTATTTATTGGACAAATATATGGGTACTGGAGCAAGATCAAATGTGAGGAACGGTTTTTAATACAGTTGGTGTGTGTCTTATTCATCCTAATGACTTTATTGCCTGGTAAAAAGAAAACACATCGACTTAGAAAGTGGCCAAACTGCCTCTATAATTATCTGATGAATTATAAAAAAAAAGCTGGTAAAAAAAAACAGTTGGCAGTTGTTCAAGTGTGCTTGTCACACAAATGAGAGCGTTATTTACTTAGTGACCATCATTTCTGCCATTCTGCTATTTATTTAGCTCTCTTTAAACACTGTGAAATGTTTTCTATATCTTAAAAAGCTTGATTCAGAGGTGAGAAAGCTAGGACTGAGGCATTCTCATTGACTAGGTGAAATGGTTTTGCAATATGTCAGACTTGTTTCTGTAAGTGCTTGGGTGTTCTATGGCAAATTAGCAAGCTAAAAGTTTAGCAGACTCCCTATAGAAAAGCTGAAGAACAGAAGGGTTGTTACACCTAAGCTGTTGTCTATTCAGGAAGTAGCAAATCCTCTCAATTACCTGCTTTTATCTTGGGTATAGCTACAGTATCTCACAAAGTGGTGAAAGTAAAGGAAAAGTGGATTTTAAAGGAGTATACTATACAGCAGTGCCTCGTGGCAATATATTTTAAGTTGGCATTAACACAGACAAAAAATATTTCATGAAGCTATCATGCTAAACTGTATGCTAATATCTAGCAAAATGTTCACATAATAAGCAGTTGAGAGTTAGCAATATATAGTCATCCAACATGTGGTCTAGCAGCTCATTTTGACACATCTTTAAGCAGCTGTGTTTGATACAGAATTTACATATATTGGCCAGCTATCAACAAAAACTCTCAGCCCAATCACATCTCAACAAACATGGAAAAGACCTGAAACTATTTAGAAAATGGAAGACAGATCTTCAGGCACAGTGTCGTGCTGGAACAGGTTTGGTCTTGTTACTACCAAGTTCCCATTTTTGACCAGTCCATACAACTATCATATGTTGTACGATAACAATTGTACAGCATCTAGTTATCATGTTAAATTCAATAAATCTGGCCCGAATCTACATGAATGAATAAACAAAATAATTAATTAATTAATTAATTAATTAAGTTATTAATTTAACAAATTCATTATTTAGACCAAAATTAGCAATAACTTTGGTGTTATAGTTACACTTTCGTTACAAAATAAATGAACCTGGCTAAGAAGAGGGAGCATAAAAATCTTGCTGTCTTTCTCACTCACGCACACCCATGCACACACTCCCACTCAGTGCAGACAGTGTATCTACAACATACAGAACTATTTCTGTTGCAAGTCATATTGTAAAAATTGTGAGAGGGACAGTAGGTTTATGGAGCGGAAAATTCAATTCAATTCAATTAATATTTATTTGTATAGCGCTTTTAACAATGAACATAGTCTCAAAATGTCTGTTCTAAGCGATTACAACTTTTTTCCAAGCAAGGGCTTTTTAAATTTTTTATTATTATTATTAATATTAATATAGACATTGAGACCTGACCATCTTTTCTATATATTTTCCTATCTTTTTTGTTCTGTGCCATCAGGTCTCTGTTCAGGTCAACTTTTTCTTGTACTCTTTTAACCTGATTAAAATTGTAAAAGTATATTGGTTCTTTCCAAATTATTCTGATCAGCTACCAGCAACTGAGTTGTTCCAAACTATCTTTGCCCTTTGGTAAAATATTATATTAATATTTTAATTTATTATTATATTCTATGCCTCTTATCACACTCAAATGCTCTACTGCTGTTTTAATGTTATCTGCACTGTAGCATTATTTGCTGTATTTTTGGAACTGTTTCTCTTTATCAGCATTTGCCAGGTGGTCTAACAGGCTGACCAGTTATATGTGTGTTTTGGAAGCTAATAGCTGGATTTCTTAGCAGAGCAGTCATTTAAAAAGAATATTCGAAGTCCATGGTTAATGCCTGGTAATGGTTGTTTTTTCCAAAAAAGTTTCTTTTTTTATTTAATTTTATTGACGTGTATTTTTGACCAGGTAACAATTAATTAGATATATGTATGGGGACAAATATGATAAAAAATAACATACTGATTGCTAGAAGTTCTGACATCCAAGAACAAGAGAATGTGCAACTATTTATTATTCATTCAAATTTAAGTAACAACTGCTACTATCATCAAATGGTACATTTTGGTACATTGATATAAATCCAATCCAATATCCTACA
Organism: Silurus asotus; assembly: GCA_024362625.1. Classification (NCBI taxonomy): domain Eukaryota; kingdom Metazoa; phylum Chordata; class Actinopteri; order Siluriformes; family Siluridae; genus Silurus; species Silurus asotus. The sequence continues at coordinate 2,835,800 of MU551695.1, read as the reverse complement.
AAAAACAAATAATATCATTTTTTTTAGTTGATTTTAGTTTTATGTTTTATGATTTGCATTCAGAAGTAACGGTAGCAATATCATAGGTTGCTTTGTATATTTGGTATAGTGACTGTATAACTACTGTACATTAGCTTTAGTCGCGCAATCCAGCATACATTGGGTTTACTTTGGTTCAGAAAAGGTCTGTCACACAACTTAACACATTCAACACAGTTCTTCAGTCAAAAAGTTCATATTCCACACTAACCATTCAAACTACTTTATAATTGGCACACTTAATAGTTATACTATAGTATTGTTCATATTACACACAAACCTTAATGAATCAAACTTGTTCATATTACACGTACCAATTAATCATATTAGCTCTTTTAAAAAAACACATTGTTAGCCTAGTTCATGTTACAGACAATTGGATATAACACACACGAATTACTGAAACACTATTTAGCTATGTAGCACAATTCTTAGTCTAATAAGCTCATTTATACAAATAAAGCATGTATGAAAAATGTTTTGTTTTTTTGGAAATAGGTAGAAAAAAAAATTTATATATATACAGTGCAACCTCGATACTCACGGGGTTACATTCTATGACCCCTCGCCAGTAACAAAAAAATGCGAGGTTTTGAGTAATTCCTTTTTCAAGGAGAATTGTACATGTACTGTACTGTAAACTCAACAAAAATTGTGAATTACTTGCCATAAATGTATTATTTATTACTTTAAATGTATAATACAAGTTTTTCTAAATTTGTATGCAATTTATTTGTACAAACTCTGTTTTGAAATGTTACTCCGAACTTTCGAGCCACTTGCGGATTCTCATGAACTATCAGATTTTTCACGAGTAACACTTAGTCTGGTTCGAAATGAAAAGTCGCAAACTATCGAGGTCGCGAGTATCGAGGTTCCACTGTATATATAATATTTCTGTTTTAATTTTAAACATGTATGGAAGGAGACTATATCTGCTAACAGGCTAAAAGCTTGACTAATATCATGGAACATAGCAATGGTTGCTAAACAGGGACTGAGTCAGTAAGATTTGGGTTTGTGGTTAGACTAAACAGTCCAGATGTGTAAATGAATGCATGTTAATGTATAACCCTGTGTCTGCAAGTGAATGTGTGTCTACCTTCTGTTTGAGGCCACTGGCTTTATCGATGTTGCGGTCCCGCTCCTTTTCCAGCTCGTAAATTATTTTGCGTTGCTTTTGCGCTTCGTGTTTGCAGTTGAGAATTTCCTGTTCCAAAACAATCTTCGATTGCTGTTCCAGCTTGACCAAGTCTATTTGTTTCTCGGTGGCCTTTTCCGCCTTGATCAAATTCTAAACACACATACAAAAACGTACTTCACTGTCAGTGCTGTCATTGTAATTGATTGAGTGGTTGAATAAAATAAAGGATTTATTTTTGTCCCTGATTCTTTAGTGTATAGTGGATGAAAGAAGGTAAACTCAGATGTACCACCAGTTTCAGAAATGCAGGTTTACACAACAACATGTATTTATTGCATGTATGTGCATTGTACTTATTTAATTAAGTACAATTAAATATAAATGGGTACTTATCTTCATATCAAAAATAATACTGCAATATTGTGGAGATCTGCAGTGCAGAAAGCCACTAGATTGTAAATTGCACTACATTTTCATAACAATGTTAATAATATCTCAGGGGTGGAAGAGTATAAAGAATATACAATATGATAAATATGATATAATTTCTGCCTGCTAGATGTGTTTAATGATTTAGTTATAACAAGTGATATTTCTTAAATTACAAATTATTTTTGCTTTTAGCAGTTGAAATAAATGTTATCCAAGTAATAAACATTACTGTAAATATAAATATCTATCCTATTACAATATAATGCTATTGTAATACTGTAATATTTAGCATTTAGACAATAGCTGTTATTTTCCTACAGTTTTACATGAGATAGCAATGCTATTATACTGTAGTACAGCCGTGGCCAAAAGTTTAGAGAATTCCACAAATCTTTCATTTTTTTTTAAGTCAGTTTTTACTCCAGAGTGTTATGAAGAGTGATGAAAAATGAACTTAATCCCAAAACAAACATTTCCACTGAATTTAAGCCCTGCCACAAAAGTGCCAGTTGACATCATGTCAGTGATTCTCTTGTTAACGTGGGTGAGAGTGTTGACAAGAACAAGGCTGGAGATCACTCTGTGATTCTGATTGAGTAAGAATAACAGAGTGGAAGTTTTAAAAGGGGGATGGTGCTTAAAAATCATTAAAATCAGAGCTTCAGAGTGCCCAGAAAAGTCCAGAAAGTGCCAGATCTGTCTCCTAAAGTTGATTTAGCTTCAGTGGGCTGTCTCACAGTTTTGCCAAATAACACAGCCATGAATAAAAAATGGTACAAAAACCTCTTTGAAGAGCAACTTCTCTTAACTATCCAATAACAGTTTGGTGACAAGTTATGCCTTTTCCAGCATGATGAAGCCTTGCCTCAGGCAAAAGTCGAAACTAAGTGGCTTAGTTACAAAACATCACAATTTTGGGTCCATTGCCATGAAACTCCCAAGACCTTAATCCCACTGAGAATTTGTGGTAAGTCTGCAAAAAGTGGGTGGACAAATAAAACCCACTTTGCAGAATTCCAAAATCGAAGCGATGATTACGCAAGAATGGGCTGAATTTCAGAGGTCTTGAAAAGGAATGGTCAACACAGCACTCTTTTCATAAACCTAATGTAATTGTCAATACATGACTTTGACAATTATGAAATGCATGTAATTATACTTCAGCATACCATAGTAAACTTTAAAAAACATCAAAAACACTAATGTAACAAAATTTGTGAAAATTAATATTTGTATCACTCTCAAAACTTTTGGCCAGTGGTATAATATATAATATTTAAATATTAAAATGTATATGGTATATCCTATCATACTGTGTTTGCTCAAGTTGAGGATTAGAAGTTCATGCACTTCTATCTCCCGCTCCAACACATTCACACACACTTACCATAGTCAGCATTTCTTTTTCCCGGGTCAAGCCGTTTATTTTCTTCTTGTAGTTTTCTGTCTCTATTTTATTCATCTCCATTTCTGAGGAAAAAAGTGCCTGTTTCAGGATCAATATGTATTTTGCATTGATATTCATGTTCAAAGGAATATTTTAAGTGAAAACCAAGGATACATTTAACTTCAAGTGATTCTTTATAGTAACTTACAGATGGAGAATACATTACACTTAAGACATCCGCTTATGTTCAAATGACACATCAACAAATGAGCAATGTCATTCATGCTTGTGCGAGGCAGGTGCTTAAGTGAATTTTCTTGGTGACCCGCTGAGATTATTGAATTTAGTCAAATTATCTTTAATAGAGCTCTTTGGGCAAAGGAGTTTGTTAATATTTATAAGTGGCTTTCATGTTACTCATTTACACTATATAAAATACAAGTATGCTGAACCCTTTTGCACTTTAAGCTTGAAACATGAACATGTAAAGTAATATAGAGGGCACTCGGAAGCCAAACGATACTTAATTACGTAATATTTCAGCAAGAATTCATGAAAGCTTTCTACAGGCGTATTTATTGATTGCCTCAATCAACTGTTAACAGGTTTTTCTGTTCTTTTTCTCTGTACCAGGGAAAAGTGTCCAAAGAAATCACCATTAATAATCCTCCAATATTTGGTATGTAATTACATACATTGACTCAGAATACTGTTCTACTATTATACTATACTGTTATACTATAACCCCCCACACACACACACACACAAAAAAGAAAAATTATTTAAAAAATATCGCACTCTCTATTGTGAAAAATATATGTATGTATACCTAAATATTTGTGTAAGTAGAAAAAAATACATTTAGAAACAGTTGAGTTCCCCCCTCCCCTTCCTCACAGTGGTTTGACCCACTGCCTGCTTTTCCAGTTCATCTCACCTTCTCAGGTGTGTGTCTGTGGCTCAATTAATGGTAATAAAATGTTAAACCTTTTTTTAATCCCTTGTTTTGCTTTGTCATTGAACCTGAGAAAAACTTTAAAAATAACCATAATGACACATCTCCAATGTGTCTCCAATACTACAATAATAATTATAAAAGCAAAGTTTTTCACAGTGAAGACACTGTGTCATTATAAGTACATGTGGGCTGTATTATTTGTGTCCCCTTCAAAAATTGCTCATGAGAAATTTTATATTTATTGTCTCCCCTACTGTTCAATGAGATTTACGCCTTATGTGTGATACAATTATCCGTGCAGCACTAATTTGTGAAACATCTTTTTATAAGAGTGAAGGTTACTATAATAGGACAAATATATAGGATTAAATGTATATGAAATAGAAATATAGAAATAATAGGAGTAAATGTAAAATGGAATATTCAAAAGCACATTTGACATTTATGTCAAGTGTCCACAAACTGTTATAATGTATTATAATATCTTATTCTTTTTCCTTCCTCTCAATATTTCCCTCTTTTTCTTCTGTTTTTGTCTTTGTTTTTCAACTTTTTATGTCATTCCTTTGTGTTGCCTTTGTTTCTCTTACTGTTTTTTCCCCCTACTTTTTGACCTTTACTGACGTGGTTTTTTTTCTCTCTTTGCTGTTTGTATCTATCTCTCAGTCCCTGCCTGTGTCCTTTCCTCCCATTTTTTTATTGTTAAACTTTACTTTCTTTTTGCTCTTTCTTATGTCTCTTTCCTCAGCTTCTTGTCTGTCTTCTTTTAGCTATTTCCTATATTTGTATGTAGCTCTGTGGTTATATAATCCATACTCTAACAACTGAACACTAATCTACACTACTGAGGTAATTACTCCTCACTACATGCTGAACTCCGGTCTGCCTTTTTTGTACATATGTATGAGATTTAATTTCAGTTCACAAGGTTTTAAACAAAATTCTTTAGACTGATAATCATGTGGGTAAAGAAGGATGTTTTAAATCTACGATTCGAGAATCAGGCAAATGATGGCCTGTGGGCAGGAGCAAGTTTTCTCTTACCACAGAAATCTTTTGATTTTATTTTTATTTATTTATTAATTTTTATTTTTATTTTTTTATTATTATATAGAATCTCCAAAAAAAGGGCAACTTGTTTTAATCATGTCTTTTTGATTCTAGTTATTTAATCTCACATTATGGGTTAAGAAAAGAAATAAGAAAAATACAGAAAAGGGGAAAATAACTAAAGAGAGAATCATGATTGAAAATAAATAAAAAATGTAATAAACTTTTAATTGTAGCGTCTTGAGAAACAACAGTTCAAGAGAAAACAAGGGAAGAGAAACAAAGGGAAATAATGAGAGAAGGAATGAAAATGAAATAAGGACGACATATAAAAGTGTGAAAGAGAAATGAAAGAGAGCTCAGGTTTACATAAAATGTTAGCCATATAGTTTATAATTAGGGAAATGTCACAATGTTTGGAGAAACTTTATCGTGGGTGTGTAATGAGAGAGTGTGAGAGGAGTGGCACACCTTAACCCTATTATACAACCCATTTAAACAATCTCTTTCTCTCTGCAATGTCTGACTGGCATGCAAGCAGCACAAGCACAAATACAAAAAGTAAGTCAATTCTAACCACTTTAGTCGATACTTGGTTTGTTTTTTCTCAAATTTTCAGATTTATGACAATCGCTGAAAATGTCATTCTTCAAAGCCACAGGGAAAAATAGCTTTTAAATAAGGGTTGACCGATCGATTGCCCGCCTGATTAAATCGCCTGTTTTTGCCCCTTTTTTTTTCAATAAATTGTCATCGGCCGATTGTGCTCCAAAGTTAGAGGATTATTAGGCAAAATCTGGCACATCAAATTGTGCGTCTACATTCTGCCCTTGTGTGAGAGAACATACATTTCTCATACCAGCAGGTTGCAGTAGTCTGTATTCGGCATCCAAACAGGGAAACCAAAAAAGTTAAAATGACAACATGTGTGTTCCGTTTATTTTTTCGTGCGATCATTCTCTAGACTAATTAGCTAATTAGCTGCTCAACATGCAGAATCAGCCAAGAAACAGCTGATGCTGTCCAGCCAACCGCACGGAACAAAACTAAAGCCAACCTACACTCAAGTCGCCTTAAGTATAACATTTGGAGACAGAATAAGTATAACATTTAGTGAGAGCATGAGTATAACATTTGGAGAGAGAATGAGAATAACGTTTGGAGAGGAAATGAGAATAACGTTTGGAGAGAGAATTAGAATAACATTTGGAAAGAGAATGAGAATAAAAATTGAAGAGAGAATGAGAATAACGTTTGGAGAGAGAATGAGAATAACATTTGAAGAGAGAATGAGAATAACACTTTGGACTGTATTGTTAGTAAGCCTTCAACCAGCTGCAGTACAAAAACCTGGTGACAAGTGCACTGATTGTAGAGGCTTGTGGTGTTCAATAAATGTTGAATTTAAGCAATTTTCCGTATCATGTCTTATTAATTAAGAATTAGATTTTATAAAATGAAAGGTAAAAAAAAAATCGGCCCAAAAAATCTATATCATATATCAGCCATCGGCTGCCCTGATTAGTAAATTTTGTTCTTTTCCAAACCCAAATGCATCCCAACTCCCAGTTTCACTGATAAGTTCCTCCAGGGGACAATTTAGAAAAGTGTACAAGAGCATACACAATACAAAATTACAATATGTCTCAAAGATTGACTAAAAATAATGTGAAATCAGAGCAGGTTTAAAGGAGGAGAAACAAGAGCAATGAAGCAAAACAACAAGTGGGAGGTAAAGGATTCGGTGAAGGAGAAAAACATCTAACTGATGCAATTGTACTGCTTACAGGGGTAAAAAGTGAAAAAATAAAAAGAGAAGAGAGAGAGAGAGAAGGGGGAAGAAGAAGAGACAAGACAAAGAGAGGTAGAGAGGCAAATATGATGATTCCTGCATGGAAAAGAATAATGGCAAGTGACAGTTTTGAAAGGATCATGGAGAGAATCTTTAAATTTGATCTGCCTTCTAAGCAGAAATACAAAGAAGGTTTGAGTGAAGTGAGAGAGAGAAACAAAATAAAGAAAGATATTTTTTCTTTCACTTTTCTTTTCCTTACTTTTATTTCTCACTGTATATTTTTCCTCACTGAGAAATAAAAGTAAGAAAAAGAAAAGTGAATGAAAAATTGAAGAAACTTCAAAAAGAAAAGAAAAGACAAACAGGAAGAGAAAAAAGCTGGGGAAAGAAAAAAGAGAGGAAGGTAGAACAACAGGGACAGAGAGACAAACACAGTGAAGAAAGAGAACAGAAAAGGTCAAAAGAGGAGGAAAAGCAACATAGAAAAACCCAAATGGGAGAAATGATGGTACCACAGAAAAATAAAGCAAAAAGCTGTAAAAAAGAAAGAGTAAAAACAGGCGAGAAATAATAATTAAATCAAACAGAAAAAAGAGAAACACAGGAAAAGGAAGAAGAAGAAGGGGCATAGATATAGGACAACTGTTTGTTGACAGCCAATGATAAGATTCTTATGTGATTCGTATCATTTATATGCAATCATTGCTGCAATCATGATCGAATAGTTCAAGGGAATGGAAGACTTCATTTTATCACATCTAACATTTAGGTAACATTTGGGAAAGAACCACATATGGCTGGAAAAGTCTAAAATGTACAGTATATATAGTGAATAAACTAAAAGAAACAGAAAAACAGGAGGAGGGAGGAAATGCAAAAGCAATTCAGAGAGCTGGAGAAATGGAGTAAGAGAAAAAGAAAATCCAGACACAGGCCAAGAGAAAACTGCACAATGCCTAGGTGAGTGTGAGAAGCACAGAATCTACCAGAGGTTGTGACCCAAAGAATAATATAAAACATAGTGGACATAGTGTGTGTGTGTGTGTGTGTGTGTGTGTGTGTGAGAGAGAGAGAGAGAGAGAGAGAGAGAGAGAGAGAGAGAGATGCCTTGCCTTTCTCCATCCCTGTGATTTGGTTCCTCAGTGTCTCTCTCTGCTGTTCCACATCCAGTTTCTGGTCCTCTAGCAGGCGTAGTTTCTTGTGAGTCGTTTCCCTTATCTTAGTAAGGTTAGAAATCTCCTGCTTCATTTGAGTCACCTCCTCTCTCTCCATCTACAAACACAACACACACCACTCAGTATGCATATCAGCGAATCGGACTTTCGGACTTTCCTGATTAAAATGCCCCATGGGTTACAAGTTATATGTTACAAGGATAATTTCTATCTAATTTCTCTGAAAATCAGTTTGGACCAACCATGGTGTCTATATGTTTTCCCCCCACTAAAACAATAATAATTATCTAAATGACAAAACATCACGTCATTCAGATGTCAAAGTATTGAGCTATGTTAACGATGTTCTGACTGATCTATTTATCACCCCAGCACTGGATATAATTACCAACCTCATTTAAAATATATATTGTGTCTTTTAAAACATTTATTTAGCTTTTTGTCCAATAAAGTCCATCTCTTGCTCTCTTTTATCCTCACACTTGACTCTTACTAAGACAACCTTTTAGCTGTTTGTCTGCAATATTAATATATAGATAACGGGTGCACTGCTACTTATCTCAGTTTCCATAATTAAAGACGGAAAAGCACAGCCGAGGGTGAAACCGTAACACAAATTTAAGACAATGCATTAAACTTTAAATTGAGTTTTCCCCATACTGCTAAACAAACGAACAATGTCTGTCTGGCCTGTTACTTTTATATGTATACACTGATCAGCCATAGCACTGAAATCACAAAGCGGTTAAGTGAATAACATTCATGATCTCATTACAATGACACCTATCAGGGGGATATTTTATATAAGTGAGAAATCCGTTTTTAAAGTGATTGTGTTGGTAACAAGTAAAGTGGACAAGTGTAAGAATCTAAACAACTTGTGTAAGAGGTCAAATTGTATTGGCTAGAAAAATGTGTTAGAGCATCTTTAAAATGGTTGGTTGACATGCTGTCCCCTGTCTAGCGTCAGAGCGTTTAGAGCCCTGAACTGGCAGCTCTCGTCATCTGCACTTCTACTGTACATCTTTTTTCCCTTTCTTATTATGTCTTGGATTTTCCCCTAATGGCTACGTGTCATGCCTGAGCCAGGCATAAATATGAAAAAGCCACAAATACATAATATTTTTCTATAGAGGATCAGTACAGAGAAATGGAGCTTGCTTAGACTTGCGTGGTGTCGAATGTGCTTTTGCAGTGCCCCCTTGTGGTACATAACAGCTTTCAATGCTTGATTTCCTTTTTTTTTTTTTTTTAACTGGATGAATTCCTAGGAATTAAATATTAATATCTAGATAAGAGGCTTTTTTGAGAAGGCTGTGTGCCTTCTCTTACATATTTTTCCCAAGGTTAAAGGGGTTTAGAGATCACCACTGTGATAGTTGGGGGGTTGTCTAAGTATACATGCATACTTTTAAATCCTGTCAAATGTCTCCCTAGAAATATCTAACCATTTTAAGTTTATATTAACATTAGGCTGGTCCCTATAAGGAAAAGGTGCCAAAATGTTCTCTTTTGGTGTGTGTGTGTGTGTGTGTGTGTGTGTGTGTGAGAGAGATGCCTTGCCTTTCTCCATCCCTGTGATTTGGTTCCTCAGTGTCTCTCTCTGCTGTTCCACATCCAGTTTCTGGTCCTCTAGCAGGCGTAGTTTCTTGTGAGTCGTTTCCCTTATCTTAGTAAGGTTAGAAATCTCCTGCTTCATTTGAGTCACCTCCTCTCTCTCCATCTACAAACACAACACACACCACTCAGTATGCATAAGAGCGAATCGGACTTTCGGGCTTTCCTGATTAAGATGCCCCATGGGTTACAAGTTATATGTTAAGGATAATTTCTATCTAATTTCTATGAAAATCAGTTTGGACCAACCATGGTGTCTATATGTTTTCCCCCCACTAAAACAATAATAATTATCTGAATGACAAAAAGATCACGCCATTCAGATGTCAAAGTATTGAGCTATGTTAACAATGTTCCGACTGATCTATTTATCAGCCCAGCACTGGATATAATTACCAACCTCATTTAAAATATCTATTGTTTCATTTATTTAGCTTTTTGTCCATCTCTTGCTCTCTTTTATCCTCACACTTGACTCTTACTAAGACAACCTTTTAGCTGTTTTGTCTGCAATATTAATATATAGATAACGGGTGCACTGCTACTTATCTCAGTTTCCATAATTAAAGACGGAAAAGCACAGACGAGGGTGAAACCGTAACACAAATTTCCGACAATGCATTAAACTGTAAATTGAGTTTTCTACATACTGCTAAACAAACGAACAATGTCTGTCTGGTCTGTTACTTTTATAAGTATACACTGATCAGCCATAGCACTGAAATCACAAAGCGGTTAAGTGAATAACTTTCATGATCTCATTACAATGACACCTATCAAGGGGATATTTTATATAAGTGATTAATCCATTTTTAAAGTTAATGTGTTGGTAACAAGTAAAGTGGACAAGTGTAAGAATCTAAACAACTTGTGTAAAAGGTCAAATTGTATTGGCTAGAAAAATGTGTTGGAGCATCTTTAAAATAATTGGTTGACATGCTGTCCCCTGTCTAGCGTCAGAGCGTTTAGAGCCCTGAACTGGCAGCTCTCGTCATCTGCACGTCCACTGTACATCTTTTTTCCCTTTCTTTTTATGTCTTGGATTTTCCCTTAATGGCTACGTGTCATGCCTGAGCCAGGCATAAATATGAAAAAGCCACAAATACATAATATTTTCCTATAGAGAAGCAGCACAGAGAAATGGAGCTTGCTTAGCCTTGCGTGTTGTCGAATGTGCTTTTGCAGTGCCCCCTTGTGGTACATAACAGCTTTCAATGCTTGATTTCCTTTTCTTTTTTTTTTTAACTGGATGAATTCCTAGGAATTAAATATTAATATCTAGATAAGAGGCTTTTTTGAGAAGGCTGTGTGCCTTCTCTTACATATTTTTCTCAAGGTTAAAGGGGTTTAGAGATCACCACTGTGATAGTTGGGGGGTTGTCTAAGTATACATTCATGCTTTTAAATCCTGTCAAATGTCTCCCTAGAAATATCTAACCATTTTGAGTTTGTATTAACATTAGGCTGGTCCCTATAAGGAAAAGGGGCCAAAATGTTCCTCTTTGGTGTGTGTGAGAGAGAGAGAGAGAGAGAGAGAGAGAGAGAGAGAGAGAGAGAGAGAGAGAG
>MU551695.1:2758036-2816677 GCA_024362625.1 Silurus asotus | reverse complement strand
TATATATATATATATGATATACTTTTTTATTTATGAAAGCATTTTCACTTTGAAGCATTTTCTCACACCTGTCAAGAACATTTACAAGGTACTGGGCAGATCTATCGTCTATCTATCTGAGTAACACGTTAGCAGGTCGAACATTATTCTCCTACCTCCATTATGCAAGTTTTCAGTGTTTGTTCCAAAACTGTTCCACGTCTCTAAATCAGAAAAATATAAAACTTTTTTATGTTTTATAAAACTGCACCGTTTCAAACACGACGTAAAGCTGTCAGTCTTCCCCGTTGTTCGGGATCTCGTTGTTTGGACTATGTTGCTACGCAACCGCGTGAAAGCCCCGCCCCCTTCCTCATCTCTTGCATACTAAAAGCTGTCCCACAAGTTCTCTCTCGCACTGCATTCTGGGATGTCTTCATATGTTTGCAACCTAAAATACCGCTATTAAAAACAATGAGAAAAAGCTTTTATGTCGAGATTACGAGAAAAAATAAAGAAAAAATATCATAATGCATGGCATATTAGGGTTATCATGTACAGTACATATAACATTCTTCAGAAAATCATCTGCAATAAAGTGTTGCCTCTAGAACATGATCTTATGTTGAATACAGTGGTACCCCGGAACTCACGAATTCTTCCGAACACTTCCGAAAATCCGCGAATTTTCGACGCTACAGAAAATGTGAAGTAATGGGTAAAAAATGCATTATTTATCACTTAAAATGAATAATACAATAATGTGTTTTGATAACACAGTTTAAAATGTTATTCCTAATGTTCCTGAACATTCAGTCACCTGCAAACAATGTTTAGGTCAAGATCACGAGAAAACATGTCTATATTATTATTATTATTATTATTATTATTATTATTGTTATTATTAAGTGTGTGTGTGTGTGTGTGTGTGTGTGTGTGTGTGTGTGTGTGTGAATGAATATGTGTGATTATTATAAATAGTGTGTGCATCTGTTATTGGCAGCTGTTTCTAAGACGCACACAGGATTTTACTTCCTGATGAAATAAGCTGCAAACCACATACAAAGCCAATAAAACAGCACATTACTTTTTTTTTTTTTTTTTTTTTTTTTTTTTTTTTCATTTCTTTTTTTTTTTTTTTTTTGAATTTGTTGTTGTTGTTGTTGTTGATCTTTACACTAGGTGGCAGCTTTACACAAATCATTGGTCAAATATTGCGCACAAACCCTAAGTCAATCTCAATAACCACTCAGACAAGCTGGACATTTTGAGATGAAAATAAGTTTGTGTGTTAAAAATTAGCCTGTTCTATTATGTACTATATTTGTTGCATACTGTATATTAATTCTTACACAGTTATATACACTCAACAGCCACTTTTATAGAAGCACACCAAACACTGGACCGATGACAAGTATAAAAAGGTCAGCTGATGATTTCTCTAGTATTCATCAGTCCAGTTTCTGTGTGCCTGTGCCCACTCTAGCATTTAAGGTTTGATGCCTTGTATGTTCTGAGTTAAATTTCTGCTCACTATAGCTGTAAAGAGTGATTATTTAATGTACCATAGTTTCCTGTCAACACTTTATTGATGCCAACGAGAAATTGACTGTTTTAGCAGTGTACTAAAAAGACAAGACACAAAAAAATAATAAAAAAAAGAATAACACATAAATCATAATGTAAAAGTAAGAGTATTGTTGGAAATAATGGGAAAGTTATATGCTTTTTATAGATGTAATATAAACAGTACACCTGTACAGAATACATCATTTACAGTACATCCATCGCTATGCTAAGTTTTAGTAAGTACATATAGCGTATAGTGTTGCAGTTCTATACAGTAGTACATCTGACTCCATACAACCATGCCACAGTTCTGTAATCACACTTGTTCAGATGTTTGATATGGACATTAAATACACACAATTCACCATCACTGTTGATTTGTGTAAAGCTGCTTTGAGACAATGTCTGTTGTGAAAAGCGCTATACAAATAAACTTGACTTGACTTGACTTGACTTGACATTATCTGTAGCTCTAAATCTGCATTTGCTGGCACATGATTGGATGTCTGGATGATTGCATGAATGCCTAGTGCTACAGGTGTTTTAAGTAAAATGGCTGTTGAGTGTATTGTTCTACATTGGCCCATCTAACGATCATTTTAGGTAAATGTTCAAGATGTGTGAAAACTCCATAGATTAAAAATGATAGTAAATACCCAGGATATTATTGTACACATATTTTAATAACAGGCTTAATATATGAAATAGTTACTATACCAGGCATGACATTAATACCCCCAATCAGGTATAACATATGACCACCTGACTAATAGTGTGTTGGTCCCCCTTTTGCTGCCAAATAGTCCTGACACATCAAGCATTAACAGTAATAACTTTTTCAGCAATTTGAGCTACAGTAGCTCATCTCTTGGTTCAGACCACACAGGCCAGTCTTCGCTCCCCATGTCAATGTGTCTTGGCTGCCCATTACCCTGTTGCCAGTCCACCATTGTTCCTTCCTTGGACTACTTTTTATAGATAATTGATAGATACTTTGATAGATACTGACCACTGACCACACTTTTGGAGATGCACTGACCCAGTTGTCTAGCTATCACAATTTGGTCCTTGTCAAACTCTCTTAAATCCTTACACTTGAACATGGCACCTGTTAGTGGGTGGAATATATTCGGCAGCAAGTGAACATTTTGTTCTTAAAGTTGATGTGTGAGAACAGGAAAAATGGCTAATCGTAAGGATTTGAGAGAGTTTTTACAAGGCCAAATTGGGTTGTTAGACAAGTTAAGGCTGTTTTTAGGACTGTAAAGTCAACAAAATATTAGGCAGGTGCTCATAATGTTATGCCTGATCGGTTGTCAGTTAAATCTGGTCGGTGTATAATCTGTATAGTTTGTCATGCTTAGTAAATTAAACTTGGGAAAGACTTAAACTCGCTACAGGTTTGCATAGAGCTCAAGAAACTGAAGTTGAATACTCATTCCATCTTATTTAATTGAGGTAATTTTCTTGCCGATTCAAAGGAAGTTGGTTTTACCTCTAGGTCATGTGAAACAGCGTGGGCGGGATTTTACCTCTCCGGAGGGGACATCAGAGCAGATTTTACAGACTTCACAACTGCCATAAAGGTCAAATACTTTCATGTTCAGTGGTTAGGACGCAGCGCTCCCACCGCTGCGACCCGGGTTCGATTCCCGGGTCAGGGGACCATCCCCAGCCACTCTCAGTGCCGGTCCCAAGCCCGGATAAATTGGGGAGGGTTGCGTTAGGAAGGGCATCCAGCGTAAAAAACGTGCCAAATAAAACGTGCGGAGGATCCGCTGTGGCGACCCCTAATGGGAGAAGCCGAAAGAAACGTACTTACTTTCATGTTCATTCTTACTTCTTTACGTTATGTCTGAGTTTTATTATTATTATTATTATTATTATTATTATTATTATTATTATTAATTATTAATATTCCTGTATTTTTGCATGATTGGATGGGTCTCAGTAAAGCCTGGGCTGTTATGTCCTTACTCATTGCATTGATCTGCTTTCCATGCTTCCTGACTCTCTTACCTTGACAGCTTGTTGCATGCTGTTGTGTTTTATGTTCATTTGGTGGTGCTGAAGGACAGCGCTCGCGCTGGGGAGGCAAATGGGACAAAGGTTGCCAATTTTTTCAAGTGATAACAAACAGGACACTGACTGTCTCGGAGGGTTTCAGTGTAACCATGCCATACTTTATTCACTGGGAAATCATTTAAGTTAATAACTACCATGTGATATATGTGATATACATGTACTGTGTATATTATGATTGCACTGTAAAATACTGGCTTATATGTAACCCAACTTGGGTCATTTCTTTAGTGCTACTTCAGGATGGAGCAATGGATAGCAGATTGCTGCCTAGTGATCGTAATTGGGGTACATATATAAATAAATAAATAAATAAATATTTAAAAAAATATATCATATATATATATATATATATATATATTATCTCGGTGCAGCCGCAGAAGAACTTGCGAAAGTGGCGGAAAAATCAAGTCTTACAGCTGCTACAGGTGTTGTATTGTATACTGGTGTTAGGCGTGGTGCGGAGGCGGAAGCCGGAGTAACGGCAAACGGAAACTTTATTTAACAAAGGCAGAGCCAACACAAAATACCCGCGTAGATCGGGATAATCCAGCAAACGGCAGTCCAATAATAACATCAACAGTGCGTTATCGAGGAAGCGCGTTCATAGAATCGGGCAGGATCGGGAATCCTGGATGCGCTTTGGGAAGAAAAGAGCAGTCGTTGAGAGAGTGCCGGTGTGAAGGCACGTACCGGGATACGCATGCGCGATAACAACGACCGCCGTGAACCAACATATACCAACAATAACGGACAGTGAGAGTGTGGAAGTTTAAATACGAGCTGGTGATGATGATAAACGAGCACCATATGTGCGCGATTGAAAGCCGGGAGCTTCAGAGAAAGCGAATGGATGATTGAATAAAGTTTAATTTTACTCCTACTTTTATTTTTACATTCTATATGCATTTGTATTCAATCCACTGATGTGGCAGCATAATAAGAAACCTTTTGTCACATTCCACTTGAAGTATAAAAAAAGTAATGACCATGCCAATTGGTATATTAAGCAGCCAAAAAGTTAGATTATCACAAAATGGAGAAAGAACCACATTTCTGCACAAAGTAAGCTCCATGAAGTGGTTGAAGAGGAAGATCTTAAGTGGCCTGCTGAAGAGCTCTGATCTAAATTCTTTTGAACACATTTGGGATGAATTGGAATGCTGACTGCAGCACAGGCCTCCTCACTCTACATTAGTACCTTACTTTACTAGCACTCTTGTAGCTTAATGAGAAGAAATCTTTACAACCACTCTTCATAATGTAGTGAAACCTCTTTCCCAAAGAGTAAAGAGTATTATAACAGTAAATAAGGACTACATGTGGAATGGGATGTTCAAAAAGCACATACAAATCTTACTGCCAGGTGTCCTTACATATTTGTTAATAGTGTAACTCATGACAAATAAAATTCATGTTGTTCAATTCGGAAAGACATTGAAATCTACCAGGACACAAAGGTTGCTAAAAGCATTTACTGTGTTGTTGTCTTACATATTGATAAATAAAGAGTTACTTAGTTATGACAACAAAGTGTAGTATAGAAGGCAGTAGATATTTAGCAATAACTGTTCATTGTGCTTGTACGTTAATTGAAAAATAATATAGTATATTCGGTCTGTTTATTTTTAACAGTAGCTCTTGTAGGTAATATCATTCATTCTTTAAAAATCTGTAGAAGTTTTCATCAGCATTGAGCATGATTTGTAAAGATAATACACTGTTGATTTGTGAACTCTCTGAATTATGTATTCATAACGTCATCCTGCTGGCAGACGTGGTGATAATTGCGGCCTTCATTAGCATGTAGTCATTATATTTAAATGAAGGGGTGACAGAGGGAGGAATAATAAGTAGAAGCTTTAACAAGACACTGATTTGTTACTTTCTAGCATGTGGATTCAGGGCCAGAAAGGACTTTCTCAGAGGTTAATACTTCAGATGTTTCCATTGATGATGAAGGGCATGAGGCTGCATAAGGCAGGGAGCCTTAAAATTAGTTCATTAAAATATTATTGATTGATAAATGGGAAGTAACAAAATACAAATACTTTGTTATTGTACTTAAGTAGACTTCAATCTGGTATCCCAAGTTTACTCCAATCTTCATTTTTCTGACAACATTTTACTTTTAATCATTTTTTTTTTTTTACACAAATACCTGTACTTTCTACTTATAACATTTTCAAACCAGATACATTACTTGTCAATTTATGTGTTATCATCGCATGGCTTGTTGTTATTGCATTACACAACTGATATACAGTGCCCTCCACAATTATTGGCACCCCTGTTTAAGATGTGGTGGTGGACTTCTAAAAATTCTCCCTTTTTTTTAAACAACATAGAACCCAAATGCAAAAAAAAAAGAGAAAAATCCAACCTTTTATTTAAGTACATTACTTTGGTGGTAAAAAAAATCACACATTTAGAAAGAAAAAAAAAACCTTGAAATCATGTGTGCCACAATTATTGGCACCCCTGATGTTAATACTATGTACAACCTCCTTTTGTCAACAAGACAGCACTTAATCTCCTCCTATAAACATTTCACAAGATTGGAGAACACAGAGAGAGGGATTTTTGACCATTCTTCTTTGCACAATCTTTCTAGATCATCCAGTGTCCTGGGTCCTGTCTTATGCACTCTTCTCTTTAGCTCGCCCCACAGGTTTTCGATTGGGTTGAGGTCTGGGGACTGAGATGGCCATGGGAGGACCTTGAGTTTGTGACTGCTGAACCACTTTTGTGTAGATTTTGCCACATGTTTTGAAACATTATCCTGCTGAAAGACCCAATGACGACCCATCTTCAGCTTTCTGGAAGAGGCCATCAGGTTTTTATATAAAATATTTTATTTAATAAATAAATGGTACTTCAAAGCGTTCATAATGCCATGCACCCTAACAAGATTCCCAGGACCTTTGGAAGAGAAACAGGCCGACAGCATCACAGATCCTCCACCATACTTCACGGTGGGCATGAGGTGTTTTTCGGCATACTCATCTTTTGTTTTACGCCAGACCCACTTAGAGTGTTTGTTGCCAAAAAGCTCAATCTTAGTCTCATCTGACCAAAGCACACGATCCCAGTTGAAGTCCCAGTACCGCTTAGCAAACTCCAGACGTTTACGTTTGTGAGTATTAGTGAGAAAAGGCTTTTTCCTTGCATGCCTCCCAAACAGCTTGTTTGCATGTAGAGAGCGTCTGATGGTTGTTTTGGAGACTCTGTGACCCCAAGATGCCACTCTTTGATGCAATTCTGTGACGGTGAGCTTGGAAAGTTTTTTTACTTCTCTTACCATCCTCCTCACTGTGCGTTGTGGCAAGATAAACTTGGGACCTCTTCCAGCCTTGTTTTTCACTGTTCCAGTTGTTTCAAACTTCTTAATGATTCCTCTGACTGTAGATACCGGCAAGTTAAGGTGAGTGGCTATTTTCTTGTAGCCATTGCCTGATTTATGAAGGTCGACACACATCTGCCTTACTTGAATGGTGTGTTCTCTCGTCTTTGCCATGTTGACAAATGGGTAAGAGAATTAGGCCTCTGTGTCACGTCATATTTATACCCCAGGGAAACAGGAAATCATGAATTACTAATTAAAAGTCCCTAGATACCCTGACCAACCTTAGCAAAAAATAAATAAATGTAAATTTTCAGAGGAATTGTTAGGGGTGCCAATAATTGTGGGACACATGATTTTAAGTTTTTTTTTTTCTTTTCTAAATGTATGATTTTTTTTTACCACCAAAGTTATTGTGGCAGCGGGGGCGTCGCCGAGCGTCGGTTTGTGAATTGAGGGGGGGCCGGGAGCAGGTAGGCGGGGAATTGCCTCACCTGAAGATTATGTGACCTAATGAGTGTTCTCTGTTTTCCAGTGATCGGGGGGTGCATTTATGGAGGAGAGGGTGTGTGAGACGGTGGTGTGTGTGTACGCGCGTGAGCCAGAAGGCGTGCTGCATGAAACCCTAAACGAACATACTCGTGTGAAGCCTTTGCACCTGACCTCCTGGGGCGTTACTTTTTCCCGCATCCACACGCTCTCCCACAGTGGTGCCAAAACCCTGGATCGGGAAGGACGCAGGTCAGGAAAAAGACGGAGCCCTCACTGTTGACGGAGCTCGTTAAGGCGATCGCCGAGCTCCAGCAGACCCAGCATCAGACCCTCCTTCAGACCCAAGACCAAAAAAGAGATGAGGCGGTTCCTGGGGTTGGCGGGCTATTATAGGAGTTTCATCCCTATGTTTTTGGACGTTACCAGTCCGATGACCGACCTCACTAAAAAGGGAGCGCCAGATCCGGTCCAGTGCTCGGAGCCGTGCCAGCAGGCTTTTACGCGGGTCAAAGCCGCGCTCTGCGGTGGTCCGCTTTTACATGCTCCTGACTTCTCTCTTCCTTTTGTTTTACAGACTGATGCGTCAGACAGGGGGTTGGGGGCCGTGTTGTCCCAGGTGGTGGAGGGGGAGGAATGGCCGGTGCTGTTCATCAGCCGTAAGCTGTCGGTGCGGGAAAGCCGGTACAGCACCATCGAAAGGGAGTGCCTGGCTATCAAGTGGGCGGTCCTCACCCTCCGGTACTATCTGCTGGGACGGGCCTTTACCCTCTGTTTGGACCACGCCCTGCTCCAGTGGCTCCATCGCATGAAGGATGCCAACGCGCGGATCACTCGGTGGTATCTAGCGCTGCAACCATTCAAGTTCGAGGTGGTCCACAGACCGGGGGCGTGGATGGTCGTGGGTGACTTCCTCTCGCGCTAGGGGGGGAAGTCGGTTGCGGGCCGGACGGCTCCCCGGCCTGAGTCGGGCGGTGGGGGTATGTGGCAGAGGGGGCGTGGCCGAGCGTCGGTTTGTGAATGGAGGGGGGGCCGGGAGCAGGTAGGCGGGGGATTGCCTCACCTGAAGATTATGTGACCTAATGAGTGTTCTCTGTTTTCCAGTGATCCGGGGGTGCATTTAAGGAGGAGAGGGTGTGTGAGACGGTGGTGTGTGAGTACGCGCGTGAGCCAGAAGGCGTGCTGCATGAAACCCTAAACGAACATACACGCAGACTTATAAATAAAAGTGGCTGTGAAGCCTTTGCACCTGACCTGCTGTGGCGTTACTTTTTCCCGCATCCACATGCTCTCCCACAGTTATGTACTTAAATGAAAGGTTGGATTTTTCTCTCTTTTTGCATTTGGGTTCTATGTTGTTTTAAAAAAAAGGAGAATTTTTTGAAGTCCACGACCACATCTTAAACATGGGTGCCAATAATTGTGAAGGGCACTGTAGACTTATATACAAAGCTAACAACAAGCAAGGCAGAAGGAAACCAGAAGTATGGCTAACATGGATGAGACAGAGGGAGTCAGCGATGTAAATATGACTGAGAGCAGAGACATTGCTGATCACCCATGGCCATATATTGTCGATGTAAGAGTCCACTACAGATTATGTCAACACAAGAAACACAGAGTGATGGTTTTAAGAACTTGATAAAGACTAAAAAATTTAAAAAGTTCCAATTTCAAGATGATAACAGTCATCTGAAGACCTACTTTAACAATCCTGCTGACACAACGGAGGTACTAAAGTATTTTCCTGCAAGATGCCACATGTCATTAAGATTTCACATTCCACTTCCAACCTCAGTTACGTTTGATTGACTGTTCAGTACCACAGGACTAATTTTCAACACAAGGAAGAACATGTGTGGATTAAAAGTACTTTGAAAATGGAGACTCTTGATTGAACATGAAAAGAACTTGTGAAACTATGCACAGACAGAAACATAATCACCTCATTGGTTTGGGTTCTACACATAACCTAATAGTGTATATTCAAATGAACCCAGCACCCATTGTGCTATATATGCATATGTGGTCTATGCCCCTACAATTTAGATTTTTAGTCTTGAACCGGAGTTTTTGCCACGTTTTTTGCCACATTTGCCACAGGACAAATTAATAAGGCTTTTGTCTGGAATGTCTCTTAATTTTAATTTCTGTTGTATTGATTTGTCATCAGATACCTGACAGGTTTAGCCAGATAGTTGCTATAGAACTGGTAAACAGGTAAAGTATCAGTTACAGTATGCTTGCATTCAACTTTTCTTTTTTTTCTTTTCTCTTTTTGGACTTCAATAATATTTACAGTATAAATCACCTCATTTTTGTAAAACAATAATTTTGAGTTGTTTTTAAGGACAAGAGGTGCTAAAATCACCCTACAATCTACGATTTGGCCTTGGTGGTGGCAAATCATTTTTCATGTCATCTTCGTCTTTTCTTTGCTTGTGTTCTATTTGGTGGTTGTTCAGCCCAGATATATTCATCATATAACAAAATTTGAAATTCTTTTTGCATTAAGATATTAATAGGGTGTGAGGTCCTGTTACCGAAAGGACAATAAATCAGTTCATAATAATGAATAATTTTTGCTTAAGTACATGTTAGAGCAGCACAGTCTCACCCCACATCGTCACATTTCGATGCTGTGAAATGTTGCATCGGACGGCGTACACATCCGACGCAAGGGTACCCCCTTTGCGTCGCTTTTCGACGCAGAGAGACGGTACCTCCCTTTGCGTTGCTTTTCGATGGTTAAGAGCTCGTGTGCTACACTTTTCAATGCAGATCGCTGTCCTATACACTGAATAAAGTATTATCTATCATAATAAGTGTATAGGAATAATTTTTAAATTTTGAAAAATCCTGAAGATGTTTGTAGCCCTAACCCTAACCCGAACCCTAACCCTAACCCACTCCCTAACCGGAACCCGCAAATGGGGTCCCGTCCATCTGCGTCAAAAAGTGAAGTGAAGGGTTTTCCATCCCTCTGCGTCGAACTTTTCAACGCAAAGGGGGTGTCTTTGGCGTTGGATGTGGACGCCGTCTGACGCAACATCCACAGCGTCAATATGTGACACTGTGGGGTGAGACTGTGTTGGTTAGAGCCCATACATCTTTGCTTTATCTTGAGTAAAAAAAGTGTAGTCATTTGGATGTCCAGATTATGATCATTCTGTTTTGGTTTCTTCTGACTGGTCTTCCTGTACTGTTAAACTGCCACTACTGAGACCTTGAGTAAGACCCTTATTTTTACTGCCCAGTTGTATAAAATGATATAAATGTAAGTTGCTCTAGATAAGCAATTTCTTCAAATGTAATGAAAATAAAATCCTGTGTGCAGTCTCAAGTCAGCCACAGATGACAGAGTGTTCCAGTAATGGATTTAGACAGGTAATTAAAGATCTGGTAGTGATCTGCATTCTAATCTTGTAAATGAACCTTCAATTATAACTTGCTTAGGGAACTATAGCCTAGGGTAATTGTGACTTTATATTTGGTTATTTTTTCCCAAAAAAGTCCAAACCCCTGACTTATATGTAGAATGAAGAGGGCATTTATAGGTTGATGTATAACTTGACATCCAAAAGCGAAATCTCTATTATATATATAATATCTCTATATATCTCTATATATCTCTATTTTTTAAGTTTCCACAGGCTTTCTGCTCAAATGTATTGTGAATTTCAGGCGCTAGTTTAAAAAAAAAAGTACAGCTAGTTATTGATTTCTAAATGTATTTTAAAACAAGTACTGTTGTTTAACTTATTCATTATGATTAGTTAGAAGGCATTGAATAATTTTCTATAACAACATGCATAAGTATGTGCAGTGTGTATTTGTTGATATTGGGAAGTTTTCTTTGAGAAGACACACATTTATTTCCATTATTGTAATGAGACTCTATTGCCAATGCTTAAAGTTCGTTAAAGTTTTCAAAAACAAGGTATAATTTTTGCGCTTCATGATAAACATACCTAATAAAATTTTTATTATTTTTCGCCATTTCCTGTTAAATAATTATACAATTATAATCATTGGCAAATATCTCTATATGATTAATGAAGCATGTCAGGAAATGCTGTTATAAGAAGTAAAATGTTATTTTGCTATACCAATATGCCCCATCAGGTTTTATCCCTTACATAACAAATAATCAGTATAAACAGTCTGACAACTTATGGTCATTTGTTTTGGAGTAGGGGCCTCCATAACCGTAACAAACGTATACACTAGTTCACCAATCAAGATTGACAACATAAGACTAGGCTCTTTGTCTATTTGATATACAACTGTTACTCACCTGAAGTTGAACCAGTTAATATCACTGTTTAAATGTGGGTTGCCCACCCTGCACATGTAGAGCTGGTCCAGATGATCAGATGATGAATATTTTTCTTCTCATTGACTCTCGACTTTTTCAACCTACCACAGGTGTAAAATTTTCTGGCTAGCACACACCAGAGATGTAGGCTATCTTACGAAACTAACATCAAGCATAGCAAAAGGCAGTAGTGGTAGGCTAGCATGGATGAGACAGAGAGTCAGCGATGTAAACATGAAAACAGAGACATTCCTGATAACCTGATCATCATCATCATCATTTCTCTGCTTGTGTTCTATGTGGTTGTTCATCCTGGATACATTGATTATGTAACAAAATTATAAATGTTCTTTGTATTAATATGATCATATTATGTGAGGTCCAATTTTCAGTATAACACTAAAACAGGTAATAGTAATAGCTATAATTTTTTACTTTAAAACAGTCTTTTGAAACATGAGTATCTGTACTTCTACTTAAGTGAAGGATGTGTGTTCCTTTGCCATCTCTGGTATTCACCTTAGTTAAAGTTTAATTCATTTGCACATTTAAGTAAACACATAATAATACTGATAAAAGGGTTGTGAATGACTAAAATGGTTAGAAATTATATTTGTTTTAAGTGTTTTTTAAATGTCTAGAACCAACCCTGAGTAGGCCTCTTTTAAATATAATCAAAACAGTCAGATTATACTGAAGAGTGTGTTCTGATGATCTATTTTATTTATAGATTTAATTCAAAATGGATCATCAAGTGTTCCTCAAAACCTTATGTGGAGTCCATGGAAGCTTTCATTAAAGTCAAAGGAGGCTATAACAAATATTAAATATTCTACTTTTTACCCAAGCTGTTAAAAATATTATTTGCAATGATAATTTCTGTATTGAATAGTAGCCCCAGTCATTTTATATTTTGGGGTCCTATTGTATGTGTATTTGTGAATGATGGAGAATGCCAGTGTTTAAGTTCATTCAATACAATAAATAATTCTTCATAGGATAGTACCTAGACTTCTTACCTGGACATTCAACTTGTCATAGTGTTCAATCTAAAGCCTTTAATGGTTTAATATGCTTAATGCTTTTGGTAAATTTTGCTGTGTAAATTTTGCACTGTAGCATCATCAAGGCAGCTTATATCCTCCAAGTCAGGTTCTCTCTGCAACACAAAATTGCATGTACCATTCCCATGGCGATTGCCATTAAGTGCAATGTTAGACCAATAATCAGAGGAAACAGTTGGCAAGAAAAAAACAGAGCTGCATGTTTCTGATTCCAGGCACACACTTCTGCTTATTCACATAGAAAAATACAATAACTTCACTATATACCATATAATTTCACCTCAACATTGTGTGCCTCTCCTCAACTATAATCTTTTTATCTGTTCTGCCCTTTCTCCTTATAATACAACAGTCTTTATATTATACTGTAGGTTCCATAAAAAAATATTGCAGCAAAGTTTTGAGTGTTGGATTTTGTCAGGACTAAATAACGAAAAATATCTTATTGGGAATCATTTCTTTTCTTTGTCCCAATTTGACGTAGATGTTTAATGCCATATTAATGAGAATTCAAATGTTAGAGGTAGTGGACACATGCAAAAAGTCTCAGCTATAAAATGCTGTTTTGATGAGTCTGTGAATTTGTAATAATTACATTTTGGTTTTATTTTTATGCTATTATGCATCAGCTTAAAATTTCAGCTTATCAACGTTGGGCAGTTTTCTTGGAAAACAAAAGCTTTGTGTTTTCTGTATGTACTATAGATGCACAAAAGTGAGCACACACAAATTAGGATTTAGGAAGTGGACAACTTCTTACCTGGACATTCAACTTGTCATAGTGTTCAATCTAAAGCCTTTAATGGTTTAATATGCTTAATGCTTTTGGTAAATTTTGCTGTGTAAATTTTGCACTGTAGCATCATCAAGGCAGCTTATATCCTCCAAGTCAGGTTCTCTCTGCAACACAAAATTGCATGTACCATTCCCATGGCGATTGCCATTAAGTGCAATGTTAGACCAATAATCAGAGGAAACAGTTGGCAAGAAAAAAACAGAGCTGCATGTTTCTGATTCCAGGCACACACTTCTGCTTATTCACATAGAAAAATACAATAACTTCACTATATACCATATAATTTCACCTCAACATTGTGTGCCTCTCCTCAACTATAATCTTTTTATCTGTTCTGCCCTTTCTTGGATTTTGTCAGGATTAAATAACTAAAAATATCTTTTTTAGGAATAATAATAGTCAAGAACTCCCAAAAACAAAAAAGCACATTTCTTTTCTTTGTCCCAATTTGACGTAGATGTTCAATGCCATATTAATGAGAATTCAAATGTTAGAGGTAGTGGACACATGCAAAAAGTCTCAGCTATAAAATGCTGTTTTGATGAGTCTGTGCATTTAGTAATAATTACATTTTGGTTTTATTTTTATGCTATTATGCATCAGCTTAAAATTTCAGCTTATCAACGTTGGGCAGTTTTCTTGGAAAACAAAAGCTTTGTGTTTTCTGTATGTACTATAGATGCACAAAAGTGAGCACACACAAATTAGGATTTAGGAAGTGGACAAAAGCTATTACTCAGGCTAATAAGAGAAAATAAATCTATGGTGGAAATGTCATTTGAATTTAGTCTAAATGTGAGATTCAGAAAAGAGCTCAAAAAAGTATGAGTTAAAAATAAAATAATAATAATACTTGCTCTGTCAGCTGAAAGTCATTTGAGGCTATTCATATGAGGCTGGAAAATGTGATCTGTTACACAAATAACGTTTTTCCGGAAAGTATTCAAGGTCCACACCACAAATGCAGAGTTTAGCCTGAATTAAAACACTTCATTCAATTAAATAATTGTAAACACACATACTCTTATCAGGCATTTGATTAGAAACATTATACTTATGCAGAGATTGGGATGAAGAGTTCCCAAACACACCCTATCAGCTTGAAATTTAAACTTTTTAACTTTGGCTTTTTAACTTTTTTGTAACAACCAGTTCGAAACATGGACGCTCGAATTGTAAACAGTTCAGAGAGTCACTTAAGACAGACATAAGACAGACACAATACATGCTGACATTTATAACTTCTACTTCTTCTTCTTCTTTCAGCTTCTCTTATTAGGGGTCGTCACAGCAGATCATCCGTCTCCATAACCCTGTAGCGTCTGGCACAGATTATTTAGATTTCATGTCCCAGGCATTCCTTTTAAACTATGACATCTTCACCTCAATCAAAATTTGAAACTTTTATTGGGGGTAAAATAGTCATAAGTGCCATACTCCCCCTTTCAAAGACACTAAACAGGACCAGACCCTGAACTCCTGTTGAGTTCACAAAGACCCCCTAATCCTAAAACACACACCCACACACAACTTGCTCCAGAAGGTCTGGATCCTACCACAAGACAAGATAACCCCATGTAGGTTCTCTGTTGACCGCATGGAGACCTCGACCATAAAACACCCACACATACACAATGCACACACACACACGCACACACTGATACAATAAAGCATTTCTCTTTCTAATTTTCCTTTCTAATTTTTCCTTTAAAATGTCCCGAACACCACCAATCGTTGGTCAGACGTATGAAACAGCTTGGAAACGACTCCCTCTTTCTTCAAGCTCTTCCGGCAAGCTTTACTTCCAAGAACAACCACCGCTCTGATCTTCAGAAGAACCTGGAAGAACATCTGACCACACCCTAACTGGCTCTTCAAAGATTTCCTTTTTGCATCCGGACTCTTGTGCAACAAGCCAATGCAAGTAACCGTTTCCTTTACCAACTAATTTAGATGCGTATTTTAAGTCTTAGTGAATCTTAGGGTGAATTTAAATTCCTG
This sequence comes from Silurus asotus, assembly GCA_024362625.1. Lineage (NCBI taxonomy): Eukaryota > Metazoa > Chordata > Actinopteri > Siluriformes > Siluridae > Silurus > Silurus asotus. The sequence goes on along the minus strand of MU551695.1, from coordinate 2,801,036 downwards.
TGACGATTTCCCAGTTAGGTTGTGCTTAATTTTGAAGCTTAAACATTTCCATCCATCCCCCTTCCTTTTCCTCTTTCTTCTTGTTCCTTCCTCTTCCTCCTTTCCTAGTTTTAACCTTTGTTTATTTAATTTTATTTGTGCTTTCTTTATTTCTTTTGTTTGTTCGTGTAGCTAGTTTTATGTGTGTTTGTCTCATTTATTAAACGCCATATTTTTCACAAATGATTGACTCTGAGTATGTTCGCAAAGTTCCTGCAATATCCGGTCTGAACTACATGCTCTTTTAATTTAATTTACAGTATAAAGTAAGAGGGGGTTACGTCTTTCTTGGCCAGGGAGATACCTCTTTTATAGAAATAATATAAATTATACTGTCTGTTTGGCGGACGAACAGACAAATAAGTGTAATGTTAATTCCATTACTGTCAATTCAACTTAACTTAAATATGTAGGAGTAACTATAACCCGTTATAATTACTTATAAATATTCCCTTTTCTTCGCGAGCTAAATTCGCTACATATAATGGTGGAGAATGCGGGCATGTTTGTTCAAACTTTGTTTTTTTTTAAATAACTCAGCGTCAATTTACTTGTGTTAATTTACTGTGCACTTGGAGTGAGATAGGTTGCAACGTAGACTACGCTTCAGTGATCACTATTTTGTTTTATTTTATTTTATTTTGTTCCTGTTTGTAAGTCACGATTAATCGAAAAAAAAAAGAAAAGACAAGAATTTAAACTGCAGTAATAATATAAAAAATCCCTCGTAAAGACGAAGAAATCTCTTTACTGCACATTTTAATATTATTGGAATCAGTTATGGGAAAGAAGAAATCTTCCCATAGTTAGATTAAAGATTGATTTGAGCGTATTCCTCTTATCATCTTTTAAGGCCTTGTAATTGTATCGCTGTTGAAGTAATTGCGTGTTCCAATTCCATTCAACCAAGACGATAGACCTCCGTTTAGGTTTAACCATCAGAGTAGCTAACTGATACGTGCCTAATGCAGACCCAATCATAAAGGTACTACTTACCAGTTGTTGATTGGTATGTAAAAGGAGTTGAAAACCTTGATCAAGTGGTGAATAAGAACAGCGAAGAAACCCTGTTCTTTTGTTTATTTATTTATTTTGGGGGGGCAGCGAAGCAAACCTGACCCACCCACTGTGTGCTGTTGAGTGGCACAAATTATAAAATTTGTGCAAAGAAGAAACCTTTCCTCAGTTGTTAAACTGTGATTTGAGTAGTGTAACTCTTATCAGCTAACTCTTAAGACCTAATCTCGCATATTAACAGCGAAATGAAGAAATCGTCCCTCATTTTTGATAAAGTTTGATTTAAGCGATGTTCCTCATATCATCTTCTAAAGACCTTATCTGAGGTATCTATCTGTAGGTACAGCAAGGGAACCCTGCCTAATGACCCAAACCTTAAGATCTGTTTGGGACAACATCACATCATACATAGGGTCGAAAATAGTCCTACACCAAACCTTATCAATCACCACCAATAAGTAAATTAGGGCACAATACAAAATTATGGCCAGATAAGCACCAGGGGATGCCTGTTTAAGTGTCTAGCACTTTTGTAACCATCCCCCTCCTACCCCTAACTTCAGTGTGTGTGTGGACTCTCTTTCTCTCTCTCTCCCTCCTGATTTTTGTTGTTGTCCCTTTAATTCTATTTTATTTTTAATTTTTATTATCTTCATTTATTATTGTTTTCGTATTCTCATTTGTATTTGTATTTTCTTTATTTAGTTTTATTGCTTCCTTTTTTGTTATTATTAGTATTAATTTTGTTTTGTTCTGTTTTGTTTTATTACTATCATTAGTAACCTTTCTAATGTTTTGTTATTTACCTTTATTTGTTTTTAGCATTATTATTATTATTTGGATTTCTCTCTTTTCTCCCTTCTCATTTATTTTCTTCTCACTTCCTTTCACTTATTTTAAATTAAATTTTAAACAAAGGGTGAAGTTAAAATTTAATTTAAGTGTTCAGCTATTTAGGTTTAACCTTTGTAGCACTTCCCCTTTTACCGGGTCAGGGAAGGAAGGTTGCCTCCGCCGTGCATCATTACGTGCGAAGCCACCCATCCAGCTATTTCCCTGGCACCGACAGAGACTGGGTTTAGACATCTATGCCCTGAGTACTACAAATCCAGTCTCTATGCATTGTCAACCTCAGGCAAAACCCCCAAAGAGCATTAGCTTTTCCCTCAACCTTCAATGCGTTCTTAGCCTGCTGCCACCATCCAAGCAAGATAAAAAAAAAACAACCTCAAACTAACACCAACACAGCTTCCTTTTTCTGTAAAGATCTGCCCTAACCCGTAATAGCAGTTACAGGCCTCGTCCTGCTCTATCACTTTTGTGTTGATCTGTTTATTCTGATTTTATTTAGTTATAGTGTGAAATAAAAATCTTAACTTGAGACTCATCACAGAAACTTAGCAACCTTAAGCTATCCAAATCTTTAGGTGTTTGATCAGTTATCACGCCGCCAACCTGATCTATCCTCCGGTAGTTGTCTGAACCCATCAGGTCAGACTGGGCATTGAATATATAATTGCCTATTAGCGCAGGTAACTAATGTCGTAAGAACTTGCATTGGCCTTTTGTGCTGTCTTTGTCTCTTCGCCAGCGAACCAGTATGTCCTATCCATCCAGTCCTGATGCCCACTGGGATCAACTAGAGACCTGGTTAAATGCCATGACTGGTAAACTTCTGCTCAAGGCTACTAGTGACCTGCAGAATCGAAACCCAGATCGGCTTGGCGAGAACTCAAATGCTGCAAAGGTGATGAAGCAAGCATCTCCAGCCTGGAACAGGAATCATCAGCACAGAGGATCCAAGTTGAGGAGGCTCAGAAGAACCCAGCATGTGCTCACGGTCAGCTGGAACTGCTAATGGCAGAGATGCAAAAACAGTGCAGTACGGCAGATGAAAAAGACCAAGAGCTGCAGGAGGAAAAGGATCAACTACAAAGGCCCTGACTAATCTCTGCATTGAAACCGCACTTGGAGAACTGCAAAAAGGGGACAACAGAAAGGAGCTCGGTGAGAAACTCCAAGGAACTGATACTCTGTTACTGAAAGCAGAGACTGAACTAAGGGAAAGCACACCACAGAATTTTCCTTAACCAGCCGAATAATGCCTGTTAGCCCCCGAATTCTCAGATCCGAAAGGGGGGGTAAGAACCCCTACTCAGGATGCCTTCAGGGTGGGAGAATTCACAAAGAACTGCTCCTTCCATTCACCATCCCACCCTGGATCCTGAATTAGAACTGAGAAGTAAGAAAAGGGGGGTGGTGGGGGGTGCTCTGTAAACAATCGACATCACTTCAACGAGCCCTCCAAGCACTGTCTCAACTGCTGATACCAACCAACTTCCCTGTTACCCGATCCTGGACCACCATTTACACAGCGCTTTCCATCTCCACAGTTATCGGGCACTGAAACTTGGCCTCACCCCATTCCTGTTGGAAGGAATCAATGGATGGCAAGGGTCAATGAACAGGTGCACTGCTACTCTTCTTCGCACCTTCAAGCAAAACCATCAGGGATGTAGGATTCAGTCAGAGACAATGTTAAACTTCACTAAGCTTAACCCTCAGCCTGAGAAACCAAGGGCTGAGAGAAACTAGAAGCGAACACCATTAAGCCGCCATGACCCACCTACCAGCCGACATTCCTAATTGATGGATGACGAAGTGTCCCTTCATCAGAAACTTCGACATCCAAAGGGGGGATATGCAGCATCTGGAACGTGTCATTTAGACTTCATGTCTCAGGAATTTCCTTTTAACCCTTGACATCTGCTTTTCAATCAAAGGATGAGCACCACGGCTTACACTTTTATTGAGAGATTGTATACCACAGTGTCATACTCTTCCCCCCGGAAGACTGATAACATAAGCCAGTCTCTATTACACACACACACACACACACACACACACACACACACACACACACACACACACCACCCCGAAAACCAGATAACCCCCCTGGCCTCTCTGGTTACATTCACAGTGACCCTCAGGCCATAAAACAATTCACTTTTGGAACTCGGCCCCAGTATGTCTGTTTGTGAAACACACACACATATGCAGACACACACACACACACCAAAAGGGAGCATTCTTTTATCAATTAAATAATAAATAGAATGTCCCACTTCACATGATACAAACATACATCTTGTTTGTATCTTCTACTATAAATAAAGCAAATGTTGTCTCTTCTCTTCTTCTTCTTGATTGACTTAGAATTATCTGTTCTTTACCTTCCTGACAACGGTGCATTTTATTTATCAGAATACAACATTGTATTAACATCAGTTAATTACTGATCTCTGTAAGGTAATGTACCTCTGCCTTATACTGTCATTCCATTTCATGTTTAGTATCCAAATGACCACAAAATAATCTGTTTCCTTATTTTTCAAACAATGGTACATTTTATCATGAAATGTACCATACCATCTTAATTCACTTTTATTAAAACTTTAAAGTCCTCCAAAAGCAAGTAAAGCCTGGAAACCATGCCCACAGATGCATGAACAAGAAGTTTTTTCCTCCAAAATTTCAGGCCATAGCATTGGCCATTCCCCCAAGGATGGGTGGGGTTCAGGACCTTTAAAACATCTTGAACCCAACTATGTCCAGTCAGAGTGCAGTCGGGTCCAGTCAGAGTTCAATCAAGAGAGCAACTCGCTCACTCGGCTCGACCGGAAAGGACGCAGGCCCGGGGGCTTGATGGCCTGGAGAGTCGGGCGCTTCGAACAGCTCAGCAGCGACTCTTCGGGACAAGATCTCAAATCTCTTTTGAGATTTTCCAGCAAGCTTTATCTTCAAAACACCAACTGGTCTGATCTTCAGGAGAAGCTGGGAGAACATCTGACTCCATCCTAACCGACTCGTCTAAAATTATTTTGTCTACTGCATCCGGACTCTTGTGCAACCAGTCAATGCAAGTAACTGATTTACCAACTAATTTAGATTCGTGTTAAGTTTGAACCCCTTAATATTAAGGCAAATTTAAATTTCCGTGAGGATTTCTCAGTTAGGATGTGATTAATTTGAAGTAACCTGCCTTTCCTTTCTTTTTCCTCCTTTTTTTTCCTTACTCTTCCTCCTTTCCTAATTTCAACTTTTGTTTATTTTATTTTCATTTTTATTTTCTTTATTTCTTTTTGTTTGTTTGTTTGTTTGTGTAGTTAGTTTTATGTTGTGTTTGTCTCATTCATTAAATGCCGTATTTTTCATAAGTGATGTCTCTGAGTAATTGGTATAGAAGGCTCATTTGTTTGCAGATTAATGTTTCTTAGGCCAATATCTTCTTACTCTAATATCTGCATAAAAGATAATTTGATAAAAAAAAAAAAAATGTCTTAAGAATTTGGTGTGTTTGACAAAATTAGGTTCAATGAGCCAGTACTCAAATTTGGTTAATTGAGGAAAATTCAGCAAAACAACTATATTTTTAAGAAAGTCTTTAGTTTGGAAAATTATTGTTGCCATCTATAGCGTAGTTTACATTTTGATGAACATTTTGTGTTTGTGTAAATTTCGGAAGTATTCTGACGTAATAATTTAATATGCAATAATTCCTATAATAGTGCCTTAAAATTTAATTGTATGTATTTACATATGCAATTATAATATAACAATATTAAGTTTTGGAAGTCATATTTTTATTTGTGTTATTGATGGTATTGAATTAGCATTACAAATCTAAAACATACAAAGTTGTTGTATTGACTGAGACACACAGTGGTCTGACATAATTTGAAATAAATGTCTACCAAATACAATATTTTGTGGCCAGTTTTGTTTTGTGCTTTTGTTTTTAGGTTTTGCTTTCTGTGAAAGGAATTGGTATAAGATGGACATGAAATGATGTGTATAAATGCATTGAGTACTCATGTGTGCTAATTCAGTGCTGCTCTGGCCTGTATTAAGGGATTAGTTTTATGCAATTTTCAAGCAGGCAGCAGAAGACAAGGTGCACAGTAACTAGTTTAGAAATAATTCAATCATAGTTTTGTGTGTGTGTGTGTGTGTGTGTGTGTGAGTGTGTAAGAGAATAAAGGCTATGTGTCAGTGCTTTCCTTTCCTTTCAGTATAAGCAGAAGCCCATGTACGTGTTCATTTGTGTATGTGTGTGCTGTGGGAGTGTGAGCATGTGCATTCATGAGCGTGTGAATCAGCAGACCAGCTGACATTACCCAGACTGTAGTCCTTCTGGGTAAATGAACAAAGTCCATGAGTCTCAGACAGTCAGCTGAGAGAAGCAAGAAACAGTACATTCTGGATTGTATGCATCAGATAATAGTGTAGTGGTGTACAGTGTATCTACACACAAAGTCATACAGTTATGGTACTCATGTGATCAACCCATGGAAACCATATGTTTACGGAGCTGACTTTGCATTTGTCCTAGTTCAAGTAAAAGGGAAATTGAATGTTACCACATCCAGAGACATCCATTATTCTAGACAGACAGACAGATAGAATTTATTTAATTTTAGAAACAAAAAAACTAGAATAATATAAATTTTGCAGATTTTGCAGGTATTGGCAAGCAGACAAAATATGAAACTTATGAATAGGGCATGTGGGTTTGCACGATTAAACAACATACAGCTGTATATACAAACAACATACAGCAGTGTATACAGTGAGTAAAATAGGTATTTGAACACTCTGCTATTTTGCATGTTCTCCCACTTAGAAATCAGGGAGGGGTCTGAAATTGTCATCGTAGGTGAATGTTCACTGTGAGAGACATAATCTAAAAAAAACCCTGAGAAAGTCAATGTTAATATTTGGTACAGTAGCCTTTGTTTGCAATTACAGAGCTCAAACATTTCCTGTAGTTTTTCCACCAGGTTTGCACACACTGCAGGAGGGATTTTGGCCCACTTCTCCACACAGATCTTCTCTAGATCAGTCAGGTTTCTGGCCTGTCGCTGAGAAATACGGAGTTTGCGCTCCCTCCAAAGATTCTCTATTGGGTTTAGGTCTGGAGACTGGCTAGGCCACGCCAAAACCTTGATATATTTCTTACAAAGCCACTCCTTGGTTATCCTGGCTGTGTCCTTCGGGTCATTGTCATGTTGGAAGACCCAGCCTCGACCCATCTTCAATGCTCTAACTGAGGGAAGGAGGTTGTTCCCCAAATCTCGCAATACATGGCCCTGGTCATCCTCTCCTTAATACAGTGCAGTCGCCCTTTCCCATGTGCAGAAAAACACCCCCAAAGCATGATGGTACCACCCACATGCTTCACAGTAGGGATGGTGTTCTTTGGATGGTACTCATCATTCTTCTTCCTCCAAACGCGTTTAGTGGAATTATGACCCAAAAGTTCTATTTTGGTCACATCTGACCACATGACTTTCTCCCATGACTCCTCTGGATCATCCAAATGGTCATTGGCAAATTTAAGACATGCCTGGACATGTGCTGGTTTAAGCAGTATATATATATATATATAGTTAGGCGAGGCACGGAAGCGGAAGCCGGAGTAACGGCAAACAGAAGCTTTATTTACAAAATGTAGAGCCCTTCACAAAAGCACTCACTGTACTCTGGATAACCCGCGAATATAGTCCGAGGGGAGCTTCGGAAGAGAAGCGCAGCCGTGAAGTGGGCGAGGAGTCTGAAATGGAACGTACGTAGCGGGATAACTGGACGTACGAGCATACCAACATGAACCAACACAAACATGCAATAATGGACAGGGAGTGTGGGTGAATGTGGCGTCTTTATAGGAGCTGGGAATGAGCGAGTGAAACGAGCAGGGTTCATCGGTGTGAAATCACCCTCCAGGGAGCTCAGGAGCGACCTGTCACCGTCCAGGGAGCTTGGAGGAAGGATGTCGCTGTGAGAGGGGTCCTGAGGCGAGCCGTCACCGAGGAAGGAGCTCATGAGCAGGACATCGCCGTGGAAAGAGCTCGGGAGCGAGACATCGCCGAGGGAGGAGCTCTGTGACGTGACTTCTTCTTCTGAGTGCTCGTGGGGCGAGCCGTCGCCTTCGGATCAGGCCTGGGGCAGCGGTTCGACGTCCCTTTCGCAGTCCCGGAGCTGAGGTGAGTGCTCTGAGGACCACTTGGGTGAGGAGGAGGTCTGTGACGTAGTTTCACCTTCTGAGTGCTGGTGGGGCGAGCCGTCACCTCTTGGGAGACTGTGGGGTGAGCCATCACCTGCGGATGTCCCTTTCGCAGGTGAGGAGCAGAGTTAAGAGCTCTGGGGATCCCTTGGGTAAGGCAGAGCTCTGAAAAGGTGGCGCCGCCTTCCGGGGGGCTGTGGGGCGAGCCGTAGCCTTCTGTGAAACCCAGGGGCAATGGGACGACTTCCCTTTCGCAGTTTTGGAGGTGAGTTGAGTGCTCCGGGATCCCCTTAGGTGAAGAGGTGTTCTCGGGGACGTGCTGGCGCAGAACCAAACTCTCATTGGGACGCTGGAGCGAAGAGGAGCTTTCATCAGGGACCTGGAGCGAAGAAGAGCTCTCCTGGAAGCCAAGGAGCGGAGAGGAAGACGCCTGGGGACCCTGGAGCGGAGAGGAGCTCGCCTGGAGACCCTGGAGCGGAGAAGAGCTTGCCTGGAGACCCTGGAGCGGAGAGGAGCTTGCCTGGAGGTCCTGGGGCGAAGCCGAGCTCTCCTGGAGGTCATGGGACAAAGCCGTGCTCTCCTGGAGGTCCTGGGACAAAGCCATGCTCTCCTAAAGGTCCTGGGACAAAGTCAAGCTCCTTTCAGGACTCTGGAGCGAAGTGGAGCGCTTTGGGGACTCTCTGGAGTGGAACGGAGCTCTCGGGACCGCTCAGGACGCTCTGGGACTGAGAAGAGCTCTCGGGGCCGCTCTGGGACTAAAAAGAGCTCTCAGGGCCGATCAGGACGTTTTAGGACTGAGAAGAGCTCTCGGGGCCACTCTGGATGCTCTGGGACTGAGAAGAGCTCTTGGGGCCGCTCTGGACGCTCTAGAACTGAGAAGAGCTCCTGGGGCAGCTCTGGATGCTCAGGAACAGAGAGGAGCTTTCCTTAGAGACCTGGTGCGGAGCTAAGCTCTTCTTGGAGACCTGGAGCGGAGCTGAGTCATCCCGGAGATTCTGTAGCGTAGGTATTAAAGTTTGTAAAAAAAAAAGTATGTGGAGAGTTTTTTTTTTCTTTCAGACAGACTGGCTATGAGACATTTAATCAGCAGGCAATTGGTTATTTTCTTAATTTACATTGAGCTGACCCTATCACATCTTGTGTGTTAATTTGAAATAAACTTAAAAAAAAAATTGTTATATTGTAATATTTGTTATTTGTAATGAAACCCACCTCCACCATTCACGGCTTTATCTCTTAAACCAAAGCTTCCAAATGATTCCTTCAGAAGCCTAACGAAGTTCACATTTTGGTTTTATTCCAGTCAAGTTCTAAAGAATGTGGAGTCTGTCTTAGGTATGTTTGAAAGAAAAAAAAACACAACAATAACATTTAATTCAATTAACATTAACATTCTAGCACTAGATGAACAAGACTGTCCCTACACATGCAGTTTCAGGGGTTTTACCACTTATCTCCACCATCATCACTACAACTTGAGCTGCAGTCTGACACCCAGATTAATCTTAGTGAAACTAAATTCACAGTAAAGCTTATTTAATTATTTACTTTACAAATTTATAAAACCAAATTAATCTGTGTGATGATTTGGGTGTGATAATAGAGGCTACATCTCACTTCACATTAACAAATAGAACATGGCTATATCAAATGCTATTATCGAAAGAGTAATGATCTTATTAGCAGTGGATTATTTAAAATGAGAACATACTTACTGCTATACTGTGCATAATTATTGTGTTCGGAAATACAAATTTAGGTGATGATTATATCTGTGTAGGTTTATTACTGACAAAATGAAAGAGAGAAAGAGAGAGAGAGAGAGAGAGAGAGAGAGAGAGAGAGAGAGCTATGTGTCTTGCCACAATCCGGGCAAGCAGGCTGCAAACAAACTTCCAGCAGGGGAAGTGTAAGCATTTCTCTCACTTGGTTCACTAATGGAGGGCCGGTTCTAAACATTTGAAGGGCCTAGGCAGAATTTAGGTTTAAGTGCCACTAGTTCAGTATGCAGAAAAGTTAGATTTTGTTCATCAATGTACACAGTCTCTTCAAGAAGATGGAAGAGAGATCAAAGAGTCACCCCCATCGTGAAATGACATATGAAAGAGGCTCTGGCAGAGCAACAGCCAGTGTAATCAAAAAATCACAATGATTTTTTTTTTACTATTAATTTGTATGATACAGCTGCAAATAAGTATTTCAACACCTGAGAAAGTCAATGTTATTATTTGGTACAGTAGCCTTTGTTTGCAATTACAGAGGTCGTTTCCTATAGTCTTTCACTAGGTTTGCACACACTGCAGGAGGGATTTTGGCCCACTTCTCCACACAGATCTTCTCTAGATCAGTTAGGTTTCTGGCCTGTCGCTGAGAAACACGGAGTTTGACACCCCCCCCCTTGATATGCTTCTTACAGAGCCACTCCTTGGTTATCCTGGCTGTGTGCTTCAGGTCATTGTCATGTTGGAAGACCCAGCCTCAACCCATCTTCAATGATCCTACTGAGGGTAGGAGGTTGTTCCCCAAAATCTCGCAATACATGGCCCCGGTCATCCTCTCCTTATTACAGTGCAGTCGCCCTTTTCCATGTGCAGAAAAACACCCCCAAAGCATGATGCTACCACCCCCATGCTTCACAGTAGGGATGGTGTTCTTAGGATGGTACATCCTAAAAACATGGGATCATTCTTCTTCCTCCAAACATGTTTAGTGGAATTATGACCCAAAAGTTCTATTTTGGTCTCATCTGACCACATGACTTTCTCCCATGACTCCTCTGGATCATCCAAATGGTCATTGGCAAACTTAAGACGTGCCTGGACATGCGCTGGTTTAAGCAGGGGAACCTTCCGTGCCATGCATGATTTCAAACCATGACGTCTTAGTGTATTACCAACAGTAACCTTGGAAACGGTGGTCCCAGCTCTTTTCAGGTCATTGACCAGCTCCTCCCGTGTAGTTCTGGGCTGATTTCTCAACTTCCTTAGGATCATTGAGACCCCACGAGGTGAAATCTGGCATGGAGCCCCAGTCCGAGGGAGATTGACAGTCATGTTTAGCTTCTTCTATTTTCTAATGATTGCTCCAACAGTGGACCTTTTTTCACCCAGTTGCTTTCCAATTTCCCCGTAGCCCTTTCCAGCCTTGTGGAGGTGTACAATTTTGTCTTTAGTGTCTTTAGACAGCTCTTTGGTCTTGGCCATGTTAGTAGTTGGATTCTTACTGATTGTGTGGGGTGGACAGGTGTCTTTATGCAGCTAACGACCTCAAATAGGTGCATCTAATTTAGGATAATTAATGTAGTGGAGGTGGACATTTTAAAGGCAGACCAACAGGTCTTTGAGAGTCAGAATTCTAGCTGATAGACAGGTGTTTAAATACTTCTTTGCAGCTGTATCATACAAATAAATAGTTTAAAAATCATACATTGTGATTTATGGATTTTTTTTTTTAGATTATGCCTCTCACAGTGGACATGCACATACGATGACAATTTCAGACCCCTCCATGATTTCTAAGTGGGAGAACTTGCAAAATAGCAGAGTGTTCAAATACTTATTTTCCTCGCTGTATATATATATATATACTTTATATCACATAATAATATCTTCTTCTTTCGGCTGCTCCCATTAGGGGTTGCCACAGCGGGTCATCAGTCTCCATACCACCCTGTCCTCTACATATGCCTCTTTCACACCAACTACCTGCATGTCTTCCCTCACCACATCCATGAACCTCCTCCTTGGCCTTCCTCTTTTCCTCCTACCTGGTGGCTCCATCCTCAGCATTCTTCTACCAATATAACTTATATCCCTCCTCTGCACGTCTCCAAACAATCTCAATCTCTCCTCCCTCACCTCTAATAAACTCATTTCTAATCTTGTTCATCCTCGTCACTCCCAACGAAAACCTCAACATCTTTAGCTCTGCTACCTCCAGCTCCACCGCCTGTCTTCTACTTAATGCCACTGTCTCTAGTCCATACAATATCGCAGGTCTCACCACAGTCCTATAAACTTTCCCTTTCATTCTTGCAGATACCCTACTATCACAAATCATGCTTGTCACTCTTCTCCACCCACTCCACCCTGCCTGCACACTTTTCTTCACTTCTCTAACACACTCTCTATTACTTTGCACTGTTGACCCCAGGTACCTGAACTCCTCCACCTTCTCCACCTCTTCTCAATGCAACCACACCACTCCACTGCCCTCCCTCTCATCACACACATGTACTCTGTCTTACTCCTACTGACTTTCATTCCCCTTCTTTCCAGTGTCTCCAGTGCATATCTCCACCTCTCCAGGCTTTTCTCAACCTGCTCACTACTCTCACCACAAAATCATCCGCAAACATCATAGTCCAGGGAGACTCCTGTCTGACATCGTCCATCAACCTGTCCATCACCACTGAAAACAGGACTCAGGGCTGATCATTAATGTAGTCCAACCCTCACCCTGAACCAGTCTGTCGTTCCTACTGCACACTTCACTGCTGTCACACTGTCCTCATACATGTTCTGCCCCACCCTCACATACTTCTCTGACACACCTGACTTCCTCAAACAGTACCACAACTCTCTCGACATCCTGTCGTACGCTGTCTCTAAATCCACAAATACACAATGCAAATCCTTCTGTCAGGAATCCCCCTGCCACGCCCCCTTTGGCGGCTGTCAAACTTCGGGTTTCCCCAAAGCACCTCGCTCCTTCTCCCGTGTGTGTCCCGCCCGCACGGAGCTGCTCGCAATGAGGCCTAATAGGGAACAGCTGGGGCTTGTTTCACTCGCCCATTCCCAGCTCCTATAAAGACCCCACATTCACCCATACTCCCTGTCCGTTATTGCATGTTTGTGTTGGTTCATGTTAGTGTGCTCGTACGTCCAGTTATCCCGCTACGTCCGTTCCGTTTTGGACTCCTTGCGCACTTCACAGCTGTGCTTCTCTTTCGAAGCTCCCCTCGGACTATATTCGCGGATTATCCCGAGAACTGTGAGTGCTTTTATGTTAGCTCTGCCTTTTGTAAATAAAGCTTCTGTTTGCCGTTACTCCGGCTTACCCCTCCGTGCCTCGCCTAACAGAATAACGAACCCTTAAAAAGGAATATACGAACAAAAAAAAGAAAAACAAAAAAAGGACAAATAAAAGGGGTACATGATCGGTTTAACGCCGTGGTCCCGGCGCGAACCGAACCTCGGAGATCGGGTTCGCATGGTCATGATCAAGCGGCAGCCAAGCTCTGCCTCCAGGAAAACGTGCTGTTTCTCGAACATGCTCGGCAGAGCCACACCCCCTCGATGACGTCACGGGACTCCCGGCTTGCTTTTCCGGCAACAGGGCTTAGTGGAGCGTATTTTTACGGAGTTTGCAGAGTTATATGGAGGCGTACCCATCCACTTTCCTAACGGAAGGAGCGAAGATCGGTTCTTGCAGCTGCTCACCAAGGAACTCGGGATGATCACGGCTGATTCTCATCTCCTCTCCCCCGCTTCAGAGAGTGCCGTTCAACACCAGAGTTTCCAGGAGATCTTCGTTTTGCTGCAGGCCCTCCAGAAGAGCTCCGCTCCACCTCAGGTACTTCAGGGGATATCCACCGTACTCCAGGCCCTCCAGGACGGCTCCATCCAGCTACAGGACCTTCAGGAGCTCTCCTTCCTTCTCCAGAACCTCCGGGATGGCTCCGCCCTGCTCCAGAATCTCCGGGATGACTCAGCTCTGCTCCAGGTCTCCAAGGAGAGCTTAGCTCTGCTCCAGGTTTCCAAGGAGAGCTCAGCTCCGTGCCAGGTCTCTAAGGAGAGCTCCTCTCCATTCCTAAGCATCCAAAACGGCCCCGAGAGCTCTTCTCAGTTCCAGAGCATCCAGAGCGGCCCCGAGAGCTCTTCTAAGTCCCAGACTATCCAGAGGGGCCCCAAGGGCTCTTTTCAGTCCCAAAGCGTCCAGAGCTGCGCCGAGAGCTCCATTCCGCTCCATAGAGTCCCTGAGAGCTCAGGATGTCCAGAGCTGCCCCGAGAGCTCCGGTCCACTCCATAGAGTCCCCGAGAGCTCCGTTCACCCCACAGACCTCCTTCTCGCCCAAGGGGTCCCCAAAACACTCACCTCAGCTCTGGAACTGAGAAAGGGACGTCGAACCGCTGCTCGTGGCCTAATCTGAAGGCGATGGCTCGCCCCACAGTCTCCCAAAATTTGACGGCTTGCCCCACGAGCACTCAGAAGACAAAGTCACGTCACAGAGCTCCTTCCTCTGCGACGTTTTGCTTCCAAGCTCCTTCCACGGCGACGTCTTGCTCCTGAGCTCCTCCCACGGCGACATCCCTCTCATGAGCTCCTCCCTCGGTGACGGCTTGCCTCAGGACCCCTCTCACGGCGACATCCTGCCTCCAAGCTCCCTGGACGGTGACAGGTCGCTCCTGAACTCCCTGAAGTTTGACTTCGTGCCGAAGAACCCTGCTGAGGTCATCACTCAGCCTCTGTGCTTAGTCAGGAGCGTCGCTCCATCTCCGGTCTCTATCCAGAGGGTCTTCCAGCCGGTAAGCCCCGTTGAGAGCTCTGCCCTGCTTCCAGTAGTCACCAGGGTTGTCTCTCCACTCCAGGTCCCTGAGGGTGATGAGGCTAGATTCCAGACCTTCCTGGGTAACGTCGATCCGGTCCAGGTCGCCGGGGTGGTCATTACCGAGATGGGAATGACAGAGGGACGTCACACCTTTCCAGGTTTCCAGGGTGACCGCCTCTCAGCTCCAGACCACTACAGAGAAAGTTGCTCAGCTGCCAGTCTCCGCTGAGGGCGTGGCTCCGTTCCTGGTCTCCGCCCTGCGCGTCGCTCCACTTCAGGTCTCCAGGGAGAGCGTCTCTCAGCCTTTAGACCCCACGAGCACTGCTGGTTTTCGTTCCTTCACGGGAAGCGTCGCTCTGCATCCGGCCTCCGCCGACATTGTCACTTCACACTAGGTCTCCACTAAGGGCATCGCTCCGCTCCAGGTCCCCGCCGTAGGCATCATCCCGTTCCGGCTCTCCGTGGTGGCCGTCTCTGAGCTCCAGGTCTTTGGCAAGGACTCCGCCCAGCCTCGGGTTGTCGCCAGGATCGTCTCTCAGTTCCAGGCCTCCGTGGTGGGTGTCTCTCCGCGTCCTGCCGCCGCTGGGCGCGCCCCGCCACCTCAGGTCCTTGCTGGCGGAGTCAGTCCACACCTGGTCTCCATGGGGGCGGTTTCTCTGCCTCCGGTCTGCGCCAAAGACTTCGCCCTGCTCCTAGTCTCCAAGTTGGGCTGTGCTCCGTTCCGGCTCTCGCAGGGGTGGTGTCGTCGCCTCAGACCCTTTCTGCCTGTTCCTGGCTCTGTGGCGGTTCCTCCCGGGTCCCCTTCATACCTGGGTAATTGGTGGGGCCCTCCTCCAAGTGCCCTGGCCCTGTGCTGTGAGTTCGGGGCGTCAGGAATCCCCTTGCCACACACTCTTCGGCGGCTGTCAAACTTCGTGTTTCCCCAAAGCACCTCGCTCCTTTTCCCGTGTGTTTCACTCGTTAATTCCCAGCTCCTATAAAGACCCCACATTCACCCACACTCCCTGTCCCTTATTGCATGTTCGTGTTGGTTCATGTCGGTGTGCTCGTACGTCCAGTTATCCCGTTACGTACGTTCCGTTTTGGACTCCTTGTGCACTCCACGGCTGCACTTCTCTTCCAAAGCTCCCCTTGGACTATATTCGCAGATTACCCCGAGTACTGTGAGTGCTTTTGTGTTGGCTCTGCCTTTTGTAAATAAAGTTTTGTTTGTCGTTACTCCGGCTTCCGCCACCGTGCCTCGCCTAACACATACTTCTCTGACACACCTGACTTACTTATACAATACCATCACAAATAATAAACATAAGGAGTAATTTAAGGTACATTCAGAACAAACAATTACATTTCGTGTAATGTTAAGTTAACTCATGACAATCATGCCATCAATGGAAATTGAGATCTGGAAAAGATAATAACCTTGTTAGTGCAGAAAAAAAGAATAAAAAAAAAAAAAGGGGGTCAAAAGTCTGAAGGTGGTGGAAGTGATTTCTTCCAATCCTTTCTTTAATTGTATGTCTGCTTTGTAATTAATGATGGCATTTATTACATTCACAGTAGAAGATCATAAAGAAACAGGCCGCAATTTCAGATCTATGTACATTCACAGCATGAAGCCATGATCTTATAACAATAATTTGACAATAAGAAATAAAGTTATTTAGATATGATGCAACAAATATAAAAGTTGAAAATGGCTTGAATGATTCTTCAGAACAATTTTGTGGTGAGTGTGGTCAAATGTTTCTTCAGTCCCACCCCTCATTTCCTATTCAAAATTACCAGTGATATCCACCAAAAT
Organism: Silurus asotus; assembly: GCA_024362625.1. Classification (NCBI taxonomy): domain Eukaryota; kingdom Metazoa; phylum Chordata; class Actinopteri; order Siluriformes; family Siluridae; genus Silurus; species Silurus asotus. Next base: position 2,784,566 of record MU551695.1, on the reverse strand, counting down.
GCTTTCTGGACGAGTTTCATGGTACAGGGGATCACTGGGTGAGCGGAGCTAAGTGAAGCAAACAGAGTTCTTCATGCAATGTCTAATGAGTTTGGAGACCATTGGCATAGTTCCTTATGGCCCCATGATATCATGGGTCATATGTGTGAAGCCATGAAAAACCCAGGATAATAGGGTTGGTCGGGAAGCAGATGACAACATGGAATAAGCCCACTCGGAGGGTGATCAGGATTGTGTAATGGGTAATGTACCCATCACCTATCGGGCGATTGTCTACCACCATGATTTTCAATGGTGCAGTTCATGGAACAGTGGGTATTTTGGCTTAGACTAGGGTCAGAATCTATAAGGGGTGAAAGGTGGTGCACTCCATTAGGACATTGCAAATTTACCAGCAAGAGTAAACTGTGGGGGCAAGGTTGAAGGCCTCACCTTACTCTGGGGGTAACTGGGCATCTCAGGGCAGGTGGGACAGCAATGACCCGCCTGACCACAATAGAACCAGAGTTGGAACTTACCCAGTTGCATTGGTTCTGATGTGGTGGGTAGCGATTCGGTGTGACCTGGTTGACTGGTGAGAGACTGGTTAATAATAATTATGTGAAAGTGAATTGCTAGCACAATATATTTTTATTGTGACCTGTTGTCTTTGCTGACCATCTCAGCTTGTAATGTAGGATTGAGTTGGAACAGTTAGCCTGGCAAATTCAGTCCTCCACAGAGTACACAAACACAATGCAAATGAACTGGGTAAAGTGGCGAAAGAGTTGCATACCTGTCATCATTCTCCCTTACCACTGTTACGAACGAATGAGATTCTGGAGGTTGTGACATGCGCAGTTTATAAGGTCGATATAGCTTGGTCGGCCGGTGAGCATTAAGCCCCTCCCTTGGGCAAGCTCAATGAGGGTTTTTTGCTCCCGGCATCAGAGCCTCCACAGCGGGGCATGCCATTTTTCCCTGACCTGCACACCGTGGAGCTGGCTCTCTCACGCTGGTGAGAATCGAGCAGGTTTTAGTCCTGGAACGAGAAGTAGATACTCTCCTGAGGAAGGAGACCATTGAGGTGGTCCCTCTGTCAGACAAAGGGTCTTCAACCGGTACTTCATAGTTCTTAAAAAGGATGGTGGGTTGCATCCTATCCTAGATTTAAGTCATCTGAACTGCTCTTTGATTAGGTTCCGGTTCAGGATGCTGACCCCTCAAGCAGGTCGTGTCTCAGATTAGATCCAAGAATTGATTTTTCACAGTAGATCTAAAGTATGCATACTTTCACGTATCCATACTCCTTTCTCACAGGAAGTTCCTGAGGTTTGCTTTCGGGGTCAAAGCATTCCAATATTGGGTCCTTCCATTCGGCCTTGCCGTGTCACCCCGCACCTTCACCAAGTGTGTCGATGCAGCTTTGGCTCCTCTGAGACTTCAGGGTATCCATATCCTGAATTATATCAACGATTGGATGATATTAGTTTGATTAGAGCAGTTAGCGATCCGGCACCGAGATGTCGGTCTCGCTTACATGAAGGAGCTGGGGTTTCGGCTGAATACCAGGAAGAGTGTGCTTTCTCCGTCACAGAGAACCACCTATCTCGGCGTCCTTTGGGATTTGGCGACTATGTGCACGCAACTTTTCTCTGCCTGCATAGCGTCCATCCTCCCGGCGTTCGGGAAGGTAAGAGAAGAGCAGCTTTTGGCATCCAGTGACATTCCACTTGGCTTCGTGTACATAAGACCCCTTTGAGTGGTGGCTCAGAGCCCAGGGGTTCTCTCAGAAGAGCAATCCCCGCCGCACGATCAAGGTCGCACGCCAATGCCAATATGCCTAGATGTGTGAAGAGATCCCGGGTTCCTACTCTAAGACTTCATGGAGGCACTTGTCCATCAAGAATGCTTTTCTTGATGCAATTCAAGTGCTCCTGAAGAAATTCTATAAATCTCAGAGAACTATCCAAAAAACCTTAACACTTGTTACACACCAATACAGTGTCACTGCCTCACCATTATTTGCTCATATTTGAGCTAGATGTTTTTATAGCCTTTTTTTGATGTCACTTCTTAAATACCTACAAATATACTATGTGTATCTTTGATTTTTCAAATCCCATTGCTAAGAAGAATACTGACTTTATGGAGAGAGATTTTAAATTACATGTGCTAATTACTTATCTATTTCTAATGTGGGGGTTTCCAAATGGACAAACATCTTTGGTGAACATAAAGTTTTCCTTCACTTGAACTAGGAGATCCAAACCTGTTCTGGTGTGACAATGCACCTGGGCACAAACAAGCCCTGGAAGACATGTTTTGCATGGGTAAGGGTGTAAGATGTTAAGTGGCCTGCTACTGAACTCTAATCTCAACCCTACTGAACACCTTTGGAATAAATTGGAATGCTGACTGCACCTCGGGCCTCCTTTCACCTACATCAGTTTCTGACTTTACTGATATAGTGGAGCATCTTCTCAAAAGAGTAGAGGTTGTTATAAGAACAAATAGGTAGTAAATGTGGAATAGGATGCTCACAAATCACATAAAAAAGCCCATGAGCAATAATCAAAAGCAATGGCTAGAATGCAAGTTGGATTTATGCATGTGTATGTAGCAGGTGAATTTCGCACAATACAGTGAGGAAAATAAGTATTTGAACACCCTGTTATTTTGCAAGTTCTACCACTTAGAAATCATGGAGGTATCTGAAATTGTCATCGTAGGTGCATGTCCTAAAAAAAAATCCAGAACTCACAATGTAGGATTTTTAAACTATTTATTTGTATGATACAGCTGCAAATAAGTATTTGAACACCTGTATATCAGCTAGAAATCTGACCCTCAAAGACCTGTTAGTCTGCCTTTTAAATGTCCACCTCCACTACATTTATTATCCTAAATTAGATGCACCTGTTTGAGGTCGTTAGCTGCATAAAGACACCTGTCCACCCCATACAATCAGTAAGAATCCAACTACTAACATGGCCAAGACCAAAGAGCTGTCCAAAGACACTAGAGACAAAATTGTACACCTCCACAAGGCTGGAAAGGGCTACGGGGAAATTGCCAAGCAGCTTGGTGAAAAAAGGTCCACTGTTGGAGCAATCATTAGGAAATGGAAGAAGTTAAACGTGACTGTCAATCTCCCTCGGACTGGGGAACCATGCAAGATCTCACCTCGTGGGGTCTCAATGATCCCAAGGAAGTTGAGAAATTAGCCCAGAACTACACGGGAGGATCTGGTCAATGACCTAAAAAGAGCTGGGACCACCGTTTCCAAGGTTACTGTTGGTAATACACTAAGACGACATGGTTTGAAATTATGCATAACACGTCTTAAGTTTGCCAATGACCATTTGGATGATCCAGAGGAGTCATGGGAGAAAGTCATGTGGTCAAATGAGACCAAAATAGAACTTTTGGGTCATAATTCCACTAAACGTGTTCGGAGGAAGAAGAATGATGAGTACTATTCCAAGAACACCATCCCTACTGTGAAGCACGGTGGTGGTAGCATCATGCTTTGGGGGTGCTTTTCTGCACATGGGACAGGGCGACTGCACTGTATCAAGGAGAGGATGACCAGGGCCATGTATTGCGAGATTTTGGGGAACAACCTCCTTCCCTCAGTTAGAGCATTGAAGATGGGTTGAGGCCTAAAACCAATAGAGAATCTTTGGAGGGAGCTCAAACTCCATGTTTCTCAGTGACAGGCAAAAACCTGACTGATCTGGAGAAGATCTGTGTGGAGCATTATTTAATGTGAATTAATTATTAAATGTATTAACGTGTGTGGCTCTACTGTTTAAATGTTGAAAATATGCAATATTACATAGTTAATGGTCATGGTCTTGACAGGAAGAGTTAAGGCATCAGAAACCTTTGAATCTGTTAACAAAGGCTGTGACAATTTGTTTCCCCTCATTTTTTTAAATATTTTAGCTATTCATAAACATTTTATATGGTTTTTGGGTTGTAGTTAAAGAAAAGAAAACTAAGCAGATTCATATTCATATATGTATTTGTATCCATTAACAACATTTTAACTGTTCAATCGAAGTATTGTAATAATATTTTACTTCATACAGCATTACACCTATGCAGCATTACAATCTACAGTGCCCTCCACAATTATTGGCACCCCTGTTTAAGATGTGGTCATGGACTTCAAAAAATTCTCCTTGTTTTTTTAAACAACATAGAACCCAAATGCAAAAAAAGAGAAAAATCCAACCTTTTATTTAAGTACATTACTTTGGTGGTAAAAAATTCACACATTTAGAGAAAAAAAATAAATAACTTGAAATCATGTGTGCCACAATTATTGGCACCCCTGATGTTAATACTTTGTACAACCTCCTTTTGCCAACAAGACAGCATTTGATCTCGTCCGAGAACACAGAGAGAGGGATTTTTGACCATTCTTGTTTGCACAATCTTTCTAGATCATCCAGTGTCCTGGGTCCTCTCTTATGCACTCTTCTCTTTAGCTCGCCCCACAGGTTTTCGATTGGGTTAAGGTCTGGGGACTGAGATGGCCATGGGAGGACCTTAAGTTTGTGACTGCAGAACCACTTTTGTGTAGATTTTGCCACATGTTTTGGATCATTATCCTGCTGAAAGACCCAATGACGACCCATCTTCAGCTTTCTGGCAGAGGCCATCAGGTTTTTATTTAAAATATCCTGGTACTTCAAAGCGTTCATAATGCCATGCACTCTAACAAGGTTCCCAGGGCCTTTGGAAGAGAAACAGGCCCACAGCATCACAAATCCTCCACCATACTTCACGGTGGGCATGAGGTGCTTTTTGGCATACTCATCTTTTGTTTTACGCCAGACCCACTTAGAGTGTTTGTTGCCAAAAAGCTCAATCTTAAGTCTCATCTGACCAAAGCACACAATCCCAGTTGAAGTCCCATTACCGCTTAGCAAAATCCAGACGTTTACGTTTGTGTTTGTGAGAAAAGGCTTTTTCCTTGCATGCCTCCCAAACAGCTTGTTGGCTTGTTGAGAGCGTCTGATGGTTGTTTTGGAGACTCTGTGACTCTGTAATCCAACTCTTTGATGCAATTCTGTGACGGTAAGCTTGGGAAATTTTTGTACTTCTCTTACCATCCTCCTCACTGTGCGTTGTGGCAAGATAAACTTGGGACCTCTTCCAGCCTTGTTTGTCACTGTTCCAGTTGTTTTAAACCTATTATTGATTTCTCTGACTGTAGATACCGGCAAGTTAAGGCGAGTGGCTTTTTTCTTGTAGCCATTGCCTGACTTATGAAGGTCGACACACATCTGCCTACTTGAATGGTGTGTTCTCTTGTCTGTTAGGGGTGCCAATAATTGTGGGACACATGATTTCAAGTTTTTTTTTTTTTCTAAATGTATGATTTTTTTTTACCACCAAAGTTATGTACTTAAATGAAAGGTTGGATTTTTCTCTTTTTTTGCATTTGGGTTCTATGTTGTTTTTAAAAAAAGGAGAATTTTTAGAAGTCCACGACCACATCTTAAACAGGGGTGCCAATAATTGTGGAGGGCACTGTATATGCTGAGCTACAGCCTTTGTCCTAAATGCACTTTAAAGTCACTTTATTTATTTTAACCTCTTAATCTATAAAATGGCTTTATGTTTCATTTTAGCTGCTTTTTGTTAACATCAGCTTCCCTTTACAATTAGGCTTTATTTTTAGAAGCTGCTGCAAAAGATCTGTTTAACACCGGGTCATTATTCGTTTGAGAAAAGAAACAATCAATCAGCCGGTCTTAGACACTATCAGTGTGTTCAGCAAATTTCCAGCAGCAAAGCATCTATTGGTACATAATGGTCTTTCTCATAAGCCAGGGTGTCAATCTTTTCCACAAATGGCTGATGTGGGTGCAGGTTTTCATTCCAAACAAGCCACACTAGATTCCACCTGTTAAGATCTTCATTTTCAATGATCCTGCATCCATACTAGCCCTCTGTGGAAAAGAATGGACACTTGAACATGATCACATTCACACAAGCAAAGGTATGCAATTATTGTCCTAATTCAATGCAGACTGTTGCCGAAGGCACACTTCCTGCAAAAGTTGTAAAATAGAAGAACGTATGATTAGATATTGATTAATGAAGTTAGGCTAACTGGGATATCCCAGTATGGTAATGCTGATTTAATAAATAATGAAACATAGGAAAAGGGTACAGTTTTACTATTGTATGTTCTACTATTCTGGTTTTATCCTGAAGTGTTCACCTCTTTACCATTAATATATCTGTGGAGATCTTTATGGCTCAGATGATTTTGAAAGAAGAATCAGGAGATTCAAAATCAGGTCCAAAAAAGAACAGGTTTATTTTGGATTTTTAATTTCCAATAATTCATTCTATGTGCAAACACATGCACAGGGCTCTGCTCATCTCTCTCTCTCTCTCTCTCTCTCTGCTCTTGTGTCCCTTTTATCAACGCTCACTGCAAGACAACACATACAGTAATCATTAATGCAAAAGAAGAACAGGTATGTGATCCTTACCATTGTCTATCTTCTATATTTACAAATCAGCACCTTTTGCAACAATATATTTTATACTAGTGCAAATAAAAGGTGCACTTTAGTACTTATGTTATGGGTTTCAGCAATGACTTTACACTCTTACAATAGTTACTTGTTTATTTTCTCAAATTCTAACCCTAGTCTCAGTTTCTGGAAAGAAACTGCAATGTCTAGGGAGTTTTTTATTTTATTTATATTTTTCCAAAAGACTGGTCACAAAGCAGCTTTGGATAAAACTTTCTTTCGGCTTCTCCCGTTAGGGGTCGCCACGTTTTTGATTTGGCACATGTTTTACGCTGGATGCCCTTACTAACGCAACCCTCCCTAATTTATCCGAGCTTGGGACCGGCACTGAGAGTGGGTGGGGATGGTTCCCTGACTGGGAATCGAACCCGGGTCACAGCGGTGGGAGTGCTGCATCTTAACCACTAGACCTTACAAAGCAGCTTTGGATATATATTTAAATTTCTAATAAACAAGTCATCGGTGACATTGGCAAGCAAAACTCTGAGACAACATGAGGAGGTAGCTTTAAGGCAATAGCACAGAACAGCCTGTCTGATTAAAGCAGCAATTATTATAATCTAAGCTACACGTTCATAGTATCCAGTTGGACTTATTTACTGAACTAAGGCTAAACTAAAGGTCATAAACTAAATTGAATACTAGGTAATCAAATTAGCCATTGGTCCTTGAGGAACAACAGGACACTCTGTTATAGAAGCAATCTTAAGAAAAAACTAATCAAATGTATTACAGAACTTAATATTTCAGTTTTATTTAAAGTTGTAACAAATAGCTAGATATTACATGTCTCATTGCCAACTACTTACCAAACACCCAAAATCAGTGCCAAGCAATATGTGCCATCAGTGTGGGTGTGCCAGCTTTTCATTTAGGACCAGTATGTAATAATCAAAGAGCAATAGGTATGGAGAAGACAGTCAATTAACAATGTTCTGGGACAAAATGACTGTCATGGTGTGAGTGAAACAAAAGGCAGAAGCTGGAGTGCAGCTCCTTTGGTTTTTATTGGCATGCGTGAGAGAGAGAAATACACACACGCACGCGCACACACACACACACACACACACGCACACACATACGCACACGGCAGTCCTTCGGTTGAGAGAGAGAGTCAGAGTTGCGCATTGGGAGAAGCGTAGCTGACCCGAGATGCACAGGGAGTGGAAGCGCAGCCGGTGCGGGATTCTGAAGTCCGAATGGAATGGATGAGAGGAGTCCTGTATGACAACTGGTACGTCGAAGACACGGGATGGAACCATGCTCCCAGCGGAGGTCCGAACGGCGCGAAGCTCATCGCGGAGGTCGGAGGCGGTAAGACGTCTCCGGTGTAGGACAGGGACCAAGTTGTGCCCACAGCAGAATCCAGAGACTGAGCGGCCTTCACAGCGGAGACCAGAAATCGAGTAATGCCCTCAGCGGTGGTCAGGGGCGGAATGACACCCACCAGAGAGGTCTGGAGCGGAGTGATGTCCAGCACGAAAATCGGAGGCCGAGTGACACACTCGGTGGAGACCGGGAGCAGAAGAACGTCCACGGTGGTGATCAGACGCTAAGCAACCCCCACGGCGGAGTCCAGAGGCCACGCGTCACCCACAGCAGAGTCCAGAGGCCGTGCGACGACTACGGCAGAAATGAGGGACGCAGTGACACCTTTGGCGGGTCTGTGAGCCATGACGACGCCTTCAGACGGTCCAGAAGGTGTGGTTTTGCCTTTCGGGAGACATGGGGCTGAGACGTCTTCGCAAGAGAAGCTTAGGAGAGAGAGGTCTCCTCCAAAGGGGGTTCAGAGGTGAGACGCCACCATTGAAGGAGCCTCAAGATGAGACGTTGCCGACAGAGGAGTTCGGGGGCAAGACGTCGCCTCCAGGGGAGCTCGGAAGCGAGACGTTGCCTTTAAGGGAGCACGGGAGTAAGACGTCGCCTGCAGGGGTGCCCAAGAGCGAGACATCGCCAACGGAGGAGCTTGGAGGCAAAATGTCGCCATCGGAGAAGCTCGGAAATGTGACATCACCATCGGAGGGGCTCGGAGGCGAGACATCTACATCGGAGAAGCTCGGAGGCGTGACGTTGCCATCGGAAGAGCTCGGAAGCGAGACCTTGCCATCGGAGGAGCTCGGAGGCGAGACGTCAGCATCAGAGGAGCTTGGAGGAGGACGTGCTGTAGCGGAGAGGAGCTCTCGAAGACTCTGTGGAACAGAGAGGAGCTCTGTGACGTAGCTTCACCTGGAGAAGAACGCTGTGACGTAGCCTCACCACCAGGGGGACAGTGAGGCAAGCCGTCGCCATCAAGGAGACCGTGAGGCGAGCCGTCGCCATCAAGGAGACCGTGAGGCGAGCCGTCGCCTACGGGGTGACCTTGGGGCGGCCGTAGAACGTCCCTTTCGCGGCCAAGCGCGCAGTGCGACGTCCCTTTCGCGGCCAGACGGCGGTGCAACTTTCCTTTCGCGGCCAGGTGGTGGCACGATGTCGCTTTCGCAGCCTTGGGGCTGAGCTGAGTGCACTGGGGAGACGCTGGAGCAGAGAGGTGCTCTCGGGGACACACTGGATCGGAGCTGGGCTCTCCTGGAGGTCCTGAAACGGAGCTAAGCTCTCATGGATGTCCTGGGGTGGAGCTGGGCTCTCATGGAGGTCCTGGAGCAGGGTGAGGATCTCCTGAAGGCCCGGGGCAGAGCCGTCCTGCGGGACCTGGAACAGGGCGGAGATCTTCTGGAGGTCCTGGGGCGAAGTGGTGCTGTCCTGGAGGGCCCGAAGCAGGGCCTGGAGCAGGGTGGTGATCCCCCGGAGGTCCAGGGACGGAGCAGAGCTCTCCGGGATAATCTGGTGCAGAACCGAGCTCTCCGGGAAACACTGGGGTGGATCCGTGCTTTCGGGAGAGAAATGGCGGAGATCCGCGGTGACCATCCCTAGTTCCCTGGTGAGAAGCCGGATAAACAGCGCGCATGAACCGAGTTCGCCTCCAACTTTTACCTACTTTAGTGGGATGAAAGGAGGAATAAAGATCCATGTGATCACCGACGCTCCGTGTAAACCCGCCCCACTCAGCCCTGTCGCCGGAAAAGCAAGCTGGGAAATCCATGACTTCATCACGGGGGCGTGGCGCTGCCGAGCATGATCTGCATGAATATCATACAAATATATAGTTTAAAAATCATATATTGTAATTTCTGGATTTTTTTTTTTAGATTATGTCTCTCACAGTGGACATGCACCTACAATGACAATTTTAGACCCCTTCATGATTTCTAAGTGGGACAACTTGCAAAATAGCAGGGTGTTCAAATTCTTCTTTTCCTCACTGCATGCTACAGTAGCATATTACTGAGCTAAGATAAACAGCTTTTCGCCTATTTCATTTTGATCATATTTTCATCTGGCTACCTCATTTACATAAATCATCATAATCACAACCTTATATAACTTATGCATGTTTCAGCATTAACAACCTACCCAAGTCACTAAACCTAACTAGTTTTTAGCTCTAACTATATTTGACCTGTAAGATCCTGCTGGAATACAAAATTTTAGCATATGCTTATCACAGATACAGTAGTTTTAGGTAGCCTGACTAAATGATTAAGGGATTAATCTCAAAGATGTATTTTGAACAATGCAGCACCACCTTATGTGAGAAAAAAACCATAATTATACAATTGATCCTTTGATAGATTGAACAAATATTCCTAAAACAATGCTTTTGACACTGAGTAATAATCGTTTAAAATAATCGTTCTTTTAAATAGTTTAGAAAGAACTCTAGTAAAAATTTCAGAAAAAGTACTTGCTTTTAAATGTATTTAAGTTTTTAAAGTGTCTATGATCTATGAGACAGACAGTCAGTTAAAGAAACCCTACTCCACACAAACTGTGTGGGCTGTTGGGTTACACGTATAGGCTCACTGTATGTATGAAATGTAGTGAAGTAAATGTACATAAAATACAATAACAAGGTAAAAAAAAAATGTAACTTCCTTTTTGTACACCACTGCTTAGATGCAAGATATCAATTATTACCATCCAGCCCTTTATCTTAACAACAGCTTACTTTTAATATTTGACTAAAAGTAATAAAAATAATGTTAGCTTCTAATCAAGGGCTAAATCAAGCTCATTAAGGGCTAAATTGTAGCAGAAGCTTAATTATTGTACTCATTTTAGACTAATTAATTTACTGATTTAATTATATTTCTGCTTATATTTCAAGGCAATATTTGTGTTTGTGTATACTCTTGTAATTATAATGATAGGGATGAGCATTAGTTAAAATGATCAACCACCAGAATTAAATAAATGCTTTACCACTGATATGAATCAATAGAAAATGTAACAGCACTTCAATGAACTCAGCAAAAAAGTGCTTTTGCATTTTAACATTTACACTCGACCACTAAAAAGCGACTTGATCTGTGATAATTTAATTAGACTGTAAAAGGTCTGCTGTGAGAGGTGTGAATGTACAGCTGATATGCCATAAATTTTCTGTGTAAAAGGAAATCACCTCGCAGTGCAGTTCCCCTTAATTTTATGATTTGTGTTTTTGGGGTTTTTTTTTATATTCAAGGATAGTCAAATAAGAACATCTTTTAGCTTTTCACTTCTACATGAGAGATGGTTCAATCCTAGTGCTGTTCCATTTTTTACAGTATATTCCTTATTTTCTTTCATTTTAGCCTGGATTCTATTGCCATGTCAAGAATTGCCGGTAATTTACCATAGCTGGAGATCAGGTATAGTAAAACATGCACATGCATTATTAACATGTACATGACAAAAATCTAATATTACATTCTGATTACATTACTACTTTCAATTATGTCCTTCTTTAATCTAAATTTCTTACCTGCATGCCTGCTCTTTGCGTTTCAGCATGAAATACTTTTTCTTCACGTTCTGGAGCTCGGCTGTGACTTGCTCAATCTCGTACTTGTACTTCTGTGTCTGGGACTCCTGCATGTTGAGTTCAGCTGTCAGCACCTGAAAACAAAAAAAATGATGAACAAAATCATCACTTGTTTTAAATGGAAATTTGTTGTGATGGCATTTGTTGTGATGGCAACTATGTTTGGATTAATTTGGTGTGTGTCCCTGATTTTCTAACATGGCATTGTTTCACAATGTACATGTTTGGCAACTCAGTTAGGGGTTAACACAAGAAAATCGGTGCTAAACATGCTTCCAGAAATGAAAAATAAAATAGAAAGCCTTTTAAATTACAAATGTGAAATATTCCTCTACCTGGGATTAAAATAAGGGGTTTAGAATGATGATAATCTGCAGATATGTGCAGTGTGAGAAGTTCTTAAGAAGCAATATTCCAATTCATAAAGCATACCACTCTTACTAAGTGGTTTTCTTATCATAAATAAGCTTTTACAATCAATGTTCTACATACTATTTTGCATTGGATATTTGACTCTGCACTAAAAATAAAAAAATAAGTAAAGGATAGTATATCCTATATAGCAGCAAACTATAGAATTGCACTTGTCTTAACAATTCCTGTTACAAAAATAATATTATTTCACTATAAAAGTAAGATAACTTTTCACTGAGAACTGTAAATTACATACTGATTTAAATGTTTATTTTAAAATAAAATATTCTGACACCGTTATATAGCAGCAAACTATAGAATTGCACTTGTCTTAACAATTCCTGTTACAAAAATAATATTATTTCACTATAAAAGTAAGATAACTTTTCACTGAGAACTGTAAATTACATACTGATTTAAATGTTAAGATAACTTTTCATTATTCTGACACCGTAATAATGCTATGTTGCAAAATTGGTGGATGTTGGTGTTTATAGCAGTAAGGAAATACATATAGATTTTTTAATGCACCAGGGTTCAATTTTATAAAAATTGTATCAAAGAGGGTCCAAAATGTGCTGTTCAGCTGAGTGGGCATGTCAGTCATCCGCAGAAATGAATAGGTTTCTGAGATGCTAAGTGTCTCTTCTGCCAATTAAAAACTGCTCATATTGGAGCTCAGAGCAGGAGTGCTGATGTAAGATCAGATTTGGCCATGGCCATAAAAATCTCTAATGTTTAGTGGAGGTTGCTGTGGAGGTCCTCTTCTGAAGTCAATGGCAATTTCTCTGTTCTTCCCCATGTTGAGAAAAGATTGTTGTCATTACACCACTGGACCAGTCAGCTCACCTTGTTTCTGTAGTTGGCCTCATTGTTATTGGTAATGAGGCCCACTACAGTCATGTCATCTGCAAACTTGACGATGTGGTTGATACTGTAACTGTGTACACAATCATGGGTCCCCATGGGTCATCTGTTCACCGACTACCACTGATTGCCCACCTATTTTTTGTACCAGCACTATTATCTCACCGAATTGCCTGTCCCTGGGAGTACTCTTGCCAGCATGCCTGGGAGTACTCTTGTCACCAGCTTCCTGACAGGCAGGAAACAACAGGTGAGACTGAGAGGTGTTACCTCCGGTATTCGGACAGTCAGCACTGGTGCTCCTCAGGGGTGTGTCCTTTCCCCACTGACATTCTCCCTTGATACGAATGACTGCATATCAAGTGACCCAACTGTCAAACTCCTGAAGTTTGCAGATTACACCATGCTCATTGGACTAATCCAATAATCTTGATTTTGATCCCTGTTCTGCTCTACCATCCTTGTTCTGGTTTGGACTCTGGACTGTTTTTGGTTTTTGTGTTCTTGCTCTGCCTATGTTGTTCAGTTTGCCAGCTCTCTGAATTTTGGACTGTTTTTGGTTTTGTTTTTGTTTATTCCAGCATTGCCCTTTTTGCCTGTGTTAAAATTCTGGACTGTTTTTTGGACTTTGGACGTTTTTGCCTTCGCCCCATTGCTCTGTTTTTGTCTTGCTCTGCTTGCTTCTTTTTTATTAAAGCCTGTTTTCTACATACCCCTGTGGCATCCTGCATTTGGGTCCTACCTTCCACTCACTCATAATGTCATCCTGACATTCATATGTTTGCAGCTTAGTTACCTACCTTTATATGATAAATATCAACATTCTTTTATATACTGCATATTGTATGTTTATTCTGTTAGATTTGTGACATTTGGCAAAAGCAGATTAGTGAAAGGCAATCACATGATTGTTGAATCCAGTTCTTTTAAAGAATTAGAGCATCTAAAGCATGCAAAAATGACAGGCGAGAACGAAAAATCCCAGACAATGTTAGTACTAGTAGTTTGTGACCGGGCACAAGAGCCCTTAATTAGGCAGAAGGGTGACTAAATATTTATACCCCTGATTGAGAGAGTGAGGGGTAAGGAACGCAGAGAAGGGGGGTTGGGTTGGGATGATTTGTGATCTGATAAAAGCCCTCAACTCAGCATAGCATTTTGGAGGTGGGGGATGCATGAGGGAGAGTGGGGCTCAGAGTGGCTGTCCATTAATCAGTGAAATAGTACATCTTGAAGTAGAAGAGACAAAGAGTGACTCTGGGGTACCTTGAGCTGTTTGTTTTTTTTCTTCAGGTGTTGCTGGCAGCTGTAAAGTTGTTCCGCTGCCTCTGGTCCTGGCTGACGAGCTATTATGTGTTTCAGTTCAACATAGAGCTTTTCCTTCTCCTAAACACACACACACACACACACACACACACACACACACACACAAAATCATTTTCCATTAATAAGGTACAGATCTACATTATACACTCTCCAGCTGCATCAGATACATATTAAAACCCTAATTTCAGCGATTATGAATTTTTCATTAAGTATGCTTATGAGTATGGTCTGTGCAAACATACTTCAATAAACTGAAATCTTTAGATCACTGCTAGTAAAGCAGACAGCCTGGCATAGCTTTATAATTCTGATACCAAAGAAATTATTCTGTTTCAACAAGGCAACGTTTTATTATTTTTTACAGTCCAATCTTACAGTAAAGATTTATATGCTTTTTCAAAACCTTAATAATATTAATAATGTTTACACACACTCAAGAAGCAAAAGAACAATGTACAATCTCTATAATAAACAAACACTGTATATAAGATTGAATGTCTCTCTCTTTCTTTCTCTTTTTTAATTTTTGTCACTGAAACCACTAAAGATCATGTAGGTTATATAATAAAAATGCTAAAAGTGAAGATAAACTTCACATTTAGCATTTGTTAGTTCACTATATCGACAAAGGTTTGTGGACACATGACTTCACATGATTCATATGTGTTTTTTTAATGATAACATTTAGTCTCCATTCACTGTTACAATAACCTCCAATTTTCTGGGAAGAGGTTCCACTAGATTTAGATTTTGCTCGTTGAGCCACAAGGACAGATACAAGGACAAAGCCATATACTGATGTAGCATGGAAGGACTGGGAGTGGTCAATTCAAAAGTATTCCCATTCAACCAAAATTCAAAGCAAATTCAACCAAAAGTTGTAATTTTGACACAATGCTTGACTGGGGGAGGTCGTCCTGAAATGTGGCAGGGGCGACCGGTTATGTAACATTTCCTTAGAGACTACTGCTGCCCCAATTCACCAGTGGATGCAAGAATAGTACAGTGGTCCCCTGAGAGTGCCAGGAAGAAGCCCTTACTCTCTGTGAGAATTTCTAATGCCCCCATCCCTGATGCCTTTGAGATTGAGCCACAGATGTCTCTCCACCATTTGATTGGGTGAATCAGAATAGCTCTGAAAACGTGCTCACGTCTTTCAGCAGGTCAGCTCGGTACAACTGCAAAACCGCTGCCTGGAACGCCTTTCCCACCAGTGCAGATGTCGCTCTACTAAGCTTGGTGAGCAGAATGGCTTCTAAGCAATGATGCACAGGGTTGTTTTGCATGTTCTCACACTGTTAATTTAATTCATGCATTCAATGAATCAGGGCAACCTTTTCAATGACAATATACAGAGAGTCCAGTTGTCATGGATGAGCATGATCAATCCACTTTGGCATTCGAAATGTATCTGGTAATAAAGTTGTTTCTTGTATTTATATTTTAGAAATATTATTACATATTAGATAGTACTATTTAATCTTTATTTGTTTTATAAGTGGACTCAATGGCTTGGGTCAAATTGACATGCATTGCTACCTAGTAAAGTGAACACATATTTTGGAAGAAAGCTTTACACGAGATTACGCAAACGACTTTCACAAATCAATTCTCTTGAGAATGAAAGTAGGGTGTTTACCAGCAGCAGAAGCTCTTGCTTCATTATCTCATCGTTTTTTCTTATCAGAAGTCCCTGAAGAGAGTGAATCTTCTGGATCAGCTCAAAGGTGCTTGGGTCACTCGCCTGAGGGGAACCATTTATAGCCATTGTGTGAGAGAGAAAAAGAAAAGAGAGAAGGAATCAGAAATTAGACAATTAGACAGAATAAAAGATATAGCCCTAAAATATAGAGATTTAAAGCCCATTTTCATAACCCCAGTTTCTCTAGGAAATGATTGACAAAAGTCTGATGTCTTTCACTATCGGAAGAGAACAGAGAACATGTATTTAGGTTATATGCCACTAATGTCAAATTATGCTAGGTGTTTGTATGTCTCATCTTTATTTAGCTGATGTAACAATATGATGACACAATTTAGTAAGAAAGTGTTAGCTCTAATGCCTGCCTGGGCTGCAGTACAAGGTTTATTATCTATATTTTAGTCATCAATAGCCCTACAGTAAATAAATAAATGAATACATAAAATAAAATAAAATAAATAAAATAAATAAAATAAATAAAATAAATAAATATGTACAGTCAGTTCTTTTAGGTGCCATGTTTGTGAATTCTTCAAACATCTCTTACAATTTACATTCAAGTGGGTAACCATATTAATCATTTATTAATCATGATACTAAATTAAGTTTTATGAGACATAATAATCATCCAGCCAATCCTGAATAAAGATGTGTTCTTAATAATATAAACTATATATGTTTGCACATAAAAACTGCTGCTGCAATCAAAACACTGATTCTTGGTCTCTCATTGTTTTTTTTTTTGTTTGTTTGTTTTTCTTTTTGACATTGAAAGATGTCCAGCAGTGCCATTAGCAAAGAACTGGCAGTTTAACCCATCTATTATGTGGAGAAATATAGCAAGAAGTTCCAAAGGAATCTATTAAATCAGCTGCTTTGAAACAATGTTAATTGATAAAAGCGCTATACAAATAAAAATAATTTGAATAAAAGAATTGCAGACAAAAAAGTCATACCTAAGACATGGAAACGAGGTTAAGTGACTCAACTATGCTTAGTAACATAGGAACTGGGCTATAGAAAATGGTAGCATGTGCTCTAGATTTTTTTTAAAGTGCATAAAACCTTTGCACAGTATTGTACTGTATATGTAAAAAAGCTTCTTCTCAAGACCTTTAATGGAATCTTTAGAAATAAGTTAGTTCCAACATAATATATAGTAAAAAATAGGGTGTAATCTCTATAATATTAATAATTCCATGACTGTCCCCCCCATGTGACAGTTGTTAAATAGGGCTTTCCTATCCATATACAGTACATACCGCTAGTATTCTCCAACGATGAACATTTAAAGGATTTTCAAGGTCTTCTTGTAAGCGTTCACATTTTGTTCGCTCCTTAACCAGCTCCTTCTGCATTATGAATACTTCATGCCTATGGACATAAAACAACTCGTTAAGATTTCCTTTTGAGGAGAGTTTTACTTTAACTTAACTACATTTCGAAATCAAATATCTTACTTTTTGCTCAACTTAATTTTGGAAAAACTGGCCAAGCATGCAGCAAGCCACCAATCAGGGAAGAGCACGCTCTCTGTTTTAAACTTTTTTGATTGGTGCTTGCTGGTATCTATTTAGCACCAACATACAGTTCAGCATCAGTTCAACAGCAAGCAGGACATTTTGAAAGTAACAAATGATAGAAGAAACTCCTGACTCTCACTTGCCATAACGCCAATGAGCTTATTTTCAAGATAATTTTTTTTTAAGTACTCAAGTTAAAATGTTTTTTTTTGGAATCAGTGTTTGATTTATTAATATAATTTTATTAATAGATTCTAAGGTGTGTTGAGAGTAACATTTGAGTCTTTTCACATAAACTGAGTTGATTGAGCAAAAGTCTAGTGACAGAAATTATAATAATAAATCATATTACATTGTATACTTAAGTACATTTTAAGGCAAATACTTTTGTTCTTTTACTCAAGTCAAAGTTTAAATAAAACACTTTTATAATAATAATAATAATAATATTTGACCTAGTGTATCTCTACTTTTACTCTAGTACATGGTTTGTGTACTTTGTTCACCACTGGCACACATCACAATACAATACATTGAACAAGACATAAATATACAGTGTCAGTCTTTTATGTTTTTGGAGACACATACATGTTCATATGCAACAAACTAGGTAAAAGGCAAAAACATAAGAATTGGACAGTAACTGTCTGGAAAGTAGTTCTGTGGACAGATGAGTCAAAATTTTATATTTATTGGCTCTAACATAAGAACTTATGTAAGACAATGGTACCTATTATTGTTAAGTATTCCTTTTAACTAGAATACTGAACAATAATGGGTACCATTCCATACTTCAGCACTTTGCAATTACACCTAGACTGCAGCGAATTGGAACCAATTTTACAATAAGAAAATTACATAATCTCACCCAAAGCTCAGAAAGTGTTATTTACAGAGCAAACAGTCAGCTGGAGTGTTGTGTCTCATGAAATGGCCTGCTCTAAATCTTATTGAACTGCACTGGGATGAACTGGATCACAAGGCCAGAAATATCCAATTAATGAAAAACACCTTCGAGAAGTTTCAAAAGTATACATGTCAAAGTATTTCAGTTTGGAGAAACTAACTGTTCAGATTCCAAAAGTGTGTAAAGCTATTATTAATGCTTATTGAGGATTTTTTTAATTAAAAAAGCAACACCTGTACATTTTTACATTTGTTTGGTAAAAACACATACAGTTAATTGACCTATTTTGTTGCATCTAAAACAAAAGGAACATACATGTTCATTTGAAAACAATAAAAGTCTAGGTGTTTCCAAACTTTTGATAGGCACTGTTGTAACTAACTCTAAGAAAATAGCAAAAAAGGTAATTCTTTAACTCCGCCCCCATACGGTATAGTCCTTTAACTCCGCCCCCACTAGTTAGTGTGATGCACACATGGAAAAGGAAAGTCATGTCGCTAAAATGCTCTGAAATCGTACAAGGTTCTCAAGAAAAGTAAGGGATAATTAAGCACCTAGCTGGAACGGGAACACGCTCTTACGGTGTTTTAATAAGAAAAGTGTTTTCATCAAGGAAAGGTCGATTTTGTGTTTCCCAAGTAAAAGGCTGATGGCTGAACACAAAATAAAGGCTTTTTGAAACATCAGTATGCTTCACCATTGTCTGGCTGGGGGTTTGCTACAACTGTAGCTATAATAGTACCCTGATCAGTTAATAATGAGAAAAATAGTAAGAAAAAGATATATGTGCATAAATATAATAGTAATTTAAACTTTGAAATCATCCAAGCGTGGTTTTTGCAGCACCCACACAAACATACACTCACACATGTTTGATGTAGATGCAGGTGCTTGTGCCTTTGACCTGCTACAGTGACAATTCACTCTGCAGCTAAACAACTTAAAGGCTCATGTGCAAATAATGAACATTAATGGCTTAGCAAGAGCTGTTAAATAAGCATAGAGTATTAATTTTTATTATCTGAAAAATGCCTCCCAAGGCCAAAAAGGATAAATAAATTTTAATACTTGATGTAAAGAAGTCTATTTTGGTTTTGATAAGAGAAGTTAACATAAATAGAAACATGAATCACAATTTAGTCAACTGTACTGCCTTTTGAAAGGAACATATAAGTCCTAAATTATATTGCTCTGACATAGCCAATACACATAAATAAGCATTTAGGGTGAGTTATCAAATCTATTCCATCCATCCAATTTCATCCTATTTTACTATTTAAGCACATGAAGACAAGTGGCTTTTAAGCCAGTACAGTATCATTCTCAAAGGTATGTGCAGGATGCTCCAAGGTATTACTGTGGATGCAGATAATTTTGGGAATAAAGTCTACTTGGCCTCACCCCCCCAGTCTGAATCTTGGACTTGATAAAGGCAGACTCAAATATATACAAACCAAATATAAACAGTTAAAAAAAAGTATTCTTTTTTAAATGAAAAGTGTTACCATTGGCTAACTTGCTATGTTATAACAGACAAAAAAAAATAGGCTATGCCGATATAAAAATAAATAGGTGTAGCTTAATTTTATATAACCGCATATACCTTTGTTCCATTCCTCAGTAAAGTACACATTTAGTATAACATTAAAGAGCTATAATCAAATTACTGAGATTCAGTCAATATACTGAACACTGCCCACAATACGCACACCTACTTGAGGCTTTCTGTATTGGACACAGTCTTGTTGAGGACTGTATTTTCTGTTCGCAGCTTCTTGATCTCCAGCTTGAGCAGACAGATGTCTTCCATTCTCTGGTCGTACTGAATCTCACCCTTCTTTAGGATGGAATGCAGGATTTTTATCTTATCGGAAAGCAGTGCCAGGTCTTCGTTTCGCTGCACCAGCTGAGTCCTGAGCATGTCTCGCTCAGTTATGACCTTAACAATAAACAGCAATGATTAAAATTTATAAAACATAAAACAAAACTATTCAAACGCACTATAAAGATTAGATTAGATTCAACTTTACTGTAATTGTCCATGGTACATGTACAGAGCCAATGAAATTCGACAACTGAAACTGAATCAAGCTAATCAAAAGTGCATAAGTGGCCTATTTACATTAAATAAATAGCAGTGTGATAAATAAGGGAATGTGGTAGATATGTATAGGGGTCAGGTTGAATAATGTACAGAAGGTGCAGTAGGTAATAATATATGTATATATACAGTGGAATCCGCTTATCTCGACCTCGGATACCTCGACAACCCTATTAAGTCGACGTTTTTTCTAAGCATTTTTTATCGGTTATGTATATATAATATATTGCCGCCATTTTGATTTTCGTTTATCTCGATCATCGTTTACCTCGATGCTTTTTGGCGAACCCCTAGGACATCGACATAACCGGGTTCCACTGTAATAATATACAATATACTGTGCAAAGATTGTGCATAGATGTCAGGAGATAACATGCTCAAATGACATACTATAGTTGTCTACAAGTATGAATGTTGTATGATACAGTATATACAGAATAAAGATATGGGTGAAATATACAGTAATTTGGTGATAAACAAATTATGGGTGATGCAAAAATGCATAGTGGATAAGCATTGCAAAAAAAAACAGCAAGTGACAATGCAGTAGTGAATTGTATGATGAACAGCTGTTCAGTGAAGTACCAGCCACAGGAAGAAAGCTATTCTACTGAATCTATTGATTGAGCTAGTCCATGATTGGGATGAGAAGTATCTTTGATAATGCCGCTCGCCCTTTGCCGACAGTGTTTTTTGTAAATGTCCTCCAAGGTTGGTAGCCTTTGTGCCAATGATTCATTAAGCAGTTTTCACCATAGTCTGTGGCAGTGCAGCTACTGTACCAAACTGAGATGCAGTTTGTGATAATGCTCTCAATGGTATAGCGGTAAAGGTTCTCAAGTATCCTGTAGAACAGACAGGACTTTTTAAGTCTCCTCAGGAAATACTGCCGCTGTTCTCCCTTTCTGATCAGGAAAGAAGAGTTCAGGGACCAATCTGGGTCCACTCTCAACAGCAGCTCCATTGATGTGGATGGGAGCATGAATGTGATTGCCGGCTCATCTAAAGTCCACAATGATCTCCATTGTCTTGTTGGTGTTGAGTTCCAGGTTATTGTCCTCACACTATGCTACTAGGTGCTGGATCCACTCCCTGTAAGCCGTTTAATCGATAACTCTCATCAGGCCTACCCCCGTGGTCTCATCTGCAAACTTAACAATGCTGTTTGAGGCATAGTCAGGTATGCAGTCATGGGTAAAAAAGGAAGTATAGGAAAGGGCAATACACATTCCTGAGGAACCCTAGTGCTGAGGGTAAGGCTTGATGGGGTGACGGTGTTCAGTCGAACAGTCTGTGGTCTGTTTGTAAGGAAGTCCAGGCTCCAGTTGCAAAGATGTGTGCTGATGCCAAGCTGTTTCAGAATTACAATTAGCTTATAAGGGCTAACTGTGTAAAAACTGAGCTGAAATCAACAAACAACATCCTGGCATAAGCGTTGGGGTTGTCTAGGTTAGTCAAGGCAGAATGAAGCACTGTGGAGATGCCGTCCTCAGTTGACCTATTCGGGTGATAGGCAAATTGGTATGGGTCCAGAGTGGGTGGCAGACAGGCTTGAAGGTAGGTAAGGAAAAGTATTTTGAAGCACTTTACAATGACGGGGTGAGTGCGAAGGGACGAAAGTCACCCAGTTCTGTTGCAGCGGAGTTATAGTGCTCCTCAATCTGCTGTTTGTATGCATGTTTGGATTTGCAGATTCCCCTCATCAGATTGGCTCTGGCGATGCTGTAGGCTTCCCGGTCTCCAGACCTGAAGGCAGTGTGGCTCGCTTTGATCAGAAGACGGACTTCCCTGGTTTATCCAAGGCTTCTCAATAGGGAACACTATGATGTTCTTTTGTGTGGCCACCCGATTTACATACCTGTTGATGTGGTCAAGAACATAGTTAGTGTAGGTGTTGCTGTTGGTGACTGAGTCAGTGGAGGCCTGTCGAGCAAATTCACTCCAGTCTGTATGTGAGAGCTGCTGCAGGAGAGTAGTGTCAGCCCCATCCAGCCAGACTTTAACAGTCCTGATTGCAGGTCTCAAACCTTTGATGACTGGGGAGTATGTGGGCAGCATGAACAAAGTGTCCAAGGTGGGGGAGAATTGTAACCCTGTAAGCACCAGCCACCCATGTATATAAAGATGTTAACCCTAACCCACTATAATAGAGGAACTTATGACAACAGAGCAGCAACTATACGTATTTAACCAATACTTATAATAATATAATAAATATTAGAATGTCTTCATTGTGTTTGTTTAACGCAAATTATTTGCATGTTTTAGAACGCGTTGAAAATAATGAATCATCTTGCCACATTGCATCATCTTTTTTTATTTGGTCTCAGGCTCTGTGCAATAGCAGTTTTTTTTACGTGGGAATATATATGACCCACACCTACTGAGAGACACAAACATTGCTCTAATTTTAGTTTGGGATGAGTGCACCGTTCTGCACTTGTGTGAGTGAACCATTCTGACAGTATCTTTCACTTTACATAATGGAATGCAAACTCAATGCAGGGCTGCATGACTATTTAAAATCATATTTCATACCAAAAATAAATACAAACATTGCAACTTGTACATTTGAATCAACAATTTAAATAAAACTAAATGCCTTGGATACTGTAGACATTATAAAGCAAGCTGTTTGCATTATTGTAAAGCCCAACTTCATTTTTTGCATCTATTTTAAAGTATAACTTAAATTTTCGTCAAATTTTAAATCTGCACTCTGTTACAGCTGCAGCTTCCACTTCACTTTACATTAATGTATAATTAAAGATCTAATGGTTTATAAGCAGTGATGGCTGGTCACCATATTGAATGGGAAGGAAATAAATGTCCCTTTCAGCAACTCAGATTCATTTATGAAAGTATTATGGATTATCCTTATAATACAGGACCTCATAGGCATAACACTATTATTTATTCATCTACATACCAATTAATTAAAAACACATATGGATAGCAGTGCTCATAATTGGAAATTTATCCATACAGTTTTTGTAATCATACTGTAAAAAATTATTGGCAAACAGAAAAGCTGGTTTGCTTGTCATTTGTTAGCAGCTAACAAAATTTACATTCATTATTGTGTTGATTTTCATTAATGAAATTTGTATTTTGAATGTAAAATGTTTGCTATTTACTTTTACATTCTGTAACTACTGCTGCTTAATGTTACATACATTACATTTACATATGTAATCACTGGGGAGTTCAGCAAGGCAGCATGTAGATACAGACTGGGCTAGGGAGAAATCAGATCGTGCCTATACACCCTGTGTTTCACAATAACCCCAGGAACTACGTATGGGGGCAATTAATTGTTCTATAGAAAGTAATGGGAAAACAGCTAGAATTGACACACATACAGTGAATGCAGTGTGTGAAAGTCCAAAGACCCCAGAAATGCCATACATCAAACCAAACAGCACACGGGGAAAATGACATCATAGAGGCAATTACCCTATGCTCAGTGGGGGGAAGGAAGGAAAGCACAGGTGACAAAGTGGACAAAGGGGTAACAAACGCAGACATGTGACGTATTAACAAACTCAGCCTAGTGAAATCCCAAAACTCTGGCAACATGGGCGTGTTACACATTTAAACTCTCAGCATGGCGAGGGAAGTCAAATGCCACCTTTGAAAATGATGGCAATACCAGGCATGTAAGGTATTGATGAGCTCACCAAGGACGATTTACATCTTACTAAGAACAATGCACACCCAGTGCACTCGGTGGTTTTGCTCCCGGTGCCAAGTTTTGCACCGTCAAGCACCACTCCCATTTTCTTCAAGAAATGTCTAATTGTAGTTTCTACTTTTTTCTTCCAATAATTCAGTTTTGCATTTGGTCCCTAATGTTACTTGATAAGGTTTAGAATGTGTAAATGATGTATTTGTCTCTTTCCAAATATAAATCTTTTTAGAGACTATTTATCAAGCAAAAGGTTAAACAAATGACTAAGCATTTCTTTAGTCTGGTTTAAAATCGGTATGAGTACATATTAAACAATGTCTTTCAATGATAAATATATAAATAAGTAGCTGGAATCAGCATTGTCAATTCAAATAAAGTGACCTCAGCTCTCTTTGCCACTTTGACAGTTCTGACTCTCTCATAAAAACACTTTATATTATAGGCTTATTTGGACACCTGACTTTTCCAGCTATATATGGTTCTTCCCACACAGACAGCACTTTTATGTTTGGAATACACCCAAACTCTGAACATTTTTAACTGGAATGACTAAACTTGGTGTTATAGCATGACAAGTGGTTGGCTACTGAAATAAGCTCATCACATATAAATACACACACACACACACACACAGATCCCTTTTCTTTCAGCCTTACCTGATCCAGCTCTTTCTTCTGCTGTGCTTTCTCTGCGTCAGCATCTGCTATGATTTTCAGCAACTTGTGCTCTTCTGCCTTTTGAATTTCCATATCCTTCTTGGTATCTTGAGCCTGCTGCTTCATCCTCTGAAGCTCCGCCTTTAGGAAACAAGAGGAGAGAAAAGGGTTTAAAAAGAGTCGCTGAGGTAAATGACATTTAAAAAGCACAATTTGCCTATAAAACACACTTTAGGATGCCACCACAAGTTGCAGTAGTAAGATTACATTTCTGGCAGCCCACAAAGGAGCAAAATAAACATTAAAAATGGTACTTTGTAGTATAAGTTTGGGAGAAAGAGTTAGAGGGTTCATGAAGCCAAAATCTATTGGAGAAGATAAAAAGCTAAACCTCCTGTTTAGTAGCTCCATATGGCCTCCCTGCTGCCATATCCATGTTGACGTTTCAAGCAAATGCGTGCAAACACACCTTGTGCGCCACATCACTGATTTAACCAACACAGAAATAGTTGGCTGTTGTTCCCAAGAAAAAATCAGAAAATGGGTACAATACACCAACCCCTTGTTACCAGACATCAACCAACCCTTAGCCTCGACCAAATCTATCCATATTTTACCAACCTGACATTGAATAGGTGCCTGCCACTCAATGAAAAATTATTATTTCATGTGCTGTCAGTTCTTACATACTCATTAATTCTCCAATTTGCAAATACACTAAAAAAAACACTGCTTATCCTCTATTATATGCTGAAGAACCTTGTTCTTCTGAGTTCTTCTACCCAGGGCTAAACATTTGTAGCTAGTGGTTGAAGAGTGTATAATGTTTTCAAAAGAAGTGATCATTCCAATTAACCCAGTCCGCCCTCACGCTTTTTAAATAGCAATCATCTGGACCTGACATGGGCTAAGAGCAGCTTCTGTCCTCATATTAAACAACTCTGTGTTCCCTAAATATTTGAAAATGTAGTCTGTTACTTAGAATGATTACATTCTAATAAGCTGCTTTAATTGGAGGCTAACAGGACCCCCAGGCAGGTTTGAGGCTTTTAATGAGCATAGGCACTGGAAGAAAATATTACATATACAGTCATGTGAAAATAAAAGCACACTCTTATTGAATTTGGTGGTTTTATGTATCAAGACATGATGCATAAAGTAACACAGTTTCTTTGAAATAATTGACCCACA
This sequence comes from Silurus asotus, assembly GCA_024362625.1. Taxonomy (NCBI): domain Eukaryota; kingdom Metazoa; phylum Chordata; class Actinopteri; order Siluriformes; family Siluridae; genus Silurus; species Silurus asotus. The sequence continues at coordinate 2,758,743 of MU551695.1, read as the reverse complement.
TTTGACTTAATAAAAATAAAATAAAATAATGAAATATAAAAAATAAAAAATAAATATAATAAAAAATTGAATAGTACTTTGAAAATGTAAAAAAAAAGAAAAAAAAGAAATGTTCAACAAGTGATTGCTAAATGCTGCCTGGTCAAATAAAAATAGACAGGGGTGACTTGCAGGAGTAGGGGAAAAATCAAGACAGGCAGAGAAGTTCTGTGGAAGGAGTAAATATAAAAGTGGAATAGAAAAAGGTAAGGGTTTTTTGATGTTATTGTTTATGTTGGTGAAAGTAGAGAGGATATAAGAGTGATCTTGTACCTTAAGAGATTCTTTTTCTTTCTTTAAGTGCTGGATCGCTTGATGCTCTTTGGACAGTGCAGTCTCTTTGCTCTTGATCTCTTCTGTGAGCTGACCATTCTCTTGGCTCATGGACTTCATCTTACGCTTTAAATCTGTGATGTCATTCTGCACACACACACACACACACACACACACATACACAGAGCATGAATGAGAAAAAAAGGGACAGTCTAACACAAAAACAACAAAAATTGGTAGAACACACAAGTACAACCAGATGTACACACTCAACTCAACACATAGACACACACAATTAAGCAGACACTGACATGCATTGTTGTAAGCTCATACACAAATTTCACATAAATCTGGTGGCTCTTTTATGCTGTAGAAGGCATTTATTTGGTATATAC